>NNCF01129953.1:102334-165272 GCA_002313205.1 Laupala kohalensis | reverse complement strand
TATATATATGATAGGTTTCTTTTTTACCTTCAAATAGGTAACAGTTGTAGATCAGAAGTTTAAGCTACAACCATAATCCATAAATATTAATCACTTAATAAACAAATAGAATAAACATGAAATGGTTTAAAAGGATACTATCTGAATTCTGTTGCAATATGAAATATCTGCAGCTAAATGAAATTGACATACTTCTCGTAATGTCCTGATTTTGTGAAAAGATAGTTCCTTGATTGTGCTTAATTCTTTGTAGGAATTGTATATTTTAAAAGATCAAATCAAAAAACCTGGATGAAAAAGGTAGTTAATGAGGAATTAACAATATTGTGAATTTCCTATTTCCTCACTTCTGAATCTCCTCACCTCTCAGTGGTGATACCGTCTCCTGGAGATTCATGCCATGTCCTTGGTAGAATTATACCTCTTCAATGACACTCGATCGAACAAAGTTGAGTGGAACTAAAGATTGTGTAATGCTTGGATATTTGAAATGTGTCATGCATTAAGAAGGAACTGCCGCACCAGTTTGCATGTTTTTCCATCGAATTTTAGAACGCCTAAAATTCGTCTGAATCATTCTAAACACGATGATTCCGAAAACAATCCTCTTAATATCTTGTCCAGATCAAAAGAGCCTGACTGATGGTGAAGAAGAATGTTTAACATTCATTATTGGTATTGAAACTGTGAAAACGCTCGAGATATCTATGAGTTCTATGTCATTCAATTTCAAATTATTGCAAAAAAAAAGGTTAAAAAACTGGGTATTACCACGTGGAGAACAATATGCTAATTTACTCACTGGAACAAAAAATAGACGTGAAGGATAATAAAAAATAAAGGACGATCTTATCAACTCCTATCCCAATGGAAAACTGGAGAATATCCAGGTCATGATGAAGCTACTGATATAACGTTATCAACCGCGTCAAGATAATAAGTTAAAATCGAAAATATCGTTATAGTAATTATTGCGAAACGGGCGACCTGTGGCGCAATCGCCTTCTACCTCTGGAGACGCGGGTTCAAACCCGGTCCGAATTCGAGGTGGTGGACGACAGGTTTTCTTGGGGTTCTCATTTCACCACAACATGTCATCATTCACCCCCATATCATTCATTAATCACACGCCCCAGGGGAGGTGCGACAGGAAGAGCATCCGGCACCCCGAAATTCCCCAGCCAGCCAAATCAAGTATCCCCCCACCCATCTACCATCTACGCCGACCCCGTCTAGCACGGGATTAATAAGGGCGAAGGAAAAGAGGAGGAGTAATTATTGCGAAGCAATATAATAAGCAAGTAATTTCTTATTATAAAGAATTGAATATTTAAATTATAAATAATTCACATTAGTATTAATTTAAATATAAAAATATTTTATGGGGTATTGAGAACTGATAAATTTTAACTTAAGTTTTTTTGACTAAAATCCATATATTTTTGGACATTATGAAACGATATGACCTTAAGAGTAGTTCAAATGCTACGAGTGTGAATATTTTTCTTATTACGAGCTTAATAGAGACGGATAAAATATTTCGTATTCATCTATCGTGTTGATTACTGACACGTATTATAAACAATAAATATTCAATCATTCATACTTTAATTAAATTACTTAATAAGGCACAAAAATATCTCAAGAGGAAGCAAGTTATCTCTGGAAAGAAGCATTCACTGCAATTTACTTTCGTTTCGATAATGAAACATACATATTCTATGCTAATTAATGTGTACGAAGTGAAGTAATCAAGATGAACAGTTTTATATCAATATCCATCGATAATATGATTAAATAATTTTTATTACACTCGATACATTACTTTAAAAAATACAACTCCAATAAAAAAGCAAAACATTTTTTAAAATTATAATATATTATTGTCATTTCTATGTGTATAACTTTTATTCGATATGTCTTAGTTATAAATTATGATTAACGTATAGAACAATACCTGATTATAAGATATCTGTGGTCCTTTTTGAAATGTGCAGATTCCAGAATCTTGCACCCTGCACAGAGAGTATGTGTCATCTGGAGTAACGAATAACAAATGTAAGTATTTAACAATATACTACGTTATATTAAGAGTCATCTTCTCTAGACTGTGCATGCGACATCACTCATTGTGCACTGCAGTGTTAGGCAAAGAGTTATTTTAAGCTATAAACTAGGTGAGTCTAATGTGATGGGCTTAATTCTGTCCTGAAGCACACATTTGTGCTATCTTCAGAAAAAATAGCGAAATCAGCAACTTGTGTTTTTATATCATAGGCTATTACAGATAGCGTACCACTACGATAAAATCCCTTAATTTAACATTTTTTTCATTGTAGTAACATTGCAAACAATTTCAATACATATTTGTTTCTAGTTCAATTTCCCATTTGATGCCGTCGCATTCTAAAAACTTAACGAGATATTCACAAATTCACACAAATGAGAATTTAAATCATGGAAATTCAAGAAACATTTTTTCAGGGAATACTTCCCGAACTTATTACAATGCCGTGCCTTGAAAATTTCTCAAAATATGCTCAGGTAAAAGATTTATTCATAGATCAGGGTCATGGGTGGGACTTTTGATTACGGCTAGTGACTCTTAGTTGTAATTTGTTCGGGGACGTCTGAAAAATGTTTGCTTTCTAGTTGTATCATTAATCTAACAGGAAATTTTTAATTTCTCTTACACCATTCCTCAAAACCAATTTTTTTCGCATAGTTGTATACCATGACAGCTCATATGCCATAAAAGTTTCACCTAGTCCTCAACCTTTATTTTCAAAGCATAGCCAGTTGATTTTTGTGTGCTCCACATAATGAAATTTGTAATTAATTTTTATTTTCTCGTTTTGGAACTATATATTTGCGATATTCTATTATTTTCTCTAATACAACACAGGAAAATGCATTACCTTATACAGAATAAATTGTGATCTTTCTCGGAAGCTGGGGATGTACGTGGAGAAAGGGGCAACGATGGGACCTGTGCACTTGTAGATTCTCGGCTGACTGCACCCCTCACGCTGGATCTTCCGGAATCCCCGCTGTCACTATCACCGCTATGTGGAGCAGACGTCTGAATAATTATTGTTTCTCTGCGTTTTGGCAGCGGCTGTTTTGCAACTTCTCGAAGCTGAATCGAAGGAGCTGAGTCACCGCGAGGTTGATTGGTAGGTTTAATTTTGTCACGCTTTTGAATAGAAGGGTCAGAGTCACGGCGTTGGTGAATCAATGGGGGATTTACTTTTAGCTTATGGAGTGCTGAAGGAGGACCTTCACGGCGCCAGTGGATCATAGACGCATCCTCCTTTGATGATTGGATAGTGGTGGCAACGTCACAATGACGCGGGATTGAAGGGGCATTGTTCCCATGTCTCTGAACAGATGGGAGAGATTCGAAGAGTGAGTGGATTGAAGGAATATCGGATTTGCGCCAGGGTTCGATTGAGGAAGTGGAAACTTCGTGGCGCTGGATGGGAGCGTTTTCATTGGCTCTCCGATGGAATGGAGGTCCAGAGTCACCACGTACCCGAAATGGAAGTGCAGGATCACGCTGCTGAAACGATGGGGTAGAGTTACCGTCACACTTCTGGAAGGGAGGGATGGAACCTCCAGGTTGCTGGACGGCGGGAGTGTCTGTGCTCCGCCACGGTTGGATCTGCCGTACGTCTTTGATACGCCGCTGCAATGGTATAGGATCGGTATCACGGCGCTGACAGGTAGGGGTAGACTCCTCTTTCTGATGGACGGAAGGTTTATCGATGTCTCGCGATGTTTGGATAAACGTTTCTCGTCGCTGTGTCATTGACGTTGCTTGGTTGTCGCGACGTAGTAAAGGAAGGGAGTCTCCACGCTGGTGGATGAGGTCGACGTCACTCCTTGGTATGGTTAATGGAACGACTTCTTGGCGACGTTGGATTAGTGAGACATCGTTACCATGCCTCTCATTGGGTAGAGTAGCTTCTTGTCGCCGCTTGTTCAAAGGAGGATTGTGGTCGCGCCATTGATTCGGTGTAGAAATGCGGCATTGATCAAGAGAAGATACGTCGGTATCTGGCAGCTAAATCAAGAGCTAAATTAATGCGAATATATGTAGGGGTTAAGAATTAAGAAAAGACAAGCAAATTTGAAACATCATCTAATTAGAGATCAAATTAGAGATCCCTAATTACAAAGCAACAATTTCGCGGAGTAGATACCCAGGCAATAGAGCAGGTAGCGAAATATTGTGAAAGTAATTAATGTATACGAGTATCTGCGGGGATATTTTTCTTTTGAAATACTTGGATGTTTAAACTTATTTCAATTAATGTAACAAATTCAGCGAAACCTTCGGTCGGTTATTCCTGTATATATGGTAATCAATAAATTAAAAAGTAATAAATTGTATAATAAAAAGCATTGTAAGAAACATTTCAACTTAAAATTGGCAGTAAAACCGAAAGGGCCAGTAAAATACTATGATACGATTTATTTTAACTGTTGCATCGGTTCTAGTTGAAAATTCAGGTGAACTGTATACCTCCGGAATATGTTATATGACCTTGCAAATATAATACGTTTTTATTTCAACACCAACGTTCTGAATACTAATTTCAGCCATCGTCAGGTGAATGTACATAATTAAATAAATTATATTGACAACAAAACAACTAACAAAAGGCATATATATGGAAACAAATCATAGAAACATAATTAATAAAGAAACTTAGTCTACTTATTAGGTCGTAAAATACTACGATCTTCATATGACAGTAGACGAGATTGTCAATAAACGAAAGTGAAAGGAGACATTCTTCATACTCTACTTCGTACTACTCGCAAAATTCTAGTTCCAGTACGAAAATGTGGACTTCATCAAGTGTTAGAGCAAAATTTAAGAACAGCATGTGCCCTACCCCATTTACACCCCAAGCGTCACTCAAAGCTGGGAGAACATCTTGAAGGGAAGTCACTTGACGAGATTTCTCATTTTTCTTCTTGTTCCTTGGCTGTTGTACCTAAGAACCAAAAATGTTACCATCGATGTCAAAATGCGATTATTTTTCAACTGCTAAAATAAACTGTCTGTAATAAACTTCAAAACCAAAGATTCTAATCAATATAATTCCACTTATACTGATAATTGAAACTCGTTTTTGAAAAACGTTTTTATTAGTAGTATAAATAAATATGCCTCTTGATTGCCCAGTGTTTCCCGGGTTTTTTCTTAGTCCAAAATCTTCTTTTACATTGAAGAAAGTAATATCTGTTAATGTTGTTACTTAAAATAATTAATGTAATTTTAGTTCTTTTAAATACATACAGCTAATTTTACAATCTTAATACAAAACTCGATTATATATTCCATTTTCACTTCCAGTACCAAGAATACTTAAATTCTTGGATGGAACTACCCTTGAGCAAGCAGCATAAAGTTGTCCGTGAGATAATCAAACCAGCGAAAAGTCACCAAAAAGCCCCGCAAAAGCCACTCCACCCCTAGGAGACTTATGCGGCGTCATGTCACTGTTTATCTGAAAGACCTCGAAATTTATGGATTAAACCCGGCTTTTTCGATTAAACATTTTTACAAAACCTTCTCTTCCTATTCCACCCATAGAGGTTCAACGGCTGATAATCTCCCCACCCCCAACACTAATGACGGTTCAACTCTGACATAACATCAGAAGTGCGTCTATTCATGTCAACGTTTCAGGTAGAACGAACTACCTCGTCAGAAGGCGTGTAGGTATGCACTATCGCTTCCGAGGTAGAGATAATTGTGGCAGTGCGGCTGCACCATTTCATTAAAACGTTTATAAAATCTAAACTATTCGTCCAAATTTTATGATTTAAGGACGTTTTTCATGTTTGTTAAATGCACAAAACAAAGAACGCATTAAATTTGATGAATATTAATTTTTCCTTCGTAAATTACTCTCTTAAACTGATGTAAAATATTTAACACTTCTACATTTAATATATTTTTAAATATTTAGGTTAAACTTTGTAGATAGACATATGCTGTCGCGGACTTCTCAGTAGAACATTTTGAAGCGAACAGTATTGTCATTCATAGTTGTCACCTATCCCTTAACCCTTTAGGCAGCGTAAGCGAATATACATCTTCAAAGATGGATTTTTCACGACGTTTACAATTTTATATTTTTCTTTTTGCGTATTGAAAAAATAAAAGTTAGTCTTTGTTCTTTTCAAACATCTTAACTATATCCTAGCCAAATTTCATCAAGATCGGTTGAGTGGTTTAGTCTTGAAAAGATAGCAAACTAACAGACACACTTTCTCATTTTGCATTTAATTTATTGACAAAATAGACAGATTCAAACATGTGGTCACTCAAAAGATAAACTACTTCACTTATCATAAGCAAGCAAGAGACCATCCACCTATTCTGGTCATTACCCAAATAAAAACCCCAGGAAAATCAGGGTCAGGGTGATTTTTAATTCAGTGAAATGCGGTGTACCTTAATGATACCAAACACTTTTTTAATTTAAAGTGTTTTCATAGTTGCAATAGAATAACTTTATCACAAAAAGTTGGCCACAAATTTAGGTGATAATTTAATTCGTTTTATCAAAGTTAAACTCTGAATTTTGCGCAACGACAGAAATACATGATTCAAAGTGTTAACACTATTTTTCCTAGTAAGAGATTTGTTTTAGAAGTGCAGCATTTTTGTAAGAGTATTTCAAAAGCTTTGTGATATTTTCTGCCAGATACAAATCTGTTTGCCTCATAGCTGATTTTTATTATAAAATCTTCGATTTCTTTACAGAAACCGAACTACTCCACTTAATGTAATTGAATATGATACTGTGTGCGATGGTTGAAAGAAAGTGATCATGTACCAATAGAAACAATTCTATTGAATGTTATTTTCAATTGTGTTTAAACACATTCGTGACATTCATGGAACATAAAGAATTTGACAAAAAAGAATTATGACACACATCAATAGGACAATAGAACTATTATTATTTCTCAATTTTGATGTATATGACATTGCTTTATCACGTTGGCACTTTTTATTTGTATCTTATGTATTTGTATTTGTCATTTTTTTTAAATTTCGAAACAAGAAAGATTTGAAACAGGTTTAGTATTAAAATCAAAATTTACATTGAACATTAGAAGAAGTTGTATTTATAGGTACTCTCTGAAGTGTTCTTCTTCAATAACTATGGAGGTTTATCATTATCTGGTAGCTAGCGGTCAACTCCTGAAGAGTACCTGTTTGGTTGATTCTGTAGATGTAGGATATGTTTTTCATATGTAAACTACACATACCCGTTGTTTATGGAGTTACTTGTTCATAACAATATTTCTGCAAAAATATGAACTAAGACATGGGAGTAGCCAAGGGAGGGGGACAGGGAGGGCTCTAGTCCCCCTCCTAAATACGTAGAAACCAAAATAAAATAAAAGAAATAGACACGAATGTCAAGCAAGTTTTCCTGGTGTAAATCACATCTGGTCAATAAATGCGCACGCCAATCTAACATAATTGATATTAATTCGTAATATCTTCTTGAAAATATGAGATACCGCCGCTATTTTAAACATTTTGTCAAATTACAGTCTGCAATACTCGCTTGTCGACTATAATCTTTGATAGGGGTTTGGCTCACGTTTCAGCGCACTTATTGCAGAGATGAGATGATGTATCTACTTTATTACGGCCAATAAAAATAATAACTCTAATTCAAAGGGTGAACATTTTTATATTGTGTGATAATTTATCTGATAATGGTGCAATTATAGAATTTTTAAATCACTTATCCTTCACACGAAACGTGAAAATTACTGCTCGTTTTCATCAAGGAAGATCTTTTAACAAAAGACCTTTTGCCGCCGTCCCCCTCCGCCACAAAAACCCGGTTTCGCCCCTGAACTAAGGTGCCGTTGTGTCCATACCTTGCGATTGCTAGTGTGTGCACGTCGTGACTTCTTGCCAGAGCCGTATTGGGTGAGCCACTCTCGCATACGCACTATGATTCCAGCGTAGACCTTGATCACGTCTGCCATATTGGCCCTCTTCCCTCCCGTGACATCTTGTTTCATCCATTTGGTCACATAGCGACGCACGAAACTTACTACTACAATGACGAGGTCAGTTTCCTGATAATGGAAATAAAGATATGCTGTATATTCTTCTCTTTAACTCCCATGACATTGTAATGATTTTCCTGATACTTTTTGGGAAATATTTCATTTAAAAATTGGTATTGTATTGAATTGCAAATTTAATATCATTATACCAAAAGATGACACTAACCAAGGAACATTCATTTTGGGTTCTGGCTGTATTCTTATGCATTTTCCTACTAGCAACCGTCCAACAAGGTTCCTTCACTATAACAAAAACGTGCTAAAGACTGCACAATAATGGCTGATTTGCGTGTCCAATGACGTAAGCAAAATTTTCATCTTTGTGGATGATTTAAATTTACACATCAAATGACTTTATTTCAATTTATATTCACCCTCCAATGGTGAAAATTTGACAATACGAGTTTGCACGAGATAAGTAAATTTGATCAAATGAAGTTAAACAAAATCTAAGAAAATGAAAGAAGTTATACGTAAATGGATGATTGATTTAAAGATTAGATAATGTTCACTGAGTGGTTCACGGTCACTAGTTAATTCAGTTGGGCAGCGTTACATAGATGAATTATGTATCACCCAGGGAAGTAGCAATGCAAATGGATGTGACGATTTTTTTATATTTTTTTTGTGCGTGAGTAGGGAAAAATCTTCAAAAGACGTCGTGAAGCCCGTACTTCTCAGAGTGAGGGTTTTTTTACCCACTAAAAACCACCTTTCTTTACTTCTGTACCTCCCTCGAAACCGCCGTCAAGCATAACATCACAGGAACAGAATGACTACAATAAGACCGTCTTAGCCATTTTATGTGTTTCTTCAATTCCTTTCTTCGAGATGGAGCAATTTGATGTTGGCTGCAAATTTTGCCAATGCCGTCCAGCTGTCTTCGGACATCATCAGACTGTACTCTTAGGCAAAGTACGCTCTTGTAGCGTCCGCTCCTGATCGCGTCTCTCGTTGTTAAATCGTGAGCATGAAAAAAGACATTCACGTGTCTGTGTTGAGCAGCATGTTGGATGTGTTCTCGATGTCGATATTGGTACACAATTTCCAGCTTTCTACGCATTACTCTGGGGCAGAGCTGTATTTTGTACTTTGTTTCCTCGCTTACGCACCGATCCTGACCGGGGTTTTTCTCCGGGTTTTCTCCGTGTAGTGGCAGATTTTCCATAGGCAGGGAATGTCATTTAAAACGTTAGTTATTATTAACTTGAATTTTCACTGCTCATTATATCTACGATTCATTTTGGAAGTATAAATGGATAAAAAAACGTATTTTATTTTTAATTTTTTAAAAGTATTAAATCTGCCACTGCCCTTGATCGGAATTGATGGGATGGTCCCTTGCTTGTTTCCGGAGAGTAACTTAGTTTATTATCCCACGTGCCTTTTTTGACAATCAAGTTTATTTATTTACTATGTGGTTGCGTTCTCCTCCTGATGTTTGCGAGCACCATTGTGCTCTTGAAATATTATTAGGTGCTCTTATCATGCGAGGCGAAAGTGCTTGGGAGCATTTCTGAGTTCTTATCCTAAAATTCACTAGTCAGAATAATAGTGTTTTTGTTCATTGGGGTGGTTCTAAGAAAACTTCTCAAATTTGGACGGAGCATTCCATTTTGTTGTGTGTCTCAATATAACGACTTCCCTAAATATTTCAAATTTTAAAAATATATATTTTAGGGATATCTACCAAGCTTAAATGTTTTAAATACTTGAAATTTTAAAGTGTGATCGCGACGTCTTAAATTTATTTCTTAGTTCTGAAATTTTTGCGGGATGAATTTAACAACATAAAACATACTATACTCAAGTTATCGAGAGTCTGGACACCGAAAGAACAAAGATAGCGGACTCGAGTGGTGTTTCAGGACACCCATCACCAATATTTTAGAATAAAAACTCCGACACTCGTTATAACTTGGACTGTCTCAGATTGTCATTTGATATTAAAATCATCGTTTGGTAGCATTACACTACCTTACGGGTGTACCAACGCTATAGAAACATAACAGAGACTACCGTAAAATGAATTTCGTTGAAAGTACATTAAAAAATTAAGATATCTTGGATAATTTATGCAATGTATTTTATTAATATAAATTTATATAAATTTATTGTCAAAAAACAGTACAAACTGCGTATGACCACGTGGAGGGAAAAAAACTAATTTACTCTCCGGAAGCAAGCAAGGGACCATCCCATCAATTCCGATCAAGGGCCCTAAGGCAGAGGCGGATTCAAAAAATTCAGCAAAAATTCCTAGATAAGATAAAAAGTTAGCTGCGAGTTAATAGGAATATGAATTTTATGTTACTCTACAAAAGATAAAAAACGAGTATTTTAAGGACAGGCTCTCCTAGAGGTATTTTGTCAAGTTTGGTGGTAGTCAATACAATATACAAGATGAAAATATCACCAAGTCGAGTAATGTACGACATAGGAGGAATTGAGTAGGTTGGCAGTTCTCCCGAATTTGGTAACTTTTCGTACAGCAGCTAGACTTTAGCAGGGGGTCCCAAGTCAAAAGACGTATTAATTTTTCATGGTGTTTGCCTGTTTAGTATCTTATGAAGATGGTGCTCACGATGTGAAAAAGGTTGAGAAGCCTTCTGCCTTTAAATTCTTGATTCCAAAAGAGTGGAAGGCAATAGAAATACATCTCACTTCAATTGTCATATTCGCCAGCTTTTTTGCCACAAATGACAAATATTAGGTCTTGCCAACACTAGCGTTTCATTACCGTGTGTATCCTGGTGCATTAGACGTACAGTTGGTATTAAATTGATGTGCAATGCGTCGAGTTGGGTGTGAAGTCAATGCTTAAATAATATTTTATATTTGTTACGTTGCTCTGAAATATGCCTAATGTGATCATATTTACTGCATTTGGAAAATGATTTCTTGTACTAGAGACACACCCCTGTGAAAATGAAGTTTAAGTCAAAATCATGACGTGATACTAAAATGGAATCGGAACAGAACCGGGGACGCAGTTACCTTCAAATCTTCGGTTGGACGAATTAATAGCTTTTGCCATGGATTGTCTAGATGAAGCGCTTTTTGGTGCTGTACTCAAAGGGGACGCAAATAGAGTATCATGTCTCCTAGCCGACGGTGAGTATGTCATATTAATTGTGGTTATGTAGGTGGGACCAGTTGAATGAATGTCATATTATTTTATTTTCAGGTGCCAACGTAAACGTCGTTTGTTCTTCAGGGCGTACAGCATTGGGATCAGCTGCCGAATCAGGAGATATAACTATTCTGAAAATGTTGTTGGATTCGAGTGGTGTCAATATATGCCATTCAGATGACACTCATCATTGTCAGAAAAAGTTGAAGGGTAAAAAATGTCGGAAAGAAAGCAAGAATACACGGAAACTGCGTCTCTACGAGAGTGATGATGATGAAAGTGATAGTGATATGCCACACAAGGCCATAGGTTTCGATCTGAATCATGGCAAACACCAGGAAGAATCCACAAATGATCAAGGTAAAGGTGATGGGAGAGAGAAAAACAATCAGGGTTATTTCATTGTGGTTCATGGGGATACTAAAGATAAGAACTTAAACTTAGGAAGTTCAGTGCTGGAGAATATGAGTGTACTGAATGATTTGTGTACCCCAGATGGCATGGAGAGGTTGGAATGGGACATCGAAGTAGAGGGTAGTGAAAGTGTGGATGCTGGTGATGATGCGTACACTTCGCTGTATCGGTGGTATGCTGATATCCTTGACCGTACAGGTTCATTGCTGCAGCCTGCAAAGGAGTGTGACGTGAATCATCAGGATGTGTATGGGAGAAGTGCTGTTCATTATGCTGCTGAGCATGGGCACTTGGAAGCATTAGCACTTCTTGCATCTGCTGGTGAGCGGAGAAAATAACTTGAGCAATTTTTTTTGCTTTATCTTGTTTCATTTGTACAATCAAGATGTAGTCTGCCATTCTAAAGAACACAAGCTTCCAAATTAGATGTGGCTATGGACTCATACCTTTTGGATTTTAATCTTTTTGGGTTAGCTTCTATTGGGGATTTATTCTCAATGAACAGATTATTCCTCCCAGTCATGATTTTTATTTTTGACAAATTTTAATGACAGTTCAGACTTTTGATAATGACTAGGGATTTTTATTTCTAATTTCTGTCACATTGTTTTAGGCTGTAAACTTGATGTTGCTGATACAGATAATTTTACTCCTCTGCACCTGGCTGTTGTAAGGGATCACATTCCAGTTGTTAAGATGCTCTTGTCTGAAGGAGCGCAGGTATGTTTTCACAAAATACTCTACTTCATAAAGTGTCTGTTGAGACATTGATGTGGCGGACTTAGGATTTGTGAACACTGCAGTAACCTGGAGAGTCTAACTTTTTAATGATTTTGGTTTTGATAAATTCAAATTATGATGTGAATGCCACAAAAATACTAGGAAAATGTAATATAATTATTTGAACAGTGTAGTTTTTTTAATGTGTTTTTTAGGCCAAAATTAGCTTGATATCTTCAGTGAAATGAAATTATCAGAATTATTTGATTCATGGTTACTAAAACTTCTTTATTCTTCTTTTGGCCTCATGGTTGTCTTAGCTGTTACCTTGAATTTTTTAATATTTGAATAGGTGAGGGATTTTGATTCTTAACTATTTTCCTCCAGGATTTCAACTGGTGTCTCTTTTTAATCGAGAACTTTTTGCCTTAATTTCAAGAGTTGTGAGCTTCAGTTATAAAATAAATCATAAAGTTGTGATATGTGTGTATGTATTTATTTATTTTTTATTTTTTGCTGATAGATAATGATTCACCCTGAAATTTTACGTGGAAACACTGTATTGGAAACATAATCTTATGACTCCTCCAGGAAACTCTAAGATAAGATAGAGATAGTCTTACGCATTTGTTATAGATCCTTGAGAGACACAACATTCTTCTCTGATTAATAATGTTATAATTGAAATTGTCCAGGTATCAACCCCAGGACCTCCAGCTTTACACTGGCTTGCTAAGAACTATTCTGATCGTCTCCTGATTCCGTTTACCTTAACCTCATTCGACTTCATTTTTGTCTGAAGACCGTAATTTCTTAGTCCTGATTTAAGAGATATCATTAATAAGAAATATGCCCAATTTTTTCACAGGTGAACCGTAAGACATCTGATAAGACCTCTGCTCTACATATGGCTGCTTCAAGGGGACACACTGGTGCTGCCAAGACGTTGTTGGAGGCAGGAGCAGCAGTAGATGCCTTGGACTCTGCAGATCGCACTCCCTTGCTGCTTGCTGTGTCGAGAGGACATGAGGATGTAACTCATTTGCTGCTGAGGCATGGGGCCAAGGTCAACATAGAAGAGATTCATGGTATGCATTTGGTCATCCTCATAATTTAATTTAATTTCATGTCTGGTGAGGTACAGGCCATGAAGCCTAACTGCTCTTCCACTTAACTATGACTAAGATGAGAGAATTGAGAAGGAAAGATGTTGGGTTGTCTAGGAACTTACGGTATTGAACAGACATTTGTATAAAGTGAGGGAAACCCCAGTTGAAAACCTCACCTAGTTTGACCGAGTAGGGTTTGAACTCACACTACCACTCAGAAGATGCTACCACTAGACCACATCTGACACACAGGTGGTGATATGAAAGTGATATTGTAGCAATATATCATTGCTTATGTTCTATATGATGTGAGGAAATGGAACAGCTATATTGTGCTCTTGCTGAAATTCTTACATAATTATTTGTTTAAAATAAGTTTTGAAGAGAGAAATATGTTGAACTTCATTGAATTGATTACCCCCTCAAGTTAGATAGATTCAGTTGCAGTGGGGCCAAGCTCAGGAGGTGCTTTGGTAATACTGGTAAGCCCCTGCATTCCCCGGTGACTCCATTCTTCTCTTTTATTTAATATCACTCATATGGTGAGAATTTTATTTGATATTCTTTTTTCTCTCCCAATTTTTCAATTTCAGTGTTTGTAATTTCAAATAGGTTTTTGTGGTAACTTTTGCATAAGTGTCAGTTCTGCTGCCTTGTAGCTAAATTAAAGGGAAATCTTTGGGAATGTGGGGACCAGGTGCTGCATTTTTTTTCATCAATAAATGAACTGACTGCTGCCTTGTTGTAGACCACAAATTTACTGTTTGCTGCATTTAGTATCTGGAACACGTGTTATAGTTCCCACTATTCAAAACTAATTGATTTTTTTGTTCCAATTTATTGTAATTATCATTATTTTAAAGAAACAACCATGCAAACCACATATAAAAATAGATTTGCTGCTTTCAAATAAAAAATTAATTCATTTACTGATTAATTACAGCCATTTTATGCATTAAAATTACTTTTCAAATCTGGATAATTACCCTAGAGTTTTAATTACTATTTTCCACAAGTGCTGAAGTTCATCTATAAAATCACTTGATAATACTGATAAAAAAATTCATTAAAAACTATTATTGTAATTTTTAATTACTGATCATTCATGTTAAATACTCATTTATATTAATCCTTAAACAAATTTTTAATATCCCAACATTAGAGACAGTCCTTTTGCCACTCAGCAATGTAAACAATGTATTCTAGTCATTCTATACAACATCACTTTCTTGCAGTTCTTTGACTCTAACTAAACTCGTGCAATGTTCTTTTTTATGCATCTGCTATGTATGACTTTTAGGAGTGAACCCATATACATTCTACTTGTTGTTTATTTCACTCTGATCCACTTAACTGCCAAGTCTGTACCTCATCGTCATCGTACTGTTTCTTCTTCCTGGAAATGGTAGATACCAGTATCAGTTTAGTAAATCTTTAATACTTGACTCCCTTGACATTGAGAACAACTATGCCTGACCATATGTGAAAATTCTGTGAAAAATTTCTAGTTGACTAAATGATCGTCCTAAAAAATCCCCTACCATGGAAGCACTTATACCTGGTTTCCATGTACCTACATGTCAGATGGGACTTTTTGAACTCACAACGTCCGAGTACCTATTCATAGAGGAATGTGTGCATCGTCTACAGACAGGGAAGTCTCGGAAATTGTGAATTCAAACGATGTAAATTATTTAGGAAATTAACAGGGGAGTCACTACAATAAATTATTGTGTACATTCTTTGGCCAAACACTCCATGTGTGAATTGCATCTGGCAGAAGCTGAGGATGGAAGCAACATCTTCTGAAACTTGTTCATGTTTAAAAAATGAGTGTGTAGCTAATGAATTATTACAATAATTTAATGTGAGTTCAATGTTGCATTCAAAACTTAGAAACTTTCAACATAGGGAGCCGCCTGTGGTCACTTATTTCCTGTATGGGATGTGACGCAGGTTCCCCAAATCAGGCCAGGTGGATGTTGTGTACGGTTTTGGGAGTCAAGGTGGGTCATGCAGTGGCAGCACACCTGCGGCCAAAGCAGGGGATTCCAGGTTTGAGTCCTGGTCCGTCAATTTTCACCTGGCCATTGGCAATGCAAACTTCCCTCCCCTTGCGTACTTACAAGTTGTGAGGTCAAATATTTTTTATCTGTTCACCTCATGTGGATGGCTGTGATGGATGCGTCGTCCCTCCTTACTTGGAAGTTGTGAGTTAAAACAAGGCTGTGATATGTTATTTTTCTTAAGTTATGTGACATTCACTGTACTTTTTTGTCTCAGGATTTTTTCATGGTTTATTTAAAGTTAACCAGTTTATATTTCATGCAGAATCTTGTAAACAACAACAAAAAAGTAGCATATGTCTTTTCTTCCTCTGGTGACCATGTCTACTTCTATTATAGAGAATAGTCTTTATCAGGTGAATAACTAGTTTTACATTACCAAAAAACACTTATCAAAACAATCCTAAAATAACCAAACAGATTCGACTCCATGGGAGGACAAGTCATAACTGAAATTTCAATTCAATTCAATAGTTATTTACCTGATGACAACTCTGTCTACAGTCAAAACATTATGTTTAAAACAGTTAAACCAAATGATGAAATTGATAAATCTGTTTTATCTACTACTATTATTTTTATGATTGTTGTCTTTTGGGTTTAGATTACTATTTACTTGTTTCCCTTCTACCCAAGGGTACCGAAAAAGTATGAATTTTTAGAATACTTTCGGATTTAATGTTTGTTATTTTCATCAAAGTTAATAATTTATGCCACAAACCAGAGGGTTCTTAGGCAGGGTCAGAGAGGGCAGGTCTCATCCTGAAAGGGGTCTTCAAAATCTAAAATGTTTTACAAACTGTGAAATGAACAATGGTTGAAATGCAACTCAAATTTATTTTCTTTAAAATTCACTTGAGCATTGCATGCAAACACAATTGTGTACAGCTTGAGAACCTCAAAAAAGACTCCTGCCCCAGGCCTCATTTGATCTAGCTATGCCACTGGCTGCAAGTCTATCAAGCAAGCAATCAATCAATCCAAAGCGTGATCTCTGTTTATTTTTTACTGCTCTTGTCATTTCATGCTATTAAATGCTGACACTTCATGCCAATCATTTGATTTTCTGTATTTTATGTTAAAAGTGCACGTGTTAAGTTGATTAAATTACAGAGGGTATGAATAAAATTTGACAAAACCAGCACTCAATGTATATTGGAAAGTTTGTGTAATATCCTTGCTTTGACTGTTTTTATGATAGCTTCAAAATATGAAACCCATTTAAGTGAAATAGCTAGAACCATCTGTCCTTATTCTTCAGTCCTTATTAACTGACTCCACGATATGGCTGGGTTCCATTCTAATAATTATCTCATACACTCAATTTAACAAATATTTTAAATTTTCTTGTGTATGCAAGACATGCTCTTAATATCCTTTTTATATAAATTAAAAGATTTATTTGAAAACACTGTACCCCTTAGGGGACTTACATCTAGTAAGTACGTGTTTGGTAAACACGGGGTCCCAAGCTGAGGCTGGCATTACTTCCACTTACTTGTGTCAGGCCTCCTTCCTTTCTCTTTCCTGACCTTCCTTGGTCACCTCTTGTTCTTTTCGATCCCAACGCTATTAGGTTGTGAGAGCTAGGGTATCTTTCATTTTCCTCATTGTAATGTTTTGATATGTTGTAATTCAGGAGGGTTTTTAGTGGGTATGGTTGAGTCGTTTGGTGAGTCCCACACATAGGGAGAGTCATGTTGGCTCTCCTTGGTGCGTAACTGCATTTTCCCTATCTGTACAGAATTTTAGGGCTCTAATGACCTTGATGTCGATGAGCCGTAAAGCCCCACAAAAAAAAAACACACTGTAAAAGAAATAAATTGTGAAATTCTTATGTACAATTAAAGTTTTAAATGAAAAATGATATGTACATGTTATGCGTTATCAAACAAATAGAAAGATGTGGATGATCCCGATGAGTTAAAACCGAGACTTCTGACACTGTTAGTGGAGATGTTCAATTTTCTTGAGTGTTTCTCTTTTATTCTGACTTCTGATTAAAGCTCTATTTTTGTTTATTTATATATACCCAACAAGTCTAGTACTAAAATGTTTTCATGCAATTGAGTCTTATTATGAAGATGATTAAGTGAGATTTTTATTTGTGTTTAAGGCGCTAATTCTTATAAGCAGTTCATAATCTTATATGAAAAGGAAGTGTAGCCTGTAAGGTTTTGGGTACATTACAAAATCATCTGAAGACTTCAAACAAATAAGCTATTTTATATTAAATTTATTTATTTATTTATTATCCACCCATAAGCAATACATCATCTTACATAGTAAAAAAAAATTAATGCCTCCCACGAGAGGTAACTAGTACCTGTGTGTGGGTAGGTGAGCTCATGTCCAGAATATATGGAGCATAGGCATATAATACACAGTTCATACAGTGCATCAAAAGTATTAACAAATAATTCACCAAAATAGATATACATGCAGAATGAAAAATATCAAAATATCAAAGCATAAAACAAAATATAGGCATCACATACAAAATTGAATGTAAAACAGTTCCAATGCTCCTGGATAAAATTTTCTCTAAGTGTTAAAGTACAACCTGTTAAATATGTAGCAGTATATATTAATAGAATATTGATTCTAGAGATGTCTTATATAGGGTTAAACCCTTTTTTACAGTAATTCAGTCTCTTATTTTGTTTATTTCAATTTTTAGGAGCCAATCTTGTAGTAATTTTTTCTTGTTTCCCTTAGTTCCCTCTAATGTTTTATAATTCTCATTTGGTAATAAATTCCATTGTAAATAGTCTTGGAGACCTGTGGGAGAGGCAAAGGCTTATTCCTTGTTTTTGATTGTGAGCAAAGATGTTTTCTATTACGGTCTTCATAGAATTGTAATAATGAGACAAGACAGAAGTTTCTCCTTGTATCTAATTGCCCCCATCTTTTTATGAAAAGATTGAATAGTTCTTATTAGTGGCCCAAGAATATTTTGGTATGCACCACCCCAAGGTATCAAACCATATGAGGCTATACTATTAACAAAGGCAAAGTAGATTCTTCTCAGTGTTTGTGCTGTAAGATGTCTCAATTTGTAAAATATGTAGTGGTAGAATCTCACTTTGTTCACTACAGTTTCTATATGGTAGTCCCATCTTAAATTACAGTCAAAGATGACCCCCAGATATTTGTAATTTTTTACTCTTGTAGACTATTTCCCTTATTTTTGTAGTTAATTCATCAGGTAAGCTGTGCTTATAACTTCCAAAGGACATATGTATTGTCTTATCTATATTGATTGTTAATTTATTTTGTTCGAACCAGTCATTCACAATTTTTAGTTTTCTATTAATGTCTGCCTCTGCTTTACCCTAATTCTTGCCTACTCCTATAACCAGAGTGTCATCAGTGTAAGCTGTTATGTCACTGGTATCTAAAAGTAGGTCATTCAAAAAGATTATAAAGAACAATGGGCCAAGAATGGAACCCTGAGGAACCCCAGTTTTTATTTTCTTACAACCACTTAAAGTTTCATCTATTTTAGAAGTCTGTTCTCTGTCTGTTAAATAATGTTTAAGAAGACAGAGTGGAGTCCCTCTAACCCCCATACTATATAGTTTACTGAGCAGAATTTCGTGGTCTACCGTATCAAATGCTTTGTTTTAGTCAATGAAAGCTCCTATTTCATTTTGTTTATATAATTCATTACAAATTTTATTGGTAACATGTGATAATGCGTCTCCTGTTCACATGTTACCAATAAAATTTGTAATGAATTATATAAACAAAATGAAATAGGAGCTTTCATTGACCAAAAAAAAGCATTTGATACCTTTTTTGTGTATAGGTACAATAAGCGCTTGTTTCAATGGTGTTGGCCAAATTTCTTTCTGAATGCATAAATTAAATGTATATTCAAATATTGGTGATAATATGTCCTTCATAGTTTTAATTACTTTAACATTAATACCATCAAGCCCTCCGCCTTTCTTTTTTAATTTATTTATAATATTTTTTATTTCCCCAGCACTAGTTGGATTTAAATAGAAACTATTAAGTATATTTTGATATATCTTTGGCCTCTTTTTCAGTCTAAGTTTATTTGCCAGGCCTATTTCTGAGAAAAAATTATTGAAGTGATTAGCTATTTCCTTGTGAGTTTTGACTAGTTTGTTACCTACTGCTATATTTTCAATACAGTTGCTTTTATTTTTTAGTCCCTACTTTCCCATGCACATTATCCCAAAACTTGTGTGGTTCTTTTGCAGATAGCATAAATTTTTTATTATGTTAGATAGCATAGATTTTTTGAAATGTTGATTGTCTTCAGTAGAATCTTGCCATATATCTGGTATTGATGCTTAAACTCTGGATCTTCACTGTCTCTTGCCATTGTATATAGATTTTCTTTATTCAGGATGGAGATCATGATTCCTTTGGGAATGTTCTCCTTCCTTATACCTATATGTTTTTTAATTTTTCTTCTACTCGTAGACATGCTTATGCTGTGTTTTATTTTATTAATCACCATGTTTGTAACAGTTTCTGGATCATCTATATTATAGATTTCCTCCCAATTTTCTTTGGAGAGCTTTTTGTAATTGATTACAGAGTTAATGTTCTCTCTTTGAGCAAGCAAACAGACATTATGTGTCTGTAATAATAGCAGATAGTGATCAGGCATTTCAGTTTCCTGCAGTACTGCTCTGATATCCATGTTACTTTTACAGTAGACATTGTAATCATGTTACGTCGAATGAAAATGGGAGACGGGACCGGGATTCGAACCCGGGACCTTGAGCTTTACGCGCTCATGCGCCTACCGACTGCGCCATCCCGTTCGCCTCTCGGGCCCGTCTACCATTCTCATTCAACTTGTGAAACCCAAAGACCTCTGAGGTGGTCTCGTAGAGACTAGATTCCTCATCTGAGGCGACTCCCTTAGGAAGTACTTTATTTGGGTAGTATTTTCCATTTCTGGTTCACAAACATAGAAATCTCTTAGATTGCGGTGAACCTCAATCTAAGAGATTTCTAAGTAGACATTGTCTATGCAAGAAGAGCCTCTGGAATAGGTTATCCCTTGGATAGGCTATCCCTCCCATATCAAATAGAGTAGCTAATAAATCTTCGTTGCTTTCAGTCATATTCAGTAGATTTTATGTTGAAATCACCAGCCAGAAAGTGGTGGTGAATATTTCTAGTCTTGTAAAGGAATTCTTTACAGTCTTGAGTTGTTTCTTTTCAAGTTTGTGACACCTATATATACCTTTTGGATAGTTTTATTTTTGGATCAATCTGTTCAATTGTGATAGTTGCAAACTTAGTGCAACTGATAGTTATGACTTCAAACTGTTTTTTAATTTGTTTCTGTACAAAGAAGACAACTCCATCGAACCTGTTAGAGTACTCTCGTTGTAATAAGAGTTGTATCCCTTCAAACTGGGTAGCGGCAATGCCTGAATTTTCCATGTCTCTGTACATATAATACATGAGGTTTTTGCTTAGGCTGCATATATTCACCACCAATAGTGTAGAATGTTTTTTTGGAATAAGCGAGGTTAGTTTACTTACAATGACAACTATACTTTCTGCTGTGATCTCTCCATATTCCACATCAAACACTGAAACCCTATCTTGAGGGGTTTCGATGTTCAATACATCCTCTTCAACACCACAGTCCTCATTCAAAACCATGCACACTATTTTTATTAGTGGCAGTGGTATTTGCTAGTTGTACTTGTTTGGTTTCCTTGTGATTTTTATTTCTTAGGTTTACAGCTGATAATCCCTTCACTGCCTTCTGCTTGATGGGGATGTATACATGTTGTGGTATATCAGGGTATATTGGATAATCCACTGTTTCTATATACTTTGCTATTCTCCTCTTTAAAATAATAGTTTTTAGTATCGGTGGTCCTATGATCAGTATAATGATGCATTCCAAAAGTTTTGTTAGAATATATGCAGTTAGCACACCCAAATTAGTGTTACATATTTATTTCTTCTGACATTGACAGGCTAAAAGTCCTAACTTGTACAATATACTCAGAGCACAAAATTAAACAATTAATTATAAATGTACATAGTAAAAGAAAAAGGTATATAAATGAATGAAATAATTGTCAAAAATTTGAACTAAATATGATGGTTACAAAATCTCTTTTTATGATGTGGCAAGGATCAGCCCACCAGGTATGCTCTTCTTTCTAACCACATGTTTTTGGTGAAGGAATTAGGAAGGAGATGTCCAGTTGCTGGGGAATGTAGGATACTGAATCGTAATTGGTCTGGACTGTGTGGAAACCTCACAACCTCACATAGCTCAGTCAAGGGAAAGATTGAGTAGTGTTGTGTAGGGAGCGAAGAAGCTAACATTACACTGCAGCTGTTAGGTTGAAACATAATGAAAACTACATTAATATAATGTACACCATCTGTACATAATATTTTTAATTCATTGAAACCCTTGTCTCACATAGTTGTCCATTGCCTTCTTGAATCCTCACTACATTAATGTAAATACTTAAGAGATACGTGCATAATATGATAGAGCTTTGAGTTTTGCAATGGGATAGTCTGTATCAATCTTTTAGCATCTACAGTCCCCTAGTAAGATAGATCAATGGTTAAATATTCTTCCAAAATTTACAAAGAATAAAACTCTACCCACTGTAATTGTCATAGTAATATATTGAAGAAATAATTTAATATGAAGACATTTCTTCTTCTAAACTGATTTAGAATTCTCCAAGATGATTTCATAATTATTTCTCTCCATTTAAAATTGTTTCTCCTTATTAAAATACAAATTTTTTCAGACAATAAAATGAATGAATTCAAATGAACTTATCTAATTGTATAAACTCAGATTTAAAAATTTTATTATTAAAATTTGGGAAATTATTAATTAAATTATACTTATCATTCAATAATTTTTCAGATAAACTGTTTGACAACAAAATATTTCTGAATAATCTTAAGTGTTAAAAAATTATTCATTCAAGAGATATTTTCCATCGAATATCATTAATGAACACTGTAACTACTTCTACTGATTTGTTTTTACGTGTGGTTTATTTTCTCTAGGCTACACGCCGTTGTGTGAAGCAGTATGGCAGCGAGCTGTACCACTCGTGAAGATGCTGTTGGATGCTGATGCCAAGGTGACTCAGTCACATTATCTCCTTCATGATGCAGTGATACATCGTCAACTTGATATGGTTGCTCTATTAGTGCGTGCTGGCTGTATTGTTAACCTACGTGATGAGAATGGTGATACACCCCTTATTGTAGCTGCTCGTACTGGTCATGTGCCTATAGCTCATCTTCTGCTTGAAAATGGTACGTGTTTTCATAGTTTGTATGATGTTTCCTTGCTAATGGTTTATGTTTACATTTTTTTTTTTTTAAATTTAGTGAATCGAAGTTCACTTATTGATAAACCAGAAAAGATTTTAAGTAAGTTATTTGTATACATATTTTATGTTCTTTGTAGTGTATATGATACTATAGTACTTATGTGGCTTGTTTTTATTTAGTTTTTTTGTTGTTATTCACAGGATTTGAAATATAAGTTATAACTTAAGTTAAAACATATGTTTTTGCTTGTGAAATTGTTTCTTGTGTCATTAAACTGTTCTGATTATTTGCTTTTTTTTAATCCTTCAGTCTTTTTATGAACTGTACTTTGATATTTTATTACTATATCCACATTTTGTTTGAATGCAAGACATATTCTCTATATTTATTTTATAATCTTGAAAATAAATGTTTGTTTGTTAATATTCAGCTTTACCTTGTCAATTGACTTTTTGTTGTTGTTTATCAAATTTATTAATTGTTATTTCTTTTGTTACCATAATAAAATTCTGTTCTACCATCTACAAAGTATTGTCTGTTTCCTACAAATCTTTGTTCAAATTTTCCTTTCAATTCTGTTTATTGCTTTCTTCTTAAATTTTTGATATTTTTTTAAAGAGTCCTTAAATTCCATTTTAAAACTATTTTTTAATTGCAGTGATTGTTAATTATTTCTGGATGTAACTATGTAAAGGAATGTTGCAGTTTTGGAGTATAATGAAAATAGTCAATCTTAAACTGTTGTGTTGCTCGTTCATGTGTAAAATCTAAACATCTCAAAGTCCTAAAATATTCCATTTTCCACAGGAGCCTGTGTAAATTATGCCAACTCGTTAACTGGCAGTCTTCCACTTCATGAAGCTGTGGAATACATCCGACCCTCTCAGTTTGACAAATTTGAAGATATGTTCAAGCTTTTCCTTTCATTTGGCGGTGCTCTCGACATCCAGACATGTACCGGCGGAGATACTCCCCTCTTCCGCGCTGTCCTATTAGAACGTATCCATGCTGCTGCTATTTTGATCCGTCATGGTGCTGATGTGAATCTTTGTAATGTTGTATCAAATGTTGTTGACATTCTGACCCTGGCATTGATGAGGAATAATTTCCCTTTGGTACGATTGATGGTTTATGCTGGTTTTGATCTACAAAAGAATCTACCAGATCCAAGACCTCACGCCCCTGATTCAATCAACTGTTGGTTGGAGCATATGAGGCGAAATGCAATGCGCCTTACAGACTTGTGCAGGATTTCTATACGAAAGCTACTTAGGACAAATCTGTACACAAAAGTAAACCAACTTTATCTTCCAGTTTCATTAAAAGCATTTCTGTTGTTGGAAGATATTTCTGTGGATGAATAAACAAAATTGTTTTATTTGGTGCAAAATAGTAGAAAAGAAGAAGCAAATAAGAAATTTAGAAGATTTAGGTGCATGAGAACTTGCACGATGAATAGAAATATTGGGGATAATCTGATCATTTTACATTAAAAATGAATAGTGAGTGGTGTATTGTTATTGCTATCTGAATTTTGGTGAGGAAGGATTTATGGTTCTTAAGTTGCATCATATTGAGAATTCACTTAGTTCAATTTAAGTGTAGCAGTGAAGAGAGAGGATTTCTTAGCAATTTATTTATGTTAATCATTACTTCTATTTTATAAAGTATGGGGTCTTCAGAAATACAAAATATGAAATAAATTAATGTAATACCTGGTTTTGACCTTAGTTTCTTTGAGATCTACTTAAGTAAACATTAATATTTTACTATTTAAAGAAATAATATTATTTATTCATTATTTTAAATATATTAATCCAGAATTATGATTTTTATGGCATGTAATCACGTATTAAGGTATTATATCTGTCAGAGCAACTAGGCTTATGTACCCCCCAAAATGTTTTAAATGATACTTTGAACCATTCACTATCCAGTGACGATGAATTTTCGTACCCTTATGGTGCAAAATTTGAATTATTTGACTTTAAATTACTATGGGCATATATGTAGAAACATTCACGGGCTCAAGTTTTTTTTAAAAATATTCTGGCATAACAAATCAAAACCTACTAAAACTAAGCAAATGGAAATAGAAATGAAATGTCATTAAGATTTTCTTACCTTTCGGAGCATTTACAAGAATAATTCACCAAAAACTGTGGAAAATACTGTTCTAACGGAAGAGGCAACTGCATCACATGACTGAAGACAATGCAACCCTTGACAAAGAAAGACTCTAATGACAATCGAAAGTTATTATCAAGTTTTAAAATAACAAAATAATTGTCCTCATTCAATATAAAAATTTGGTAGAATGAATTATTAATTAATAAGAACTACAGAGGTGAATATTTCCAAGATTTGAGAATAGTTGGCATTTTGACTTCAGTCAACTCATATATAATACCTTAATTTTGAACGTACTTTTGTGAGCTCAGAGTTGTGAATCATTTTTGTTTTATATATTGATTGTTTTGTAAAATTGCAGATGATTGGAAATATTATATTTTCATCACATATTTATTTGATATATTTATACTGATATTGATTAGAATATATTATGACCTATTTATTTTGTGTCAAATAATTTTTAGTCTATGACCTCTCAATGAAGATGGCAATAATAATGTACATGTCATAGATGTACACTAGATTATTTTTTATGTGAAATCCTCTTAAAATCCCAGAAAGTTGTGTATGAGCTAGATAATGTGAGGAATAAAATTTTAAAATGGGCTAAGTGACAAAAAAATTTTGTTTGAAATTTTAATCTCTTTAAGTGTGCTATCGAACAAAAACATCTTAACAGATGAAGCATCTAGTATGTTTTTATGGCTTAGAAGTTGTCTGTGTTCAGTTTTCTTCCTTTCATTAGTTTCGTCACCTGGTCCATTATATTTCTACACTCTTCATATATTGTACAGAAGCAATATATTTTGTTTTTGAAGAGAATTATTCATAGAATTCCAGATCTTCCATATACCGTAGATATGGAAGATGTTTATATAATTGTTGGAAAGCTAAGATATGTCAAGTTTAGGTCTGTTCTGAAATGTTAGACTAAAATTTTGGAAAGAAATAAACAATAACAGATCTCTCTATAAGCTATATTAAATGAATTTTTTTCTCAATGATTTAGAAAAAGAAGGTTTTGAAGATGTAACCTCATCTATTTCTGGACATAAACTATTTTGTTTTAGTTGAGAACATTTTTTGGTCTTTCATACCTAAAGATTTTTTTCTGTTGTGGATAAATTTTATATTGTAAAATCTTATACCTAAAAAAATGGGGTCGACTATTTTTTTTTCCTTCTTTTTTTTGGATGAATATAAGTGTATTGTAAATTCATAAATATATACTATGTGGAAGTTTTATTTTTAGAGCAATGATTTTGTTTTAAATTTCATCTTTATTTATTTATTTATTACAATTATTTTATTTAACTATTTACATGGATGATTAAGCAAATATTAATGATTACCCCTTTAAGATCTTGATAAGAAATGGTTCTTTAGAGATTGGTGATATGCTTGCTTGAAATGAAAATGGTAGTGCAGGGACCATATCGCCAAATCCAAGTCTCGTACGTTTTGTAGCAACATTTCAAAAAAATTTCTTAAATAAATATAGAATTAGAATTTAAACTGTAGTTGTGAAAAGAAAATCACTGAGAGCATAAATTGTCTTTTAAATTCATCAGAATATCCAGCTTCATGGCATTTGCAGTACTCTTATTTGAAGTATAAAATAGTCATCTTCCATTTTAAACTGCACATGAAACACTGATCAAGTAAAGAACTGAGAAGAGTTGAGAAAACTTAAGTCATTTTACGTTAAAAGTTGACTCAATAAACCATGTTTTGGATACTCTAGCTTCCAAGTAAAATTAACTGATCGATCATTGAGATTTTGGCTGGTCCTTGGTTTTTTCCACTTATAGGAAAGATCATCATAAGTTTGAAAATGACATTTTCTTGGGTGCCTGTCTATACCAATGGCAAGGGAATTTGTGGTGTGAATTAGTGATTAGTTCTTGTAGTTATTTGTTAATTTTTCTTTGTATTATTCAATAGATATAGTTCTAATCTTTCATGTTGTGAGAAGACAGCTACATCGAATCGTAAAATAGCTATTGAAGTATGCCATTGCATTCCTTTTATGATCGACTATAGATAATTTATTTTCTTTATTATTATCAAATAGGAACCCAGAACAGCAAACTATTCAAAATTCTTATTTTTCTGTAAGCAGAACCTTTATTTTGAAATATTCTAGGTTTGTACCTGAATTAGAAAAACAAAATGGCATTCTTTATCAGTGTTTATTAAAACCTCAATTTAATTATCAAACTTCAATCAGATATTACATGTCACAAACTTTATTGATATTTTACTGTATTTATTACATTAAAAGCATGTGTTTTGTGATAGTATGAGAAAAGATAGTTTATGACTTGCAGCAAAATTAATGCATTAAAGAATGTTTACATTAAATGCACTTGAATGTAAAAATAGTTAGTACATTTTCCCTATGTACGATTTCATTATATAACATGTTGAATTAATATTTTATTATTTATTTAATTTGAACAAAGATAATTAAATTATTTTATAACAACAAATTTTAGCAAATGACTTATTATTTCTTTAAATGGTACTTTTCAGCACCATATTCAAGGAACAAATATTGCTGTTCTGGAATTAGAACCAATATTTGGAAGTATGGAAGCACTTTTGGACGCATATTTTGATTCAGTATGGGTCTTTGGTTTACATTGCTGAGTCTGTTTGATATTTAAACTACTGTAGTGGGTCCATTACTCAGAGATAAAGATATAAATTTGACTTTCTGGTACTCAACTTTTTAAATGTTATTTGCTTTGGATGTTCCTAAGCGAAGCAAGATGTTTTATGCAAAAGATGTTGTCCAACATAATTCAACATAGGTACTTCTCTTGCATATTATTTTTGCTCTAGTTGCAATGTAACATTTTCTTTCAAGGTTCTCTACTTTCTCCATCAAAATTTCAAAACTTTTTGTATATTATGTACATGAAATGTTATGAATGTATACCAGCAAGGAACATGAAATTCATTGTTAGGGCTTGTGAAGATTCATAGAACTGATTTTCTCACAATTGAATTTTTTTTTGTGATTTTTAAGCTGTACTATCTGTTGACTTGTTTTCTCTTTTTATTACTCCAGTGATAGTATATTTTATTCCTCAGGTCTAATATTCAGAAAATTGTATTCTTCAATCTAATTAATTTTCATAGCAAATTCATTCTTTTGCGCTGCCTTATAGAACGACAAGTAATTGTGTTTTAATTTTTACAATGGAAAGAAATTATCACATACATTGAATTGATCTTATTTCAAATGATCAGGGATTTTGAAATGGGTTCTATTTAACCTGTCCACATGAGTATTGGAAGGCATTCTGTCAAAATCTCTCAATCGAACTTTTTCAGCATTACTGTACATTTTATGCATTCTGTGAATTTTATGCATATTTAGTGGTAATAAATTATTGATGATAATGAAAATGTGTCCAAGGGACACATTTAGAGAGACTTCAGTTTTCTCTTCTTGTTTCTAGAGAAAAGTTCTTTAGTTGAAAATATTCCTTAAAACTATTTTATATGACATTTCACAAGCTCTGTTCTTTTGGATATTTCATTTTCTAATGTGATGAGGTTTTTAGCAGCAACATATGCTTTACCAGTTTGAAAATTTGCTTTGCCATTCCTTTTGTCAATTTATGTGAATTTTTTTCTCTGATTCATTTATTTGTTAGGAACATTATCAAGTCATTCCCTTTGAACCAAATATTCATTAAAAATGTGTATACTTTAGTCTCATTGTTAGCATTAGTAAACAATATTAAGCAATAAGAATTCATGACATGTATGAAATTAATATATTGCGATGTGGCAGTTTTGTGAACTTGTAAAATATATTGTACATCTTCTTAAACTGAGGACAATTATGTGACTACTGCCGGACAGTATAAGCTTTCATCAACAATCTTAATACAAATAAAAAAAACTTCACTTGAAAAGTGATCCATGCACAATATGCACAGTTGCCTTAAATATTTCACTGTTGGAGCTAGAATTTAGGTCATTAATTTATAAAATAAGAATGTTTACATTGAACATGAATATGAATTTTGTTCAAATTGAATTAACGACGGTGTTATTTTTGTATCAAAATGAATTAATAATTAATTTTAACAAGTGTTTGAGTTCTGTGATGGAGGAGGCAGAATGTTTCATATGTTATGGAATATTTGTTTTTGAATTTAGGGTTTTTTTCATCTTATCTTTATTTAAGAATCAAAACTCTCATCTGGGTTCTCATTTAACAAAATTTTATTTTTGGACTGGATGGTTTTGGGCTAGTGTGCCTTGTGAAATCATGCCTGATTATAACCAACAAAAGCTTCTCTGTATAATGGTATGACTGGATACTAGTGTTTTCATCTTTTAGAATTAATTATTAATTTATTTTGATATCGAGACTTCACTAGGAGCTTTCCGTAAGAATATAATTTGATTTCTCTTCAACTTTGTTTCTTAATCCACATTGTTAATATTGAAAATAGCTGTACTCCCTTAATTTTATGGTGAAATCTAATTATACAATAATTTTACATTAATAAAAATACAAATAATGTATTGTCAAAAAATAATTATTACATGCGTTTGATAATTTTGTATATTTTTGTCTAATCATTTTCCTTAGTAAATTTTATGGATTAAAATATTATTGGATATAATATTAAGTTTTGTCTGGTTTAATTATTTAGTGATTGCATTATTATAGATCACTTAACGAGAGAATAAATTGAATTTTTTAATGAATTGTTCACTCCAATACTAGGTATATATGGATTGTGTTATGATAGGGAAGATATGAAACCATTAATTCCATTATATGTATGTTCTATTGAAATTGCATTATTTTTATCTGCGAAAAAGTGTTAGAGTGTTATATCTGATGAATTATTGTCAATATTTTGTGACTGCTCTTTCAAAAAAATGGGATTCTGAGTAAGAAGTAATGTCAGTGTATAATTTTGCTCACAAACTTTGTAAGATGATGTTTGTAGTGTTGTTATTTTTTTCTAAAAATAAGCTGATATGTTATTCTTCTTTTATATTGAATTTTATGTGAACATAAACTTTTGTGAAAATTATTTAAAGGAAGACAGCTTCTAATAGCACATGACTCTGTGATATGCTTATGCTTGTGATCATTGGAGATACATTGCACAGCTTTCAATACCTTGCATACCATCAAATCAAGTCAGGTGACGTAACTCATTGCTGGATATTACACAAGTTAATTTGTTGTTTTGTAACATATACTGATCAATTTGGGATACACTGTTTATGGTGTTGACCAGAAAAGCTTCTTTCACAATCGGAACATATTATTTGTTATTGAAACAGTGCTATGTTTTGGCCAACAATTATATATGAATTTTACCATTGTTTCAAGCATTAATGTGTTATAATCATATATGTATACCAACTGCAGTACCACAGTGGTAGCCTTTTCCATTATCTGCCAATCCAACCATCAACTATTGGGTGAGGGTAGGTTCAATACACTGCTTAGATGATCTAGGTGAGGCTTCCATAGTAATATATCTGTTTGTTATGTTTGGAAATTATGACTACAAAAAACTGTCCTGCAGGGAACATATTTTCACCCAAAATGAGGACTTACCTTTTTCTATCAGCACTTACTTTGTTCCAAAGTAAATTTTGTAGAATATTTGAACCTGAATGAAATGTTTGTTCTTGAATTGTCATCTAATGAATAGTGAGAATTTTCTGTGATTCTATCTTTTTTTTAATATATATATAAAATAATTAATGTTTTCTAAAAGGCAGTAAATTGTTTTTTCATGACAAAGATAGTCCCTTGTGATGACAATTATTGTATATTCTGAATAACAACAAAAGTAATGAAATATGTACTTTAGTGTTCAAGTATAAGTGAAATTTTGAAAAGCTAATTAGTAAAAATTTTTTAAAGTTAAGAATTGTAAAATTAACACAGTGTGAGATTAATTTAATCAATTTGCTTTGCTTGTGGATTAATGCACATTTCTTTCAGGTTTTACAATCTTTCCATGATTTTTGTTTGTTTGTTTTGATTTTGAAATTATTAATTTAAAAAATTAATATGTGCTAATTTTAACCTGACAATTCTACTTCTTTGTGAAATTAACTCTGTTTTTACATTCTAAAATATCTTTGTCTTTCTTGTATTCTCTCTTCTTTTGTTGCAAAATGTGAGTGAAAACTAGGTTGACTTGATAGACAGTATAAAAGGTATATGCTGTGATCTTGAATTCTTCTAGTCAGAGGATAATATCTATTATGTAGCTGGAAATAAAAATAAATTATTGGACAAAGTGTTAGTTTATTTCACTAAATATGTTGCTTCAACAAAAGAATTTTTCAAATTATAATATTTGGACCTTGTGAACAATTGTTTATTTTTTCTTAAAATTCACACTTGGTAGGTGTGAAAGCACTAACTTCCTCCTGCTCCTGAAATGCAGACTTTGAGACATTACCATGGATTGAAAAATCAGTTGAAGAGATGTATGTATTAGTGCAAACCTTAATATTCTGTGCTATATTACATGGTTATATTACTACCCATTATAAATGTTCTATAATACTGCTGAATGAATCCGGTATTGAGGGAGCATGAATATGTTGTGCCGTTATGGGCAATGTTTTGTATTCTCATTTTCAAATTGTTGTTTTTCCAATTATTTCTTTTAATTAATATCTTATAAACAAGCCTAATATCCACATTTGGTGTAAATGCCATCTGCCTACATTCTACAACCTATTCACATCACCCCCAAGTTCAGGAGTTGGGGGGGAAATTGTGGCTGAATTCTCGCATTACGTCTGAAGTGTCTCAATTGATGTCAGTGACATGAAAGATATGGATTTGACACTCATATCGAACATTATTTATTATTTTGATGAGTCATCTTCTTCCCAACGTCTTCCTCTTGGGGTGTTGTGCACCTCATGTGGTCGACTTGAAAACAGTATTTGAACTTGGTAGTAATTATTCATGTCCTCAATCCTGAAAACTATGGATCTGAAGCAAATCGGTTCTTTTCAATAATTTTTTTGTCTTGTCCCTTTTCCACCCTCCTTTAGGAGAGTCTTAGTTTCAATGGGGGATGAATTGGTATTCAATGATATCAGGGATGACATCATGCATCTCAGTAAGGCCGAAACTGAATTAGTCAATGATATGACATTTCTGATAATTTGTACACTTCATCCCCATTCCCTAGGAATGCTAGGGATGTATGGGAGCTCATCGTGCATTGAAGTGGCATTTTTCAATTGTCATGAAAACTACAGTAAATGCAAAACAATAATTTTCAACAATTGCATTTCTTCCCTTTCCCACCCCTTATCAAAGGGATGCATTTTTATTTATGGGGGTGATTGTGGACTTAAGTGGCACTATTCATTTCAGTTGTCCTGTAAGTGATGTATCCAACACCAATATCGGTATTTTTTCATTGTTTGTACGTTATCCTTTTCCCTTTCGTCCGTTTGGGCTGCTAGGCTGCCTAATTGGCAGCTATCTATGTACCAAGTTGCTAAAAAAAAAACTAGTCGAAGCAGGCTGATGGTGTCGGCTGCTCCGTGGTGTTTCCCCATAAGACCTGGGGCTACCGTCTTGGCGATCTGTGCAGCGTTTACACCGCTGAGTGCTACGCCATATTGAGAGCACTGCGATCAACAAAATGCTCCCGCGGATCAAATTTCTTGATTTGTTCTGATTCTCTAAGTTCCCTTCAAGCAATCCAGATCATCTGATAAGCTGATCCAGGATGTGCTTTTCTCGCTCCAAAGTGATGGAAAGAACGTAATGTTTTGCTGGATTCCCGGACACGTGGGAATCAGAGGAATTGAGGAAGCAGACGTTTCCGCGAAGGCGGCATGCCTCAAGAATCGCGTGGATTTCTTTGCGATTCCAAAAAGGGATCTCCTAAATTCCATCAAGACAAGGATTCTGAGTGAATGGAACAAGTGAGTGGTTGGCTGTTGAAGGGAATAAGCTCCGACTTATCAAATCCTCTATTAAGTCATGGAACAGTTTCTGTAGGTCAGCGTGGCGCGACGAGGTCTTGCTGACCCGCCTGCGCATAGGACATTGTCCTCTCACTCATAGGTATCTCTTACTACTTGATGATGAACCCGTTTGTGAGGAGTGTAGCTCTTCTCTGACATTGCGTCACCTACTAACTGATTGCAGAAAATACACCAGAATACGGAAACAAATTGGTCTGGCTGCAGATTTACCGACAATTCTCGAAAATGAAATGGATAATGTTAATAAACTATTGAATTTTATGAGTAGATCGGGGCTCCTCCCACAAGTTCTCGGGAGGGTTTAAATTTGCATTCTTCTTTCCTCTTCCCGTCTTCTTTCCTTTTATCCTTTCCTTCCGTAATTTGAAAATTATAATTTTTAGAATTCTTTTTTCCTTTTTATGATATAATATGTTTGCCAACTGTTTCCTTTTCTTTCCTCTCATCTTTGTATTTAGATATTTGTTGAATTCAGGAGGGTTTTTAGTGCGTATTGTCGAGATATTCGGCGAGTCCCACACACGGGAAAGAGTAGTTACGGCTTTTCTCTATGGTGCGAAACTGCATTTTTCCTCACCTGCAAGGGCTCTAATGACTTTGACGTTGACGAGCCTTAAAACCCCCTAAACACAGAAAATGTACCAAGTTTGGCTGATAATGTTCCAGGAATTCCGTAGTTATGATGATACATACATACACACCCACACCCATTTATATATCCGACCCTGCCCGGCTTCGCCTGGGTGTTTATGATGTGTTACTCCCTTAGCGTTGATATAATTTACCGTTGACAATAGTAGAACATTTACATGCGAAAACCGCGATTTAATCATAAACCGCCGTACATAACAAAAATTGGAAAACGTAACATTTCACTCTAGTTCATCCCATTTAAATAGGAATTTCGAAATATCCTTTCTTAGTGACCCTCCACAATACATAAGGAACATCCCATTAAAATTGAAACATCGAAAATTCAAGAAATTAGTTTTTAAAATTTTATTTTACAATCTTTACATGCAAAAAAAATGAGATTGTATCTCAATCAGCTCGTAAAATATAGCGGAACGATATATCGTGTGGTAAGCGGTGACGACCAATATTTGAAAAAGTTTCAACATCTTTGTACTTACAAAATAAAATGTCGCAAAAATCGAAAAACCTGTTTCTAGATATTTAAATTAACACTATTTCCTACAAATATCTGTTTTCTGTCTGCGTCAATTAATGGAACAGTCAGGACAATGTACCAAATAAAAAGTTAAACATCGCAAATTCCATAAATGGGTTTTTACAGTATGAGTGTTTGCTTTAGCAAAATTTAATTACAAAATTCTAGATATCTCATATTGTTTGTGAGATATAGTGAAAATAGCATACTATGCCATTTGCGCGAACGATAAAAACGAAAACATTTCTAGCCCTTTGCACTCATTGAAACATTAAATATCGAAAAACCCAAAGATCCGTTTGTGGATATGTAAAATAGCAATTTATGCATACAAAAATTGGGATGTCTCAGCGAGATATTAGCAGGATATGACAACCTTCGTATTGACTTCACATTGGCATGACATGACGGCTTGGCATTTTATTGATATTGGTTTGAGTTTACAAGATTGATACTTTTATTTATTTTGTTTGCATTATTTCTACTTTTAGTTATTTTGATTATCGATATATTGTCTACACTATGTTTTTTAAATCAGTTCTCTTATTGTATCCGTCTGTGTAAAAAAAACATCCATTCTTTTATCCGCACGGTAGCTATATTTTACTCCACATCAAATATGCCAAATTAAATTTAATTCAGAGAACTTCTTCATGGTATTCTTTGTTATAACAACTTTTCTGTAAATTTCATAATTAAATGAGTACTCTCTTAGGACACCAACCATACCTTTTGGTATTGTGACCGGAAATCTTTGGTCTCTTTTCTGGCCGTCATTGGTCCTTATCCTGTTGTCAATACCACCAGTCACCTCTATATTAGAATATAAACTGAATAAAAAACAGCAGAAAAAAATAAATTCTTGCAAATGTAAGGATTTTTTAGACAGTTTCAGTCGTAATGAACTTTCGAAAACTTCCGTTTCCAGTTTTTATGAAAAACTGAATTATAGTTGTGTGGGATTAGTAAGCAGATTTATGCTGGGAAAAGGTTCTGCGTAATGAGATTAATGCTGGGAAGAGGGATTTTGATCTGCATAATGCTTTCCTTGTTTTTGTTTCTTTCAGACTGGAAATTAGAAAATTTTTCTTCTTCACAAGAATTTGATTGAATTTAAACTGAATAAAACTCTTAAATTGAAGTTTTACTTAAGTTCATTCATTCAATATAATATTTTTGAAATTTATCAAGAAATGTGATTTTTAAACTTACAGAAATATTAATTCAAATAAGGAGTTTGGATAGCGTTTATTATTTGTAAACTTTATTATAATATTAACTTGTCACAAATTTTCATAAAATTATTGTAAGGTTTGGACTTTAATCAGCACGACGTCATATTTTGCTCTCTGTCGTGGAGTGGTCGGTCTTTCGACTTCGAGCTAATAATACTCATGATACGCGCGACCAGATTAGTATCGTTTTTCAACCAATTTGTGTATGCAACATGCGTGGATTTCCATTCCGTTGTCGAAATGACTGACGTGATTACGACTCGTGTCAGCACAACCTCGAGTCGGAAGTGTACTTGTGGGAAGAGCGTGATTAACATAAGCCAGACGATGGGGAGAAAATGTGGGGGGGTGGGGGGTGGGGAATTAAGATGGTAGGGCGCAGTTTTATCATGTAAAATACGAAAATCAAAAACCCTCCACGTCGTTTGAAGGATCGTTGAGGTGGTCATTTTTTTTTTTTCAATAAGTCCTGAATGTGCGAAATTTGCAATTTTTCATGTTTTGGATCAAGTGACTCTGGTATTGATCATGAACGAAGAGTTAAATAAACGAGTTTGCAGGACTTACAATGGCCTATCGAGACGTTGCAAGTTCAAATCCGTTTGGTAGTTATAGAAAAAAAGAAAACAAAAACAGTTGTTTCTGCAATAGTTATTGCAAGACCAATTCTCTTTTTATATTTTAAAAAAAATATAGTCCTTGCAATAACAAAAATAACGATATAAAATACATGCTGTACGTTAATCAGTTGCTGAGATATGTTTAATTATTTATCCCCACATTTTTTGTTAACAATTGTCGCATTACGTCAAAAATGGTTGTGATGTCCTAAACTAAGGTGGGAATTATTTGGAAGACCCTATTATTTGTAGCCTTTTAATTTGCAGTGTAACAAAAGGGGTATTTTTCGGCTCTAAACAATTAAAGCTGGATCCTCCGTATTTATGTGCGTGAATGTCTAACTGTAACAGCTTAATGTCTGGCATATTACACAAATATAGAAGAAACAAAAATTATCCTACGACCATTAGGATTTGAGAGTTTCGAAAATGTATTCAAACTAAATAGAAATACACATCATCGCCGAAAAATTGACGTAAACGTTGATGACGTAACAACTGCATCTGAGATTCAGTCACTTGTCAACCACATGGAATAATTATCGTTCCTTATATACCTTGTTGATCATATTTAATGTGAGTTAATTTAGTAAACTCTTTTAGAAAAAAAATGCAGGTATCCCCCTAGTCAATTTCAAATATGTCTGTATTATTTAAAAATCTGCACAGAAAAGAGATTCAGAGGTGTAATATGAAAACAATTCGCGCAAGAGTTAGAAGTCATAACCGATTTATTTGGAAAATCTTCGATAGAAGAAGCTGCTATTTTCTTATGAAAGTTTTGATGCATATAGGCCAGAAGCGTACCTTCGAATNATTTTTTCTTTCTTTTTTTTTTTGTGGTTGTGGAGGTTCCTATTCGAGGCACACACACACACACAAGTGTTTGCATGCTGCGTTTGAAGCTCGAGTTCTTTGATAAGAAACTCAGCTATTAGTATTTTACTGTCATAATGAAAGTATTAATGTTCAAATTTACGACTATTTTAAAAGTCCTTTTTGAAGACCCGTGGAGGATAATGGCCGGGGTGGACCACCCCGCCTAGATACACTTCTCTCTCAGGTCTCTTCCCTAGAAACCTTCATGAGAGGAGTCATTTATCGTTTAATTGACACCATAGCCAGCATAGATCCTCTAGTGCATCGATGTATCAACGTTTAAATCAACCTATTCAATCATCACATGGAATGGAAATTTCTATTTGATCGTAACAATCTCCCTGAAAAAAGAAAAGCTTAAACAAAATCGTTCACCTGAAAGGAGTTAGTGTGCTACTGTCGCCAACGATCAAAAAATAAAGTTGATTAGGTGAAATGATCAAACATATCAGATAAACATATCTGATAGATAAAGTATGCCACAGGAACTCAACAGACTGGCGATCCTTTTCATTGAAAATGAGGTAGTGAATCGGAATTTAGAGACTTAACAATTTGTTCATTCTAAAGTCAGGTAAATACTACTTGGCATCGAATATAGTAAGATACTAAATCAACATTTTTAATTCGCTTCTGTACTTTTCATAATATGATTGGGTATATTCTACACCATCCTTAGTTCGGTGTCACATTAATATAATCAATATTTTTCCCGAATTACCTTAATTTGCTTTTTTTACTAACGGCAATTAATTATTTTGTAATAAGTTTTTGTATTAAATACCTTACCATAATTATGGCAAAATGTCTCATTATAGACTTTCATTTTGTTGAGGACTTATCTGCTGAATTTAAAAGGTATGGTGAGGCATTCGAATTACGGTCAGCGGCGGAAAGGAACGGGTCGGGACGGGGACGCTTTACTAAAGCTGCTCAACGAAGAACGTAGTTCATTACTGTCCGCGAAGTAGCGCTAGTAGCTAATCTCCTTTTATTCCAAGTTGCCAATACGTCCGCAGAGCAGCGCTCGCGGTACCACGCGAACCGCGCGTGCGTGACCTTGCGCAAGGGCGACAACGGCGGCGGCGGCAGCAACAGGAGTGGAGCCGGTCGCGCGAGTCAGTCGGGCGCGAGCGTTGGGAAAAGACTGTCGTCGTTGCAACCCGATAACTTCGACATGTCGGTGCAAAGTGATCACGAGAAGAGGAAGCAGATCAGCGTGCGCGGCATAGCACAAGTTGAGAATGTTGCTACTCTCAAGAAAACGTTCAATCGTCATCTACATTACACCCTCGTCAAGGACAGAAATGTCGCGACTCCTAGAGACTATTACTTCGCCCTCGCTCACTCTGTCAAAGACAATTTGGTTTCTCGCTGGATAAGAACTCAGCAGTATTACTATGAGAAAGATCCGAAGGTATGTAATCCTTTAAAAGCTGGTAGTGATTTGTGCTTATGCTGTGTATGTTACAGTACATCATCCTTCAGATTTCCTTTTTTTTTTAATTGTTACGTAACGTTGGAGGTGTGAATCTTTCTTGTCACGTAGTTGTGTCCAGATTGAACTAATTTGTCTCTTGGAAACGCATTAAGGATCGGAGTGTTTACTCGATTTCGTAACATTTTATTTCCGACCTTAAAGGAAGAAATGCTTCAAACATTTTATGAATACATCTTAACCGGTAGCGACTCCTCTCTTCAAAACTAGAGTAGCGATTCTTCCTTCAAAATTGTTTGACTTGTTTATTGCAGACTGATAAAATTCGATGCTCTTATGAAATACTCGAGGCTTCTGATCTCTTATTCATATTAGTGAGCTTTCTTTAAGTCCTGTTTCAATTGACAAACCTTAATCAGACTATTGTTCTTTCACTGGACGAGCCGTATCGCTAGACATTCATCCCGATGCTATGAAAAAATATTATATTTTTTTATTTACACCGTACAACCTTTTATTACGAGATTACAGTAAATATCGTAATAAATTTTTAGAACAGATAAATATTGTCTACTTATATATCCTGTGAAAAGTTCAACAATTTCATTAACCTACAGCCTTCATTCAAAATCAGTGGGATATTGCTATGTTAATAACTCATACATTTTTTTGGGCTATTTCGAAATGTTATTTGGCGGAAATTCAAATTCCGGGAACGAACTATAAGTCGACGCTAATATAGTGCGATCAGTGCTTAATGCGTCCAATGACCCCCTCAGTTTACGCGTTTGGGGATGATTATTCGCAGATGGTTATAATTTATTCCTTTTCTTGACAACACAAAAACGTGTGTAAGGATCTATTTTTAATTTGAAATTATGTTTATATTAAGAACAATAATTTTAGAAAAAATTTGTTTTTGGACAAAATATTTGTGAAAACAAATTACACCACTGTAACTATTGTATTAAACGTAGAGATGGGAAATTATTTTTATTGCTTTTTATTTCTTTATCAGTAAGTTGAATAATTATGACGAGCATTCAAACTATTGAGATATGCATTAAACAACTGTTCTTGTATGGTTACCTGCTTCCTTTTTTAAAACTATTTAATGAATTCAGAAATGCATTTCAAACTACATTAATTGAAATTTAAAGTATATATTTTTCTTCAATTCCCGTCCTGTAAACCAACGTGTACTCCCATTAGACGAGCCCTAAAAACCCCCACCCACAAAAAAATGTACTCCCAGGATTATCTGTAACCACCGTAAGTTGACCCCATCATTGAATTGGATGCGTATATAAATTGTTGATTCTTCTAAAATTAGGATCATTGGTCGTAAGTTTATTACCTGAATTTGTTTTTTTTTTATGGAAATGCGATTACAAATAATTTTATTTTAGTTCAATAATTAGTGTGGTTGAATAATTTCAGTATTTGATTTTCCTGTTGCTATTGTTTCGGAATTCATGGTTCTGCATGTCACACATCATGAGTGTGAGGTTTCTTGTTGGTACCCTTTGAAAGACTGTTTTACATATCACCGGTGTAAAGTAAATATTCTTAAGGAATTTTGTACTAGAAACTTGTCGGGCGTAGAGCCAAATAGTTTCGCAATGGACGTCGCAAAGAATAGGATTGCTAATGATAAATGTTTGCTTCGAAAAAACATCACATCGATTTCGTGAGGTTACTTAAATTTGAAAATATGAATTTTGACCAGTTTACCGACTAGGTCAGAAGTTGAAGTACAGTGATAGATACCCTTGGAACCTTAAAAGTTTTCTGCTATTAAGATGTGTCCGCTTTTGGAAGGTTAAGGTTTACGTAGGATAAAATGGCGGTGTGCAAAAGTATCTGCTATTGATAATTGCCCGTTAATGGAAGTTGCACTGTACTATACTCAGAAAATTATTTTCCCCTCCAAAATAGATAAATATTGATGTATTTCGTCCTTATTAGAATTAGTATTTTGTTATCAAGTAATGGAGAGTCACCTTATGTCGAATGATTCTGAAGTGTCGCAGACCGCGTACAGTCAAGTTGCGCGCCTATCTTCCCCTCTACTAAATATATCCCCCTCTTCCTCCACATGCAGCAGAGGTCATCAGCGCAGGGGGGATGTTGATTTTCTCTTGAAGTATGTGTGGATGCGTGTTTTTAATTTTTATTCATCAATTATAATTTATAATGTGGGATCCATCCAAAACACTTTTTTGGCTTCTTTTTCACGTTTACTATGATAAAAGTTATTTTCCTCCGCGAGACCGTACATATTTTGAAATTTCCTTTTTGACTGTGAATTTATAATTATTACTACTAACTTTTACATCGTATAAGTAAGCATAAGAACCAACAGTCAAAAGAACTTGCTCTGAACTAACTGAGCTTTATTAATGGCATTCTTTAACCCACTTTGGTTATCGTGAATGATTCGTTTGGTTTTCTATTTCGATGACCTTCAATGGCGGGGGTGGTATCAGCTTTTCATCGCGTTTTGTCGTCCCTCTGCGAATCCAGTCACTAGCTGTTGGGCTGGCAGTATTCCAGCCATTCACTATTTCGAGTCTGCTAAGACACGAATAGAGATTTTGTCATAATAGAAGACAATATATGACATTTTGGACGCCTAGTGTTCCAAAGTGCGCAGTCTTCCTGGGTTGTTTATCTGCAGAACATTAAGGGACATTGAGGAAAGGTCATTCACACTTAGGTTAGGTTTTATCTGCGGAAAATGAACTCACTATACGTACAATGAAAGTTATGTATGAAGTACATTTGGACTCTAAAACTGCATTATGTTTATTACTTTTGTTGTGGAGTGTATTATAATCGTTTGAGATTCTCGAGATTTCGACAAATCTTAAGTTTTAGACCCACAAAGAGTTAAAAATAAAATACTTGATATATATGTGTTTGTGTGAAACTATATTTTAGAGCAACTTTAGCCTAGACTAACGAAGTTTATTTTTTGAAGACCGAACTAGATTAATGAGATGTTAAACTATTCTTGGGATTTTAGTTCGTGATGTATTTGCGATTTGGAAATGAATCTTGCTGCATTTACGAGTCTTCTGAGAAATTTGTTCACAAAAGCTTGTAATATTTTTATTGAACCGGGACATGCATACGCTAGTGAGTCTTAAAATGTTTTTGTAAAGAAGTAATTTTGATTAAATAACTTAAATGCAACAGATTTGGTGATGCCTGTAAATGAAATCTACCACTACACTACAACCTTATTAATAGAGATATCCAGTGTATCTGATATGAATCGATTTTTATCGGTGGGTCAAATTTGCACAAACAGACCGCACACTAAAGTCCGCGGTCCTTTCTTACTGACGCACTTCAAAAATTGTTGACCATTACCTTTAGTAATATGAGTTTATTGTAAACATGCTAATACTGTTTTAATACTGTAGAAAAAAAATTGGAAAATGCATATTAGTTGAGTTATTGACAGTTAGTGTGCCAGTTTTCAGTGTTGGAATAATAATAATAATAATATTTTCATCATATCAGTGACTCCATCGTATTCAAGAACTCTGCAATTATCTCTAGAATGTCGTGTTCTTGCTCCCGAATTGTTTTCGACTTCGGGAGACTTCGTACGTTTGAAGGTAATATCTCAGCACAAATCATCACTTAGAACTTATTTGTCCTTTAAATTCATGATGAGATATTACAAACAAGAGTTAAGTCTCTTTATTCAAAATTTAATTTTACTGCGTCTATACCAAACTTCAAGCGAAATACCGCTACTGGGGATATAATGCATACTAATAGTATTTTACGTACAGAAAATTTAAGCAAAATCTTTGGAGTCGTTTTTGAGAAACACACAAAAGAGTACTTTGGCCTTCATGTAAAGTAACCTTAGTTTTAAAGCTTTAAAAAATTAGAGCACGTGCATCGACAAGTATATTCTACTGTAAATACGAAATGCGAATTAAATTAATTCATCCACTTACTCAGAATCGCAGCGGACGGACGGTATGCCAAAACTGACTTTTTCAGAATCAGGGATCGCCAAAACTGATATTTCCGTCGAAATCTTTAATTTTTTCGCGATTACAATACTTTCCATGTGCTACGTATATGAGAAAGTAAAATTTATGACTAAAAGAATAGAATTGTTCTGGGCGTTCTTCCTCAGCCATTTCTCGTACACTTATCTATTGTGCCTGTACCTAATTTGGGAATCAGGTCTGCAATAAATTCCACGGTTCGAATCTCGTTGTGGAAACTTTATTTTAAAATACTTCAATACTACCCACATCTAACCTCGATAAATTCTGTTCAATATCCTGTTTAAACAATTACTTATATAAACAGTGGTTTGCATGGATTAATATTTGTTTCACGAGATTGTAATTTGATATATTTAAACTTATCCTCTAAGGAATTATTCGCACAGGTTGAACTAGTTCAAGGAAATTATCTGCATCCGTTTAGACTTGGAGAAGTACTGTGAAAGTGTTGTAATTCTGATGACCTTGTTTCTATTGGTGCGTTTCTTCAATTGTAATGTGAAGCAAGCAGGGTTCATGGCTAGAAGTCGAATGCATATATCAGCGACTATTGAAGTGCGGAACCCGCGTTCTCACATTTATCACAGCGACGTCTGGAGGCGGGACTTATCCCATCGCTGTAAACGTAATAAGTCGAAAAGTTATCAAAAATGCTATTACTTGCATGACGTACTTAGAAGAAATATCAAAGTTACGAATTACGGAGATAAAGAATTACTTCAATTTTTAAGTGATATGACTGCATTTGAAATAAAACTTCTTTATTTTTATGAATAATTTCAGACTAGACACGTGGTCATTGATATTTTCTTTTATGAAATATTTGTTTGGTGAATTGTTATGAAATGTACATTTTTTATGAAACTCAATAGAATGCGTCTTTACCATTGTATGAGCTTTAAACATAGATTAATGTTATGTGAGATAAAACGAATGAATACTTGTTAGAGGAGATTTTAACGCCCCCGTTCTAATGTAAATATTGTGTAAGGTGTAAAGATAGTTTTCTTACATTGCATTATTTAAGTTTTATTGCAATTTTAAGTGAATAAAATTTTTCATATCAACAGTGCATGTTTAAATACTACAATACCGCTCTAATCCCGTTTGTAAAATTTAGATTGACCATTGCGTAAACAATATTTTTTTTTAGGGGAGGACAGAATTTGGAGGAACCACTGTGTCTTAAAGGTTACTTAGAAGGTCTGAGTGCAGCGCAGAAATTCATTTGACGACATTGCTAGAGGTACTTCATATGAAGGTTTAGTTCTGTGCGGTTTTCTTTTTCAAAATTAGCTTCAAGGATTTTTTTAAACATTTCTGTGATCCACAAACTCGTCAAATTACATGACATGAAAATAATTTTTGTGGGTTGTACTCAGCAGAGGAGGAACACAGCTTCGGAAATCGCAAACTTGCTATACGAGCTTTGATGAAATACGAGACAATCGAAAAATGGCAACATGTAGAAAAATGTACCTTCGTATTGGTTTTCGTAACAGTAGAACCCCTCTTAACCGACCTCGGATTAACCGATCTATCCCGTGGAACATTTTTTTCTCTCTTTCAGCGTATAATTTCTGGCAGGTAGTGACTCAAACATTGTTTGACGGGCCTTTGCTGTAAAGTAATTGGGGCGACGTGACGCTGTGTGGTGGGCAGTGTGTTCATGTTGTGGTGGGTAGAACGGAAGACGGGGTGGGAGTTCGCCAGTTTGATTCTCTTCTTGTTTCCCGGTCTAGTGTTCTATGAATCCGTATGTACATTTATCTTTTGAATATTTATTTCGTGTTCGTTTATATACGTATGTACATTAGTTACAAAAAATGAGATGCTATGACGTCTCATGTGCTTTTTTATTCGTGATAACCTGATGAAATTGTGGGCTCTTTTAGAAACTTTAGAAAGAAAAAAGATTTTTCCCAGGAACCTGGGATTAACGGGCAAAGCAGGTAACCCGTGAGGGTCTATCCCATCGAGACTGATGAGGAGGGATTCTATTGTATGTCTGACAACTCAATATTGTCTCATAAGTTAACTTACCAAATTAAGTATTAAGTTTTTCTACTTGCGAGAAACGTAAATCTGAGAGTTTTGCAATGTTTTTGCACCATCAATTTTTACATGGAAAAATATTGAGATTCTTTTTCTGACGAAATAGTAGTTTTGAATCCCATTTATCTTCTGGCTCACACAAGCCCTCGTGCGTGTCTTAGATCACGTAATATCACGCACTTGACCTCATCTTTTTCATTCTATTGACACGCACTATCAAATGGGAGATTGCTCCACTTCTTTGTCGAATATACAGACTGGACACTAATACGCGAATCATGTATACATTAAGAGTCAAATGTCCCAGAAAATTGCGTTGCTTTTCTGCATAACCGGACGCAGCAAATCATTCAAATAAAGTACATTACTTTAGAGCATGAAAAGATGTGTTAACGATTTCCTATTATTTCATTTTTCACCTTTTTTGTAACAGATATAACAGCATTTAAAAATTACATCAAGGGAAGAAGTTACTTCACTCATTTATTTGAACAGGATGTTACTTGACTACTTGCGTCCTAACAAATGACCGTTCTGACGCGTCGTACCAGCGTCGACAAAATATACTGGTGTCCTATTCACATAGTTAATGTAAATATGAAGCAGAGTGACTCTTGCCTACAACTAGCAAATGCGGGGAAGTAGTATCTGCCGTATTATTCAGGTAAATAAAGTTACATTAAAAGTCTTTATTTCATTTACAAGGATTCATGTTGCCATGCATAATGTTAGCTACATTTAACTTTCCGTGCATGGGTTTAGCTAATTATGTGTGTGGCGACAAACAAGAAGTTTTTCTTATCACAGCTAGTTTTCCACCCATAGTGTAATATGAACGCTAAGATGAGGACCTTGGTACGGAAACCTTTGGGGACGGCAGCGTCATTAATAGAAGTTTTATTGTTACAACGAATTTTGAGTGATTTTATTAGTTAAGATTAATTTTTTTTCGGAATAATATAAAGTATTGATCGTATTTTTTAAATAACTATTCTATTAACATTATTGAAAGTGAAATTTATTGAATATTCTGCAGATGTTATAAAGTAGTTTGTGTGTGTGTGTGTGTGTGTGAGGGGGGGCACGTTATGATTTTGTCTTGGAGCGCAGAAATGGTAATTACGCCAATGCCTTTTGGCCCTTTGATTGGAGTTGTGGGATGGTTTCTAGCTAGCTTTCTAAAAGTATATTGATAGTAAATAGTTTGTCTTCCTCGTGATTACACGCAGATTTAATTTCATTTTTGACTAGCAGTAATTTATGTAAGTTTGTAAATAGGAAGAAATTATTGATGTAACTAGAAAATGGAGGTGTGCTCTATTAAAAAAGACTGTAAATAGATTTGTTCTTTTAATGAGGGAATAACTAATGTGCTTTTAATGGAGGAATAAATTTCTTTCTCGTACGTATGTTACCAGCTGATTTTCTGCTGCGTTTCATTACTATTGCTCTAGACGTACTTGGCCTATTTCCGACACACACTTTCTCTTGTGCTTAAGAGGAGCGGTCATTGAGCTTGTCTGTATTTGTTTTGCTCTCAAAAGGATAGAAATCGTAAAGATCTAACTGTAATTAGAAAGAGACTGGTTTCATAAACGCTTTGGTGTGTTTCGTAATTGAATGTGATGTAATTTTACCCCGACAAGGGAAGTGCTCGATTTGCTAGGAGCAGATTCGATAACTAGTGCTCCCACGTGATATAGCCTAGGTAGCACTGTCACAGTCCAGAGATCTACAATTTCACCAAATGTTCAGATTGGTTGAAAAGGGAGGTCCAATTTACACGGTTATGCGTGCGATCCACGACAAAATTATGCTACAGAACACGTTACACCAGCTTGATTGCAAGCGTGGTTTGTTAGCACACTTGACGCATTTGGATCCCAACACTCGTTAAGTTTGAACTTGTCTGTCCGGGACAAACCGCGTCTTAGTAGATACAACTACCAACGTTTCGGCCATCATGCTGTGGCCTTCTTCAGGACATTGTCAGAGTCGTACAAACCTAAGTCACTGTCGTACTCTGCATTCGTAAAGGCAGAGTACGACAGCGACTTAGGTCTGTATTGTCCTGAAGGCCACAGCTTGATGGCCGAAACGTTGGTAGTTGTATCTACTAAGACGCGGTTTGTCCAGGACAGACAAGTTCATACTGACTCCGGCCGCGGAAGCCTACGATTATACTCGTAAAGTTGATTGAAATAGATGTGTAGGTGGAAAGACAATGCCACATCAAGCTTATACCATACTTTCCTGTGTGCCTGCAGTTTAGCCAAAGAGTTAGTGGCTGTACCAGTTCGAAATTAATAAATGAATAAATAAATTATTACCAAAAACACAGCAAAATGGTAAGCAAGCGGAGGACGAACTATTATGTAACGCATTTTATTTTAAGTACTTCTAATTGTTCACTTATTTAACTAGTAACTTTTTAAAATTTTAATGAACTAAAGGAATTGGGGAAGGACAGATCAGAACTCCGAGGAGCGATGCCAATATTCCTGCTCCTTCTTGACTGTGTTTTTTTTGGTCTTCCTTTTTTTAGGGGGACTAATTTTGGGTGGAGACTTCCTTTAGGTCTGTTGGTAAAATTGGATCTATGGAAATATTGCTTCGTTTATGAAACTGGTGACATAATAACATAAAATAAAATGTCAAATAACTTAAATTCTGTGATTTAAAGTTACTGTATCAAATTAAAAGTAGAAAGTGTTAAAACATAAATTCATTTAAAGAACATCGTATAATAGCAGTAAATATATTGAAAGTTAATGAGTAAAATAAATTAAAGTAAAAAGTGTTGAGACAAATTTAAAATAAAAGTTGGTACACGTGATAAATAACATAACTAAAATTCGTATTTTTAAGAAGTTACTGTGTCAAAATAAAAGTACGCGTGTTAAAATTATTAAAACTGAAAAATTACATATTATTTACAAATTAAAATTGTACCAAAAAAGTGAATGCAGTGATAACGTGTGTATGCAAAACATGAATAATTAACATAAATTAAAATTGTACAAAATCATGAATACAAATGGTAACAATATAATGTGATGTATTTGTTCCTTGTGCGGCGTTGGATGTTAATATTGCTGTTTCCATTCAAGTTCACGTTTGATAATCCATGCCATGAGTTCTTCCATTAAGACTCTTAAATCAGAAGCCCATAGGGAAGGCAGGTTTTCTAGGGTTAGTCTTCTCTTGGTAAGTTCTTCGAACTGGTTTCAAATGTTATTAAATTGAGTAACCTGTCAAAAGATTTAAAGATGTCTCTGTCGACAAAGTGGTTGTCTATCAAGTAAAAGATACCAGTCTTGGGTTAAATAACTAGTACGTACTATTCTTAATTTATTATTCCGAAAATATTGCACGTAATTCATTACAATTACAATCTCTCGAAATTCGAGATAAATAAAAATAGTATGAATGATTCTAGTCCCAATTGGAGAAAAACCCAAGGCAGCTACAGGAGGTTGAGTGCTGATAAAGATAAAAGTACTCCCGAGTGATGGGTGAGGTGTGTTCATTTAGTCACAACTATGAGCTCGTGTTTCGACCATCCTGTACAATGTACATTTGGTGAGGCGATGTCCTATTGTCCAACTTATCTTAGTACTATCTCTATTTTCTATACACTTTCCATCGATCTGACCGGCACATGATAGGGTTCAGTTTGTGGAATAAAACTAATGAGTATTATTTATAAATTTGTAACGCGATTTTGATTCTTATCAACAAATTTATATTACGTGGAAATATTAAATAGTATATTTCTTTATTTTTTTAAAGTATTCTAATATTTAGTATTAAACTAAAATAAGTTTTCACATTCTGTGTGACGCAGAAATTTCGAACACAATTTTCTTACCGAATAAGCACGTCAAATATTGTTACTGCACAGATTTATAACTCTAAGGTGTGCCCCTCCCCAACGTCTGACGAAAGTTTTTATGTAAAATTATAGCCAAAATAACTCGCGGGCCTTAAAAAAGCACGTCCCACGAGTCACCTGTTGGACAGCGCTGGTCTTGGGCATTACTACCACGTAACCTATCACGTGGTATCACTAGTTTCCTAATCGACTTCTAGCAGTTGAAGTATCGCAGTTCGCCTTTGTCATTTCGGAGCATGAACATGTTTTTCTTATTATATCGCCAGACCATATTAGTTGGGTACTTGATGTCGTATCCGGGGTTTCATTGCATTTTACTTTCAATTCTCCAAAAACTGAAAGATAGTTCGTGTAAGTAATATATCAATGTCTGTTCCAAGCGTGGTGCTACTAAACTCTTTAAAGTATACCTTATCCGTGTAGGAGAGTAATTTGAGTATTTGTTTACGCTAACGGCAATTTTGAGTGTGTTAATTTACAAAATATGTCGAGAGGATCCCTCTAAAAGTATAATTTAACTAATTTCATTATGGATATTATTTTTTAAAATTTTTTACATGTAGCAAGTTGTGGAGGCAGCAAATATATTTTAGTGGGAGGATTTAATGTCTACAAGTATTTCTTCTTTCTTGGCATTACTTTCTTTTTCTAAATAGTTGCAGTCAAATTAAATAGTTGCACTCAAACAAGGGAAGCGTCAAATTAAAATGATTCTCAGTTATGAATTACGAAAAATTTATTCATGAGAGGTTAAGATTTTTCAACTGTGTGTACTTTGTCTTTATTATTAGTCGACATTACTATTACTTATAAGATACTCGACACATTTAGATGCTGAAATGGCGTTTTCATAATCTTCAGACAAAAACTTAAATAATTATCTGTGCATGGAAAAACGTAACTTAAAATTATTTTTTCCCCTTGAGGCAGCATGGTTTTACGTATTTTCTCTTCTTCTTTGTTCGTTGATACCAAGATCCCTCTGGTCCTTGAGAGGTCCTGGTTGACTTTGAGAACGTTAGTTGAGTTACTCGAAAAAAAGTAATTATAATCAGTGTGCAAACTAGTAATGACTGAAAGTGCTGTGAATACTCAGGCTTCCGATAAAGATTAGAAAACTTGTAATATTATTTCTGCGCATTACATGTACTGGTTGAAGCGACTCGGACCACTAGGCGAGTTCCATTCCGGCTAAACTCTGCAATACTTGTATAAGCGGCGGTACAACTCAACCTCAATGCCAACAGCACAAACTCACGGCTAGCGTCCAATGTTATTAACGCGTTGAGGTCGCAGTAGGTGAAGTCTTTCTTTATGGGTCCTTAAGCTGCTTCACAGAGGATGGGACGATCTTGACACGTTTGAAATTTGTCTCTTCTACATCTTCTTGTCATCTATAGACGACATTCGGATTTCTATTCATTAACAGGATGCAGTTTTTCCTTCCATACTTTGTGTAGTCTAAGCTATTTACCTCTTTGGTAGGTCCTTTATTGATTGGTACTCTGATTAAGACGACGACCTCTTCAATAAAATTGAATCGCACTTTTTAGAAAGGAACTAACTGTAAGTCAAAATTTGCCATTTTTATTGTCACTGTCCCTATAACTAATAAAGAATTTGCGCATTTAACAATGAAGACAGGAACTTGTGAGCATGTTTTTATGATATATTATGCTATTATTTTAAAAGAAATAGCAATTTTATTTATTGGTTATTATTTTTTTAATCTTTTTTTCTCTCTCCTGAAAAGTAGTACATTTTGACTTAGTTCCTTTCTAAAAAGTGTGATTCAATTGTTTTAAAGAATATATCCAAAACATTTCTTGGTTGGGATTTTATTTTATAACTTTCATAAATTTTAGTTGTTTCTTCATTATGTCTGCACTAAAAATTTATTTTCATGAATTATTTGATTTGTATCTTTATGAAATTCTGATTTGGTCAAGAAATCCTTATCTTTTAATAAATATTTGGCAGTTTAAACAATAAATAAATTTGGTCTCTATTTAATATTGTTAATTATCTATTTGATGAGTTGATGTGTTTTATTGAAATATGATATTCATAAAATTTGTGTTGTAGAACCATGGTTTTCAAACAGAAACTCTCCCTAGATCTCTCCCCGGTTAACCCCCTCCCCCTCCTCGATTACTGTGAAGATCCACCACCGGTCACGTCACACTAATAGTACGCGTGCTGTGGATTCAGAGGTTTCTCTATTTTTCTCTACTCCTTACAGCTTATTTCTCTTTCTAAAGTTTAAAATTTGAAGTAGCAAAATATAAACTATGAAACAATGAATATGTATTGTTTAAACCAGAGATCACTTTTTCCTCTCGAACCTTACATTATGCGTATTTCATCGAAATTGGTTGGAGTCCATGTGATATAAATGACAAGCGCTAGCAGATTGCATAGAAACGCCAATTAACGTTTCTGTATTGTAAAATAAACTGCTGAAATGAATGATGACCGGAAATGAGAATATAGACAAAAGATTTTTAGTCTCTTAAGCTTTGCGTGGATTTCATAGAAATGTATCGAGTCGTGTGCCATCGTTGACAAAGTTCATCTGATTTCAAAAAAAAATATATATATATATCCAGATTCCTCGAACCATCACAGAATTGATCGCATGCAGGAGTGCGTAAATCGCATGCAGGAGTGCTGTATCTCGAAATCAGTTTACTTAATTCATTTGGCTGCTAGACCCTCCATGTTTTACATACTTTTACTTAAGTAATGATCGGAAATTAATAAAGTGTGTTCAAAAATAGAGGTTCTGTATAGTTACCAATATTGCACGTAATATTGGAACGAAAGCTACATAAAAACGACATTCAACGCTCATATCAGTGCTGAATGGTCAAGACAAATCTCAAAAGAAACTAATACTATCACTTAATTAACTTTTTCACTTAAAATCACTTATCTTCTTGTAGCGATGTTACATAAACCTCCCTGATAATGCGATGTTGCATTAGTATTGCAGTTGCGTCTCACCCCTAGAAACATTGCTAATCAGATTATTCTGCTAATCCTAATATTTTCGAATCCGAACAGGCCTTAGTCCGAACAATACCGACAGCGGTGGTAGTCTCTTCGCTTTCATGGTTCCACTGAGCGGTGAGAACCCTTCAGACCCTTCTGGACCGAACTAGGAGAGGTTTTCAACTGGGGTTTCCCTTGCCTATTCGAGACCAATGTCGGTTTGGTACCATAAGTTCCTTAGCAACCGAACATCTCTTCTTCCAAATTCTCTCACCTTAGTCATGTTTAGTTGGAAGAGCAGTCCTCGTGGCCTGAACCTCGTCAAAAGACATAATAAATATATAAATAAATAACAATACGACCTGAGAAGTTCCAATAATGATTCACGCGAGAAAATCAGGGTACGTGAGTCCTCCCTCATTTCATTAGTGAAATATCATTACGAAAATATTCTCCAGTATCTCCAGCATTTACATATAATTTTAAAAAATCGAATTTGTGTGCCATATTTCTTGTCTCGGTAAAACGTTATTGAAAATAATCTTTCCTGCAGTAATACACAAGTTGAACACAAAGTAGTGTCGTCACAATTAATGCGTCAATTTTGTGTGGCTTCCTTTGAACTACTACAACCCATCATTTTATTACTCTTGGCAAAACACATCGGCCATTAAAATAATTATGTTTACATTCATCTACCCAATTTATATACTGCTTTCGTACAATACACACAAGATGTGTTTTTGAAAGTGAGTAATATTATGAGGTCTTAAAATAGCGTGTTTTATTGTGGTCGTTTTCAGTATTGGAAGGAGTGTCCTCCAAATGACATTGTGGGAGGTCATTCGGGCAGTGCTCTCGGGCATCTGACAGCTTCCATATCCTTTCGCTCTTCAACATACGATCTTCATCAGTTGGAAGTGACTCATTTTCTTTAAGATTTGCTGCGTCTAAAGTAGACAACTCAAACGTAATGTTAGTCTGTGTAGATTTTTAGTCACCGTACGTCTTGCGTCCGTTGTCATCCTAAGGAGGAAGCAAATTGAGCCGACCTTTTTCCTCGTTTCTCGTTATTTTCATTTTTTTTTATAAATTCTAGATCTTATCGAAATAGTGTTTGACATCGTGATGAATATCACTTGTTGCCTTGACGTGTTGAAGACATCAGTGTTATTTAAATACACGTGCGTTCTTATCTCTAGAATAATTCTGCACTTCATGTATGAGAAGCTGCAATATAATCTTCTTTACATTTGTTGTATGAGGAGGAGCTGAATTAATTTTTTTTCACTTCGTTTGGTTTCAGATTCTATTTAGTGAAGAAATTCTGCGTACGTATATTGTAAAAGAAAAAATATTTTACATGTTAAAAAATCTAATGTCTACGAGTTTTCTGATTTTACCCCTCGCTGCAGGCAAAAGCTACATTTTGATTATTTCAAATGATGTAAAATGTACGTAAAATACGATGTTGAACTTCGTACGCGTCGCTTTTAAACAATTAAGTGGGTTTTATTATTCATAATCTTTCCATTTTCTGTCATTCCTTCCTTTAAATTTTCTACAATTAGAAAAATGATTTTTCGAGAAATAATATCGGAATCCCCTATTCCTGTCTTGCAACATTTTAGTTGAAATTCTGTCTCAGTTGAAGATTTAGTTTTCTGAAAATAAGTTTTGTTTTTGCAAATTATTTTATCTTGTTAGTTACTAAGTGGGAGAACTTAACCTCATCTCCTTTATCATTCGGTAGTGGTATGATCAAACCTAAACCCTCCCCTGCGCAGAACGGTAAGTCACGAGTCCTGCAGCTGCGGTCGGCTGCGGTCCCAAGGCGGTGGGCGACCTCTGGTATCCTTGGGATATAGGATGTGGGTCACCGCCTCCCTCGCCACCGACGGCGTTGCGGACGATGACTTTCGCCGTTGCCGTGTGAGTGTGTGTGTTCGCGCATGCGCTCATACTTTGGCTGGGAGGGCGTCAACCCCGTGGAAATGTGACGGGAACGAGGCGCAACTCCTGGATGCTGCGCGCGCGGGTTCGTGGGGTTAGGGATAATGTCACGTGTTCTCGTGCCCCTCAGATCTGCAGAGGTCNGGTTAGGGATAATGCCACGTGTTCTCGTGCCCCTCAGATCTGCAGAGGTCAAGCGCTTGAATCGGACATTGTGAAGATTTTTATTAATTTATCCCAATACGTCACTTATGTGAGAGTATGGTTGAAATTAAAGAAGGGGGGGGGGAACCAGGGATATTCCTTCCGATTTTTCTTCTACATCCTACGTTATTCCCAGCCAGGGAAAAATAATTCCACTTCTCGTGACTGCCAATAATAGTAAAAATAATAATAGTTACTACTAATGTGCCAACAATGTTTCATGGGATGTGTGTATCATTATCTTAAGGCCTCTAGAAATCTTTATTATAAGAAAATAATAAATTAGATCTAATTTATAATAGTGTTGGATCTAGTTTGTAAATAGTGTCTATAGTATATGATAATTAAAAATAAAATTACAAAAACCATGAGGTCCTTTTAAAGGTCCCTCGTCCCGAAATATAATGACATTTTTACAAAGAACTGGATTAAATTGTAAAAAAAAAGTTTCAAAAGCTTTTCTTTTCCTCTTTAATTCGAACAGTGTGAGAGGAAAATAATGGATTAATGAGTAGTGGCTTCCAATTTTTTTCGCCTATGGCGCCCTAAAAACGATCGACCGTCTTTTATCTGCGACCCAACTTCTATAAATGAACTTAATTAACAATTATGGACGAACAAGCAATTTTTTAAATTTATAACTTATTATAAAATTATTGTTAACTTAGAACTAGGTAAAATTTTTGACTTCAAAAAGTTGCCAGGATTGAGAATGGTACAATTTTTTTGGAAGAAATAGAGCGGGAAGCAATATCCGAAATGTATGTAGAAGTAATCATTATGCATTTATGTCCAATAGTTGTAAGATTAAATAGACAATCTCGAGTAAGACAACTCGTCAGCATAACTGTTTTGGAGGAGACACGATTTTGGAATTAATTTTCTGTTGTGAAATCGCAGATGCCAAACAATATTCATAAAAAGATAATGAAAAAGAAAACTGCGATATATTACGTCCTACTTATTTAATATGGCATTAATTTTGATAACTTCAACTTAAAGGAAATCGGAGCTATTATTACTAACCTGTTTTCTTTAAACTCCAATTAATGTTTAATATTCTCCCACTTTTTGAAATTCATATTACGCCCCCTCGCCGATGCTGATATTTCTGGAAAACCGTGTTCTGAAATCTCACTCACAACTATCACTGTTGTCAAGCTGAATGACACTTCTTAAAGGTGTACAATCAATTTTGTGCGTCACCTTTTGAAAATGCAATTAATGTTCGAAAATGTGTGTTGATGTTTCACTTGAAATTATCAATTTTATGGATGTTATTTAAGAGGCGTTGGACATTGACTGATATTGCATTGCCTATGAGTATGGAAAGTTTGCTTTCGAAAGAAAGTAGTACGTATATGATTTCATTTTCTTGAAACCCTTGACTATTATTTTTTGAGTAAAAAAATTTTTTTTAACGAAACAAACCTACTGTTATTTTTGAGGAATTATTTTAATTTCTGTGGTTAAAACCGTGATTTTTGATCCAAAATAGAGATGGGTGATTGTTCATTTGTAGAATTCAGTATTTTACTTCGTCGCGTCGTCATAATTGTTCCGATACTAACAAGTACCTTATTTGCCTCCTCGGGTCTTGTGGAGCGGGAGCACGTGGGAACGATGCTCCCGCACAACTTTGGTCGTGGGAGAAGTGTTAAAGTTAGAAAATAGAGGAAAACAATCACTTATGAACAACGTGTTTTTTCTCTCTTGAAAATGATCCAATGTATCTAAACTAGAGCTAACACAACCTTGACACTCACCACTATACATATAAAATTACTGGAATACTATGAGACCGTTGCCAGTGATAGGGGCTGTTAGATGTACTATAACAACTGCTCCGACATAAGATACCGACTTTTACCGGAAGACAAGTACTGGGATCGAATCGATTATAGTACATTGATAGATTTTGATTGACTAGGGGTCAAAGAAAGGAAAGTAAGTTATGTGTATGTAGATGAACTATCAGCCTACCTAGGAAACGTTTTACCTCCTTAAAACAAAATCTTCAGATTAGTGGGAAGAGAAAAGTGTTTTTCCTAACATACACACAAGGAGATTTAGTACTAGCAGCATGTGTGCTTTAGGAGCGCGTGATTACCCTACGCTGGCCAAAGAATTACTCGAAAAAGAAACATTATTAGGCAAACTTCTTGAAACAGTTTTTTTGAGTGGGTTGGAGGAAGACAAATTGTTTTCAGCTTTCACAACAATTATCTAGACAAAGTTGAGAAAAGTACTACTTCAGACCTTTATTTTAACTTTATAAAATACATTTATATTTTTGTAGTGTTTATTTTAATATTGTTTTTATTTAATAAAAAACGGACAAAATCAATATAATGTAATCTTCATGATCAATCACAATTCACTGAAATCATTCTAGTCAGGGATAGAGAGGAAGGGTTGTGTGATTTCTAATATTTTGATATAAATAAATAAATAAATATCGTCAAATAAGCAGCTACGAACTGTATATTATTCTGAATATAGTGTGTATAAACATAAGAATTGAAATAACACTGTTTACGATTTATTGTTTCAATAGACGCGCCCCTAGAATAAAACCTAGAGAACCTGTATAAAAAAAACCGCCTCAACCCGAAGGAAAACCGGAGTAAAACCCGGGCCAGGATGGTGTTACAGAATTAATGTACACAACCGTATTTTGTTTATTCACTATTTTGACTTCATTCGAATACATCACCGCCCTGTGGACTGAGAAAATCGGATGGGAAAATATGATTTATTATGGACTGAATTGTATATCTGAATATTTGGATAACAAACTACGAATCGTGGACACACTTTTATCTGGTCCACACAAAATTTGTGCGGAAATGCGCCGATGACAATTATCATCGATTTCTTTTTCAAAACAGGCGTTTGATTACTCAAAGGTATTAATAGTAATTGTATTCACAAAACATTTCATACGTTGTTAAAATGTATATCGATTTGAACTTGGTTAATCCTGAAACGCAATTGCATACTTTGGGAACGAGGCGATATTTCTTCGGACTTGTTCGACCTCGATCGCCTAGTTTCGTGTTTCGTGAATGTACCTTCGGTGCAGTAGCATCGATGTTAAAATTAAATCTGCATTTTCGAAAAGTTATTAAATTGAAAAGTTGCTTAAATCGAATCTCAAGTTTTGAAACTTTTATTACTGTAACAGACTTCAAATGTTCGTCAAAAGTATTTAAGTGACTTATCTTAATCTTTATAGTTTAAAATATGTAAATACTTTGTCCTATGAAATATTTTTAATTTGTATTCACGTACTATGTGATTATTTTAATTTTCTTTTCTTTTTTCCTTTTTGAGTGGAGAGTTCTACAGGGTGCCGATCTTAAGATGGCCCTAATGAAGGGAGGAAAAAATAAAATAAAAATTATTGTAGCTTTAAAATGTAATAGTTTTAAATGTGGGCTTAAAAAAATTATAAATTATTTTACGAATGAAGAAAAGTGTAACTAAATCATATCTTTCATGGGAAAGCAAGTATGTTTAATGAGTTCGAGCTTTGGACGTAAAACCTTCACAATAAATGTGACTTTGAATGATAGAAGGGAAATAATAGTATTAAACTTTATTGTCAAAAAAGTAGTTGCAAACTGCTTATGACCACATGAGGGATAATAAACTAAGTTACTCTTCGGAAATAAACAAGGGACCATCCCATCAATTACGATCAAGAACCCTAGGATTAAATATTTATAAAAGAAATTATTTAATAAATACGTACTGTTACCCATTTATTATTCCAAAATGAATTGTAGATGTTATTTGCAGTAAAAATTAATGAAATAAAAGTTTTAATGATATTCCCGTCCATGGAAAATCCATCACTACCCGAAGGAAAACTGGAGAAAAACCTGGGGCAGGATGGGGCTACAGAGATAATGTATACAACAGTGCGGAGGTAGCAGTTGGAATAAACTATTATAAATAAAAAGTATAAAAAACAATATGCATGGTAATGAATTTAATCAGTATCAAAAGAACTATATCAAAGAAGGGATAGGTGGAAATTTGGCACTGGAAATACGTGAGAGCCATATGCTGTAATGTTACACATTGGACATGGACTCGAACTGTTTGTTCCCCATAATTTATCACATTCGTTCCATTGTTTTCTACTCATTCAACGTCTGAATGCGAACTGTTTTCCTCTGCTCGCTGTGTGTGTGACCGCGGGGGTTGGGCTGTTGTGGAGTATTTCTGTCTCGACGCAGCCAATAAACCTTCTTCTCAGGAGATGGCCAGCGGGCGATTAAAGGACGTAACCGATATGCTTAATTTACGTATCATTTCAACTGAGACAACTCACTTCGTAACCTTGTTGACCTTGGAACTAATCTCTCCTTAAGTGTAATTTCATAAGTGATCAGACTAAAGTAAAATTATTGAAATGTGAAGGGTAAGTATTGAAGTAAGAAACGCACACATACGGTAGAGAAACTTAACGACGCGTGCGAATCTAATTTTACTAATTACTTCAATTACTAATATGTAATCTATACTTCGGTTGCCGTTAATATTTTAATATTCCGGGTGTAAAGCACATGTTTCAATCAAACTCAGTGGCAAAGATGAGACAAACTTGCTGTTACTTGTTATTAAGATTGCAATTTTACATAAGGGATTTCCAACTTCACCCCTCCCCGAGTTTGTATTTAATCGGAATTGCTTCCATTTGGGAAAATGGATTAATAGTAGATGTGGATTCTTTTCTTTTTCTTTATTCGTTTTATTAAAACAATATTTTTAATTCTACAATTATACATGACGATGTAATTTGTTTCGGACCCAGATTCAATCTTCGTAGAACGCCGTGGGGATTCATGGTCACCCTGCTAAGAATGTAGTATGTGCCGTAAGCTTGTTCTTATTACAACCACAAACAGAAACAATAAATATTAATTAAAGTTGTATTTCTTATATCCTTTCTGAGAAATTTGCTGTGTCGGATAAACGAGAGTCTAACGACTACGAATCTATAAACCGGGGACCTCGTTGGACAAACAGGTCGAATTACCGGGTCTCTGTTCCAAAAAGGAAATTAATATTATGCAGTGACAAGTTTCATTTATGTGTATTAAATATAAATAGTAGGGTATTTATTATTTAAAATTGTGTTCTTATTGCATAATTTGTTCAATGGAATGTTTGCCACCCTTGATAGAAAGTGGAATTCAAACAAATTGAAATCCAACTACTGCTCTAAGAACAACTCTGCATGCAAATGAACAGTACACCACCTGCACCGTGTTTCTACGTCGGAAAGTGAGACGCGAGCCAAACGCTGTTACGAAATCACTGCAGCACAAGAGGCAGCTGGCTTGGCGGCGGATCACAGCTGACGGAGGCGCTGGCATTGGGTACTTAAGAAAAGAGATGCACAGCCTCACTGTAAAACAAGAATGAACTTTGTCGTTGGAATGTTTCGAGAACGATCGAGGTATAGGAAGAGTCTAATCCCACGGTAGTGTCGAAATATTTTTTAGGAATAAATTACAAGGATACCATAAAATACGAGAAGTTTAAAAAGTTTAAAGGAGACAAACTAAATGTTTAACAAATTTATCCTAAACATAGGTTAGGCCTTTTCACATTTCATTGAAGTACTCGTAAAAACGGGTATTGCTAAAAAAAGTAGTTTAGATTTCGATGAACTTTTGAGTCAATATTTTATGTCGAAAGAGTGTTTTTTTACTATTCGCCAGCTCATCTATGGAAAGGCAATGAAGGAATTTTATTAATATATTTATTAATTTTTAATATGTAAAAACAAATTATTTCCAAAACTTCTTAAAATTTCTTCCAAAAATTCGCTTTAAATTTGTATTTATGTAGATGAAGATCTTGTACATAATATACATCGTTGATACTAGGAAGTACTAATGACAAATGTGTTTTTTTCATTCTCTAATAAATCTAAAGACAAAATGTCAATAAACGTACACTTAGGAAAGACTACATAATTGTGTAACGAAGAACAAATAAAACTTTCCGCATTTGCCCTGCTTTTGAGTGACCTATCTTTGGGAATTGCTATGTAAATCCATTGACGCGATGAGCATCATTTCTGGAATCTACTGACTTGGCTGTCTGCGACATACTCTTTTTAGTTGACAAAGTTACCGTTTTTTGATCATCTTGCTGAGGTCTTCCTCGGAGCAATGTCACAGAGTCCAACAGATCCGTCGTTCTCGTAGTTTGTTTGTTTATTTATGATCCCATCATGCCAAGACGGGAGCCAAGAGACTTAAGTTTTCGCGACACCTTTTGTCGAGGCCACGAAATTTTAGATCTTCACTGAACCCCGAAGACTTGTATATGAGAACAGTTAAACATCTTAAACAGTAAATTAATTTGTAATATTCCACATACGACCAGTAGGTCCGTGCAAAGATTTGTTTTACTGTCACGAGAGTAGGCCTTCCGATGTCTGGCCCCACTATTGTGAAAACAGTTTCGTATGACGTATACAATAGTTATCCAGGATTTCCTTTTTTTTTTAGTATATAAACGTTATGAACTTCGCCCAAGTTCATTTATTCTGTAATAGCGTTACTTGGGAGGCATGTACTGAATATATATCCAGTTCAATTTGTATTTTAAAACATTGAACAAATGGTACGATAGTTAAAATATAAGATTTTTAGACAGGAATGAGATACAATCTTTGTAATGATTCTTTATTTCAGCAAATGATTATGAATAACGGGGAAAGAGAATTTTATATAAAACCCATCATTTAGAAACGAGATATAACGATTCTCCGAAATTTTTAATATTGGGGTAAACTATTTCAAGATAGCGAAGATCTTAGTGTGTATTTAGTTGGTCCCTTCTGCATAAATATTCTGAAATACCACCTCTTTGTAATTAGTGTAAATCGTAAGGGGTAACGATACAAATCATTGAAAGGGCATATTATAAAGTCCATCACCATTCATTTCTCTGTACTCATCCATAATGTCACGAAACTTCTATTTAAATGTCAGCGATTAGATTTGCCTCGTGTGGTTGTCTTTAATTACCCGATTGACATACATGAAGACCGACAGAAGAACAGGAAACATAAAACTGTTCGAGAGAGTTTTTTTTTCTTCTAAGAGATGAAAGTGTGGGTATGGTCTATTTGCAGAACTGCTCCTTGCTACAGAGTCTGCTGTGCTCCTTTGAAAGGCCTCATTTTATATGCTAGTTTTGTAAATCTTTTTATTATGTAATGAACAAGTTGAAAAATATACGTATTGATAGTATACGTCACGAAATTCTCCTTCGAAAATAAAAATTTTTAGGCATTCGTGGACTTCCATATCAAATGCTAACTTCCTATTTAAAAGATAATTATCAACAGATCGAAATATCCTATACTAAAAATAAAATACGTCAGTATCGCCTTTCAGAAACAAAGCCACTTACTTGCGGAGTTCCCCAATGTTCAATTCTCGGCCCTGTACTCTTTTTATTGTATGTGAACGACATGTCATCCTCCACATCAGATTGCAAAATAGTTCTTTTCTGCGGATGACACTAATTTACTATGTAAACGCGCCAACGCTCGAATTTTTGCCTAACCTCTCGGCTTGGTTCCTTACAAATCGTCTCATTATAAACACTAATAAAACAGTGGCTATGTCACTTCACAAAAGTATCACAATATCTCTATACCAGGTTTCTCTTTCTTTAAACGGAAAACGATGAAAAACCGTTACGAATACAAAATTCTTAGATCTTCATATCAAAGAAAACCTCAAATGGAATTGTCATGTTGACAAACTTAATTCTCAATTGTGTTATGTATTCCGAATCTTAGTTAAAGTAGCTAGTCCACGTATTTCCCGTTGTGTATATATTGCAAAAGTTTACTCCCATGTTACTGCATTATCTTCTGGGTCACTTTCTGTCAGAGCATTCAAACGTTCAGAAGAGGATAGTTCGGATAATTAGTCAATCTCACCCCCGAAACTCTTGTAAACATTTATTCAAGGAATTAAATATCTTAACACTTCCCTACATTTATATTTATGAAACGGGCGTGTTTGTTAAGACCGAACTACTGAAGTGCCAACCTTGTTTCATACGAAACTGTCTCGTTCACTAACACAATACTCGCAATATGAATAATATTCATTGTCCTAGAATACCAACCACTCTTTGCCAAAAAGGGTCATACCATTCGGGAATTTTTTATATTTCCGTCCCCAAAAATATAAAAGATACTATTAAATTGAATCTCTTCAAATTCGCTACCTCTTGTACATTGCAGAAACACTGGTGCAAGAATTTATTGATTTTAATAGAAGTTAAATCCGTCTTGGAATTTATTACGTCATTGCTGTATTACTTTTAAAATAACTTATAACAATGTCAAAACTATTTTCTTGCTTTCTTGTGTTGTATTATTCATATCAATTTAGTTTTGTGTGTACTCAACCTTGGCACGGTTGTGTACATTAATTCTGTAGCCCCATCCTGACCCGGTTTTATTTTTTTGCACTGGTTCTCGAGACTCTTCTCTAGGGGCGGTGTCTATTCAAACAAAAAATCTTGAATTCAGTGTTATTTTAATACTTACGACTTATAAACGCTATTTTCCAAATGTGTAGTTCGATAATAATACGTACTTGTGAAATAATTTTTTTGTATTAAATTACAAATTTGTTGATATTATATTATATTTTTTATCTTATCTAAGAGTTTGCTGAACTTTTCAATTCACTTCTGCCTTAGGACCCTTGATCAGAATTGATGGGGTGGTCCCTACCTTGCTTCCGGAGAGTAAATTAGTTTATGGTCCTCCACGTGGTATACGCAGTTTGTATTGCTTTTTTGACAATAAATTTATTTTTATTATTATTATTATTATAAAAGTTTTGGCAGAAATGATTTCTGGTTTAAAATCTCAATAAATTTCAAATGAATTGTAATAAAAGGTGTCTGCATAATTTAATGTTACATTCTGTTACAACAGAACCAAGAAAATGGAAGATAATTTACTCACCTACTGAATTTTTTTATTGATTTGCTTTATATATTTAAAAACAATATTTTTTATTCAATGAGTTTTGAATCATGTTATTTTCCTCCTTACCTAATGTTTTGGATGAATGGTTAAGAAAGAGATGTTAGGTTGTCTGGAAACAAAAGGATTAAGACGCCGACCTTGGTATGTGAAGAAACCCCCGTCTTTTAAACTACATTTATTTAATTAAATAAATAACACTACCATACTTTTACAGACTCGATTTATTGTCAATTATGTATGGACCTTCAGTGTGGGCTATCATCGACAACTATTGTCAGAAATTGCGGAAATTGAATTTTTTTTAAATTTAATATATGCTCTACTGGCGCAATTGAAATATGAACTACATTTATTT
>NNCF01129953.1:66735-86172 GCA_002313205.1 Laupala kohalensis | reverse complement strand
AGAGACAGAAGTAAAAGATAATAACATCTTATAAACTTAACAAAAGGTGGAAAACTTAGGTTTTCCATATGTCCTCGTATGTCTTCACATTTTAGTTCTAAACTACCATCCAGTACGAACTTAGTTTATCATCCCCAACGTGATCATAAAGTTTTTTAACCGTTTTTTGACAATAAGGTTTATTTACTTACCCTATTCATTTGTTCAAACTTATGTTGCAGTTACTTGTTTGTGTTGTTTAAATGAAATGTACTTCTATATTCTTGTGCTTCTTGGTGATATTTAATTAAAAAATCAATACATACATCAATACTATAAGATCTTCTAGATTTTTTATCAAAAAATAACATTCTCTCTGACGATCAACACGGTTTTAGGAAATTCTTTTCCACTACAAGCGCCATATTTTCTTTCTTAAACGATGTTACCACATCTCTTGACCATGGTGTTTTTCTTGACTTATCCAAAGCATTCGATATCATCGATCACGGAATTCTCCTTTCCAAATTGCATTCTTTAGGCATTCATGGACTTCCACATCAATGGCTAACTTCTTATTTAAAAGACAGATATCAACAGGTCAAAATATCCTATACTAAAAATAAAATACTTCAGCATTGTCTTTCATAAACAAAGCCACTTACTTGCGGAGTACCCCAAGGATCAATTCTCGGCCCTATACTCTTTTTATTGTATGTGAACGACATGGCATCCTCCACATCAGATTGCAAAATGGTTCTTTTTGCTGATGACACTAATTTACTATGAAAACACGCCAACGATAAAAAAGTTTTGTCTAACCTTTCAACTTGGTTCCATGCAAATCGTCTCATTGTAAACACTGAAGATGTGTATAAGAGACAGATTGAAGCTTATCTACAATGCGGNGTTTCTCTTTCTTTAAACGGAACACAATTAAAAACTGTTACGAATACAAAATTCTTAGGTCTCCATATTCAAGACAACCTCAAATGGAATTGTCACGTTGACAAACTTAATTCCCAATTAAGCAAATTGTGTTACGCATTCCGAAACTTAGTTAACGCAGTTATTCCACGTATTTCCCATTGCGTATATTTTACAAACGTTTACTCTCATTTACGTTACGGCATATGGAGACCTAAGAATTTTGTATTTGATAAAAAGAGAGAATGTTATTTTTGATAAGTCTAGAAGACGCTTATAGAACAATTTTTCTAGGATTTTTGAGAAAGTGGGTAGTAGAGAAATTGGTCGGTAGTTTCCAATATTAAGTTTGTTTCCTTTCTTGTGTAATGGTTTCACTTTAGCTCTCTTAAATAATTTAGGAAACACCCCTTCCTATAAAGAACTATTAAAAATATTTANTAATATAGCATGGGACGAAAATTTAACAATAAACTCAGGTATATCATCTACGCCTGTTGAAAATTTGTTTTTAATGAGCTGATGATTCTCATGATTTCACTGGCGTTAGTTTCGGAAGTGAACATAGAATTGGGTACGTGGGTGGATATAATTGGAGGACATTGATTTGGATATATTGAGTTCGTTATTTTACCAACTTCTGAGAAGTGAGAATTAAACAAATTTGCGATGTCCTGAGGATTTGTTACGATTTTGCCATCGTTTAGTAAAGAAACATTTTCTTCGCGGTTTTCAGAAGTTGACATGTCATTTTTAACAATATTCCACATGGCTTTCATCCGGTTGTTCGATTTAAGTACCTGTCTGTCGTTTTTCATAACTTTAACTGCATAGACTACTTTTCGAAGAATAGTCTTATATTTACGAAAATAATTATGGAATTCGGGTGGTTGGTTATAGCATTTTGAAAGATAATATAATTTGAAAGAAAGATAATGTTTGAAGTTCTGGTTAAAATATTTTAAAATGTATTGTGTCTACAACTGTTGTGATGTAAAAGCTTTAAATGTTTTTTTGTATGTTATATATTTTTGCAAAAATATGCACTTGCATTCAATTTCATTATCATAAATTTTTGTTTATTTATTCTTATATACACATGTACACACATTAGTAAAGTACTAGATTGGAGGTATTAAGGATTCTTTATATATATTATTAATTAATTTATGGAATACATATGTGGTATTTTGTGGGTCATTTTAAATATGGTGAAGAGAAAATCCAATAATGAGTAGATCAAACAATAGGGCTGACAGTGAATATTTGTGCAAAACTTAAAAACTTGATGAGAATGAAGTATGGGAATAATTTTAATAAAATATGTGACTTCATTGAAATGTATTAATGGAAACTAAATGATTTTGTGTCTTTTACCATTGTGTATGTTATACATGTCAGAAGCTACATAGGGACTTGTAAGGCTCATATTGTCTCAATTGTGTGTTTCAAGATACTGTATCTATAATGAAATATTTTTTTAAAGTTTGACTAAGTTATATTTTAGTGGGAGTTTTTCTATTTAATTTTTTACATTCCTTTTACCCTTCATACTCTGGATTTCTATTCATTCATTGCTTCAAGCATGTAATGCTAATTTATGAACATATGTATAAATTAATTTATTTGAATTGGGTCTTGTAGGTTGCTATTCAACTGAATGATACTCATCCATCTCTGGCAATCCCAGAGTTAATGCGCATCCTTATAGATGTGGAAGGCTTATCATGGGAGCAGGCCTGGCCAATTGTTGTGCGCGCTTGTGCTTACACTAATCACACGGTGCTGCCTGAAGCACTTGAACGTTGGCCTACATCAATGCTAGAAAGCATACTTCCTCGCCACCTACAGATCATCTATCATATCAATTTCCTCCATCTCCAGGTGAGCATCAAACAAAAACATTTAACATGGATTTCTTTTCCATTTTTGATATAAGATTAATTTTAAGCAAAATTTCAACTTGTCTAAAGAAGAATTGACTCTAACATTATAACTTTCAAATAAATTTTACAACTACATTTTATTTACATGATGTATTACAGAATGATAATAACAAAAAAATGAAAAAGAATGAATTATTGACTTTAGTGAATAAGCATCAGTAATTTGATTTAGCAAGTTCTTAAATTATATTTTTAGTATACGAAAACGATCCCCTTCATTACTTCTAAAACTGCACGACACAAAATTTTGAAAAAATTACCAGGTAATATGGGTCATTATAGTGCAAGTTGAATATCATGTCTTTTTTGTTTATAATGTCATGAAAATTAAATGAAAGACCCTTGAAATATTTGTATTTTATGAGAATGGGCTCTAATGACCTTGCTGTTGACGAGCCCTTAACGCCCCACCAAAAAAAAAAAAAAAGGATTTTATGAGAGTTGTTTTTTTTTATTGTGAATCATGATTGTAGGAATCAAACATTTTTAAAAATCCAATTGTTTTGTATTTGTGATATCTGGACATAATTTCAAATAAGTAGAGATTTTTTTTCTCTGAAGGATCAGATTGCTATAAGGCTTGATTTGCTTATTCTATTGAATTTCCCTATTGATTTACAGTCTAAAAAGAAATAATTTAACACCAAACAATTGGCAGAGTTGATTTGTGTATTGCTGACAGTGATTCTTCTAGTAGTATTACTATGAACCTGATAAGTTTTGTCTCTTCATAAAATGTAGTTAAACAATGCTGTAATGGATCTGAAAAAGAAGCAACAATCAATTTTCATCCCTGAGAAATGAATTTTGAAGGATACACTAAAGAACATATCTGAGTATGAAATGAATATTTTTGCTCCAACTGAAGTAATCTCTGTAGAACACTAGTTGTATTGTCCTTTAGTCATATTATCGAAATTGAAGTAATGGTACTTCTCAACCTTTTATTTACTTCTGTGCTATTGTGAGTAATGAAATTGTTGAACTTGCAGGATAACCTTCTGGAATATGTTATGTGTGAATATGTAATTTTATGTTATAAACAATGCATGTGAATATACCAAATCTGTCAGTAGAGGCAAGTATTTGGTCGGAGAAATGTTGAACAAGAAATTATTCAGGCTTACCCCAAAATACTTCACACTGTTTGTTCTGCATTAAGATGAATTTTCTTAAACTTCCTTACTTTCAGGAAGTGGAGAAGAGATTTCCTGGGGATCTTGATAGGATGAGGCGGATGTCTCTCATTGAAGAAGGAGGAGAGAAGAGAGTAAACATGGCTCATCTCTGCATTGTAGGATCCCATGCAGTTAATGGAGTTGCAAGAATTCACTCAGACATTATTAAGAGTGACATGTAAGTAACAGTGTAACTGATGTACATTATTATTATTTGTCGTGTGACATGACCTCTTAATTACAACGTTACATATCCTCTTGATTGTGATGTTCTTGAGTTTGTCAATAATAAAATAAACTTAATAAAGATTTTAAAACTTAATAAAGATTTTAAAATTTATGTATCATATTTTAAAAATATCTGTTTATGTACCTTCCGAGTACTTGTGTGGATGATGAGTGTCCAAGCATGGGACTCTTTTGTAGTTCATTTTTTGATTTTCAATTTTACTGAACATTTTTCACATTTTAATGCAGTGCTTTTAAAAAATTAAAGCTTGTTTCTAAAACAGTTATTTATGTTCATTTTATTTTATACTTTGTAGGATTTTTTAATTAATGAGTACAGACTCATCAGGCCTACTGTATGCTATGAAAGAGTTTGTGCCCATCATCATCAGCTCAGCACAGCTCAGTAGTACCATAATAATTTATTGTCACATAAACCATGCATATCTGCTTATGTCAGTTCAATCAGAAATTTGGAAGCAGCTGAAAAACTGGTTACAAATTTTGAACCATGAGGATGTATGAACAATGCAAGTAAAAGCTTGTAAAAATATCTTGTAACCATCTCTAATTCTGCATTTTTTTCATGCAATGAATGCACTTGTATTAAATTTTGTCCAGTATGCTCCATATAAACCTGTAAAACAAAAAAACAAAAACAAAAAAAAAACACCGCAAACCAAATTTATTTTGTGTGTTGCTGATATGTGTAATTTGTTGCGTTTGTGGTGGTTTTAATGAAAGACCTAAAGACTAAGGAAGACTCAATTACACTGAATCTTCAAGTTTATTGAACAAATGCTGAAAGTGACCGTATCAAACTATCTGCAAGTTCAGTAGTAGTTATGTTTTATCTTCATGAAAGAAAATTATCATTTTTCATAGCTTATTTTTCTCTCCATTTACATGGGGTCTACCAATAGTTCTTAATCCCACCCTCTCAATATAGTTTCAGGGACTTTTATGAAATGACTCCTGAGAAGTTCCAGAACAAGACAAATGGCATTACTCCCAGACGCTGGTTGCTTTTATGTAACCCTGGACTGTCAGATCTCATTGCTGAGGTAAAATTGAAATGTAACTAAAAATTGCAAATTTAATCTAAATGGTAACTCAGTGTTAATTACTTAAATTACTTCTTTTTTGTATGCGAGAATTATCGCAGCACATGCTAGGGCCCAACATGTTCAAGCTGGCTCCCTACATTAAAAACATTTGTTCTTATTTGTTAAAAAAGGCAGCTGTTCTCTATAATTCCAAATTGTACTGAATCATTTACAATATGAGTGAGCTATGAATCTCCTTAAATAATTCAACAGCAATTGTCTTGAAGAAGAATCAGTATTGCTGAAAACAAAGTCTATATTGTTTTTTTTGTTTGTTTGCACATGTAGTACCATGGAGACTTTAAGATGTGGTTAATTACTATGCCCTCTTCCTCCATCACTTCTAAGTAATGCTTGCAGCTATTCCAAAAGTACTCTTACTAAATACCATTTCTTTATCTGACGATCAATAATACAATTAATGACCGAGTGAGACAACTATTGAGAAAGATTCTAAAATCCTGAAGTAGTGAGCATGGGACTAAAATACTTAGAGTAGATAATAAATTTAAACATGATTCATATTATGGACTTTTTTTTTTTTTTTTTTGTAACTTTCGTCTTTCACATGGTAATACTAATTTTTAACTGCCTTTTTTGAGAATAGATTATTTATTTATCAAAGGTACTTATGTTATAATACTTTCAGAAAATTGGTGAGGATTGGATAACACATTTGGATCAACTTGAACAATTGAAAGAATTTGCAAAAGATCCATCTTTCCAGAGAGGTATACAAAAAGTGAAGCAGGAGAACAAACTGAAGTTAGCTCAGCTTCTTGAAAAAGACTATGGTGTTAAAGTCAATCCAGCCTCAATGTTTGACATTCAGGTAATTGACAAACATTATTGAGAGAATATTCTTTGGAATATTATAATTTTATATTTGGCCTATTAAGTAGATGTAAAATTTTAAATTCATTCTCAAAGTTGCGACTGCTATTTGGGTCATCATCTCGAAAATGAACTTAAAATAAGATGAAGAAATAAGTAAATTAATTAATTAAAATAATGTAAATTTATGTAAATAAACTTTACATAAATAACCATAAACACAATGAAAACAATTATTAAGTTTTGATAACCTATCTGTATCCAAAAATTTTATGTCTATTTAAAAAGTTGAATATAAAATAAAAATATTACTATGACAGTGAAAATAATGTAAATATTATTTGGAATTTGAGAACAATTTCTCGTTTTTCTTTAAATATTCATGAAATAATAAAATTGTGTATATTACCTTGGTTAAATGTAATATGTGTAAAGAGGTTGAATTTGTATCTGGAATTTCATGTTCAGGTGAAACGAATCCATGAGTATAAACGTCAGTTACTGAATTGCCTTCATATTATCACTCTATACAACCGCATCAAGAGGGATCCATCAGCAAATTTCACTCCTAGAACGGTTATGATTGGTGGCAAGGTGAGTATTATTTATCATGCACGGAAAAATATTGTAAATGTCTCAAATCAGTGGTAAAATATTTTCAATGAATTGTTTGGATAAACATAAATATATTTTAATACAGGGTAAGAATAAATTTTATTTTATATTTGTAGTTTTTATGAAACCATTTTTCTGCTCAAAATTTCTTAACTTCAGTATTAAACAATTTTTATCTATATGATGCATAAAAACAGTAATTGACCCTTTCTTATTGTTTATTTTATGAATATTTTAAACTCTTTATAGATGAAATGTATTATGAAATCTGTGTTATAAATGTGTCATACTCTCAGAAAAATGTTTCTTTCATGCCTGCAGGCAGCTCCAGGTTATCACATGGCTAAGAAGATAATAAAACTTATTAATGCTGTTGGCAATATCATCAATAATGATCCTATTGTTGGTGACAAATTAAAAGTAATATACTTGGAAAACTACAGAGTAACTTTAGCAGAGAAAATCATGCCTGCTGCTGATCTCAGTGAACAAATTTCTACTGCTGGCACAGAGGCATCAGGCACTGGAAACATGAAGTTCATGGTAAGACTCCTGGCACCTAGAATTTGCCACCATAAAATTTGTCTTTTTGCGAACCAGATTGTTTCTGTATAGTTTTTATATAGCATGTCTAAATTTTAGAGAAATACTTTTTATGTTTAAGCATTTTTCTGTTACTTAGGTTTTTGTTATCTCTTAAGCAGTTCATTTTGGAGGACAATTAATACAGTACACAAGTTATGAAAACAAATTACAGTTCAAACCACTAAATAACTGTGTTTTAGAAGTGGGTTTCTTATCTGAAAGTGAGTGGTAGTTAGACTTGGGAGTGTTCATACAATTACGTGTATATCAATCCATGAATCTCGCATGGTTTTTTGTTAAATTTTGTCAGAACTTTATCATATAGGCTTACCAGAGTTGCACATAGAAACTATCAATTCAGTACTTAATGAATATGTATTATTTCATAGTGAAATTGTTTTGTGTGAGTGTGTGTGTGTGGGGGGAGGCTTTAGGGCTCGTCAACATCAAGGTCATTAGAGCCCTTAGTGAAATTGTTAGATATTCATTAAAAAAAGTGAAATTGTCAGATATTTATAAAAAAGGGGAGCAAAAAAACTGCATATATAAATCTATTTACTTATAAGTTTTTAAAATTCAAAGCAAGAAGAATCATATATCCAATGTAAAGCTGATAATTTATTCTATTTGATGAAACAATTACACAGGAAGAAAATTTGTGCGCTAATTTCTTTTCTGGAAGAAAACTTGTAAGAATTTTTTTGGCAATAAATTACTAAGAACGGTATGCGATGCTATGGAGAGTAGTACATTACTCAAGTCTCTGAAAGGGGACGATGAATCATCACATCAAAAACATTTTCCCTACAGAGAATTGCAAAGAATATTCTGTGTTGAAATTAACCTCTCTTCACAAGTGCATGGAACATTCATTTTGTATTATCGTTTTAACTGACAGAGTGGTATTGAGGCTTATGTTGAAATATTAAAAATTAAGAATAATAATTAAATAGCTTTGAGAATCATTGGAAATTTTAAGATACTTATTTCCTTTTAGATAAACAAATTATATGAAAGACTACATTTTGTTAAGATGAACTTAATATTTATTTTGATACTATTTATTTTTAGTTAAATGGTGCCTTAACAATTGGCACTCTAGATGGAGCAAATGTAGAAATGGCAGAAGAAATGGGAAGGGAAAACATCTTCATCTTTGGGATGACTGTAGATGAGGTTGAAGATTTAAAGAGACGTGGGTAAGTAAACGTTTTCAGTAACTTTATTTTTCAAAGATTTTTTCTAAAAATTAAATAGCTTAAAAGAAAGAGAGGCTTTATTTAATTTCACTAAAAGTGAATTAGTTATTTAGTTCATTTACTGTGAATTAAATTATTTAGCTCATTAACTGTGAATTGAATTATTTAGTTCAACTGTATTATTTGAACTATTATAAATTAGTATATTGTATAAGTAAATAATTATGGAAAAAGCAGTTCAAACTATGTATAACCATGGAGAACAATAAACTAATTTAATCTCTGGAAGCAAGCAAGCAAGCAAGCAAGGGATCATCCCATCAGTTGCAATCAATCAATCAATCAATCAATCAATCAATCAATCATCGGTTGCAAGGGCCCAAAGGCAGTGACAGATTTAAAATAACTGCACCCCAAGGCAAATTTATGACATGCCTCCTCCCACTTCCTCTCACTTTCTAAAAAAAATGGAATAAAAATAGTTTGCTACCTATTATAATAGATGCAGAATTATTTAATAAATTTTATTTTCAATAGTTGCAATAGAACTGCTATTTCCTAAGTATATTTTATTATCCATGTATTATTTTAAAAATATTGCTAATTACAATCTCTCAAAATTAGAGATTAATATAAACAATAGTTATAAGGGCTGCCATTCCCAAATGCTGCCACTCCTAGACCTGAGCCTAGTGTCATTTATATAAATCTACCTCTGTCCAAAGGAAAACAAGAGGAGAATCTGAACCAGAGTGGCTAGGACTATAGAGCACTATAGTACATAGTACAAGAGTTATTGTATACTAGATAACTGATCTGTAGTATGAGCAAAGGGAATTTCTTTTGAATTTCCTATGTTATTATTATGTTATAACTTGCATGTACTTTTAACATATTCTCACCTACATAATACAAATGAGAAATCTTTGTTAGAGATAGAAGAGGAAATTGGTATAAAGGGCTCTAGGGCTTGTCAATATCAAGGTTATTAAATTTGTTAGTTGTGCTTTTTAGTTTTCTTCTATAGATTCTCAATAGAGGAACAGTCTTTCATATCGATATATTTCTGTAAACATCTCTTATCTTGTCATTCTATGGAAGGACTCTGTGCAGAGAAATCTCAGTATATACAAATTTGAATATAAACAATAATGTAACTCAAAGAATTTTTGTCTAAATGTCTTCAGAGTGCGTTTTAGGTCTACATAATAGGATTTTATATTTACAGGTACAATGCTTATGACTATTACAATGCCAACCCTGAGATCCAGCAATGTGTTGACCAAATACGCAATGGTTTCTTTAGTCCTTGGAATCCATCAGAGTTTCAAGATGTTGCTGATGTACTTATGAAGTATGATCGATTCTTAACTCTTGCAGACTTTGATGCTTATATTAAGTGCCAAGATAAAGTTTCTGCTGTATACCAGGTGAGCAAATATTACTTCCTTAGGATTTTAGTAGGTGATTTAGGATCCAACTAAAACAGTGGTCATGTTGATTCAGGAACATCATCAAGACTCATTTTCAATGGCTAATTCAAATTTTATACTGAAATCCAAGAGTGTGAAAGTTTGGGTTCTTTCTCAAATTAATTTGAGAAGTATTTTTGTTAAATTTTCTACAAATGAATTTAATTCTTATACACACCGTGTTTTAAAATATTATTAAAGCACATTTGTTAAATATTTTTACATTCATTCCAGCTCATAGGCCTGACAGACATTTAATAAAATGTTAAATGTTTGAAAAGAGATTGTGAACATTTGTTCATAAATATTTGTGTGCATAATGTCAAAAGAATGTCGCATATTATTTGTTATTTGTTTCTAAAATATTGTCGTTCTGTAATAAAACTTCTTTTTCTCAGAATCAAGCAAAGTGGGTAGAAATGGCAATCCACAACATTGCATCTTCTGGAAAGTTCTCAAGTGACCGCACTATAGCAGAGTACGCTCGTGAAATTTGGAGTGTTGAACCAAGCTGGGAAAAACTTCCTTCTCCTCATGAGCCTAGATTGGATGAATCAGCAGCCAATGGTCCTGTATCAGGAGCAAAGTAGGGATAGGTCAGATAGGGTAGCTATTTTTAACCTTCTGATCCCAAAAGAAATTGATATCTTGCTGGGAGATGAATGGAAGTGCAAAGTAGTGATAATGGATTACAATTTTCTAAAGCTGCAGATGTGCAAAACTTAAGGAAGTAATAAAAGTTATGTTTGTGTAATTATGTTTGGTGAACGGCAAGATTCGTGTTAGAGAATGAAAAAAAAATTGGAAAAAATTTTTTGAAATATTTTCTTCCAGTTTTAAATGTTTGAATTCTTTCTCCCAGCAAATGACTTGAAGCCACTTTTTATCAGAGAATTTCCATTAACTATCTAAGTTTTGGAATATATTTTAAATAGGCAAAAAATTCAGATATTTTAGTTAGTAAGGAAAGAACAGTGACCTTTCCCTAAATCATAAAAACTGCAAAGTAAATTTTATAATTATTTGAAAAATTAAATGTATGAATCTCAAATTGAATACTATGAAAGAAAATTATGAAAAGGCTTTTTTAGCCTCCCCCTCACAATAACAATAAATTATTTTCATTATAAATTCCAAAATTTGAGAACAATGTAGATTGCAGGTAATTGTGACTGCTATTACTGTATCTAGATATGAATTTCTCACAGTGGTGCCATAATTAAATGTTGATTAGTGTGAATGTAACTGTAAGAATTTTAATGGATATTTTTGAGACTGTTTATTAGCACAATGATATTAAAAATCTGATTTTGTTATTGCTTAACTATGTGATAACATCATCAGCTTTCAGTGTTAAAACATACTTGTAACTAACTGCCATAATTGTGCTCTTTAAAATTGTTTTTATTCAGCTTCAATAAGATTTTGAATGTATATTTGTTGGAAGTTATTTAAAAACAATTTCTTGGCCTAGCAAATCTTTTAAGTTTGTTAATGTTTTGTACAGATAAGAAAGAGCATGGAATAAATGTCATGTTGAAGTTATAAAGTGTTTGAATATTGGTTCCATTTTTGTTCCTTTTCTGATTAGAAAGTCATTTAAAAACATACTTTTACAGTGTTAGTAAAGGTGTTTGTGATAAAAGGTGGACACCAAATTTAAATGTCATAAGGTTTTTAATAGCTGAACAGTGCACCAAGATGAGTTGGGCACAAACATCGCAACACAATAGAAAAAAAGAGGAAGGAGGAGGTTACAAGACAAGTGTTACCATCTTCTAATAATAAATAGTCACTAGATTACACTTATGAATATACATTTAACAGTTGTGTAAAAATTACTTTTATCTTCTTACCATAAAAGCAGTTAAGTGGGTTATATTTCTAAGCTTGTTTCATCGTAACAGTTATATTATATTTGAAAATAAAGTGCTTTTTTCATTTTTAATGACAATGTTTGATGTGCTCTTCTGAATATAAATAATTCAGAGAAACAATGTGAATTTTTTGCAGACTATTTAATTTGAAATCAAATAAAGAAAGTTGACTTGCCACAATTTTGAAAAAACAATTTGGACAATAACCACATAAAAAGTAAATTAAATAATATAAAACATTAGGTTTAGTCCCCAATGCGAGACAGACAATGTCTCACATGAGAGATTAAATGTAGTGTTATCTTATTTTATTTTATTTACTTCTCATGTGATTATTGTTCAAATTGTTTTTTCTAAATTGTAGCATGTGAACTTCCATAATTTGATCCAAAATTTAATTGTCTGCAAAAACTCAAGTCATCTCTCTAATTATGTAAAAAGCATGCATAATATATTCAAGAAAGTTTCACAAAACTTGAGGAAAAAAACTTGTAGGTCCATAATTCTGATTTATTTTGTAGTAAAGTGTTTCATTCATAGCACTTTTAAGTCATGTTTCAAAAATCACACTGTGTGTGCTTTTTGTTTAAAATTGGACATGCAACAGACAAATTTTCTTTCTTGAATTATGTTACTAATATTTTGACCAGGACCTTTCTAAAGAATTTGACCACGTCAATCATGAGATTATTCGTTTGAATAATGATTTTCTCACATCTTTAGTATTGCCAAAGACTTTTATTTGAGGAGCATACCTCCCAGCCAGACAATCTCATAAACCGAAACACTATAATTTGGATTGTGTGGAAGGTGCTCAGATATATCTTCTAGTCAAATATTTCTCTGAAGATGAAGTAATTCAAAGTATCACATTTAGATTTAAAAATGGAAGCAATAAATTAAATGTTGGAAGTAAATTCTTATCCAAAACATTTTATGTTGATGAACCATCTGAAATAAGTATAGCTCTTCTTGAAGATCGGTTTTCTTGTGAAAAATGTGCTCCTACTGCTGATTTCGATATGCCTAAAATGTTCTTTTAGCCTAGTAGTAATATTTCATTATCTGATATATTATTTGTTACAAATCACTTTTTTTAGTTCTCTTAACCTTGTAATTTATATAAAATTAAATGTTGAAAGGATTCTGTGATACCTATTTAGTTTTGTGTTCTATGAAGATTTTCTGAACTTTTTTGTGAAAATCTAGAGAAGTTATCTGCTTGAATTGCTATTGATCTTCCTCAATTTTTGTAGTGGACTTTTTTTTCCCCCACACATTTGTATCTTTGTGTCTATGAACTCTGAATTTCTCTTTCAATTGTGCAGTCTTCCAATGTTTTTATTTTTTCTCAATTCAAAGGATTTTAATCAATCAAAACCAGCAATCCCCATCCTGGCCTGGGTTTTTCTCCCATTTTCCTTCGGATAGAGGTGAATTTTGTATATAGGTTCTCTAGGCTCTGGTCTAGGGGTGGTGTCTATTGAAACAATAAATCTTGACTTTAGTGTTATTTTAATCCTTATGATTTATAAACACTATTTTCTGAATAATCTATAGTTTGTAATTTAACACAAAAAATAAATTTTACAAGTATGAATTTTTATCAAATTTGTTGATATTCTATTAGTATTATAGGACATAGCTAACTTTTTGTCTTATCTAGGAATTTACTTTAATTTTTCAATCCTTCTCTGCCTTAGGGCCCTAGATCAGAATTGATGGGATGGTCCCTAGCTTGATTCCAGAGAGTAAATTAGTTTATTGTTCTCCACGTAGTCATGCACAGTTTATACTATGTTTTGACTATATATTATTTATTTATTAATCAACTTTTTAGACATCAAGGACCACTAAATTCAGTGTTTTAAATGTTTCTGTAAGATATATGAATATATTTGCTAAGTAAAATACTTAGAGTGGCTGACATCACTCAGTATATATTTTAATGAATATGTTTGTCAAAAATTGGCAACAGAAATTTTAATTGTTTTTCAATGAGAAATGAATGTATGCGATGCAAGAAACTAAAATGCTTTCTACTTATAACAAAATTGAAAATACTTAACAACATATTTACTTCACTGATGTAACAAAACTTTAACAGGTTATCAGTACCTTGTCCACAGTAATTCATTACTTTCAACTTCTTAGAACTTAAAAACAAATATTTTTTGAACATGAGAAGGAAATTGATGGAAAATTGCAAAATAGTGGATATTGATTTACATTTGTGATCTGTTATATTCCTAGGTTGATCAATTTTGTAGGCAACTTATCTAAAAAACATACATGCCTTTTCTAATTTATCAATAAATTGCTTTAAATCCACAATATGAAAGTCTTCTACTACACAGTTGCATCTATAATGTTCAGGAAGTGATTGATTTTAATAAAAGAAATTTCCAGTATAAAGTTTTAATCATCAATTTAAGTATATTTATCTTAAAAGTTAATTAAGAGAGTAATGTGAATTTATCAATTTTAAATTTATTGCATACTTTATCGCTCTATTGCCAGCTTCAGATTTAACTACAAAAAATATTTAAATACATGTTGTCCTTTTAAGTATATAATTGTAATATATCTTATTTTTATACTTGGTTTATTGTGTTCATTATCTCTTTATTCCCATTGCTTCCTGATTTGTTGTTCAGTTCCTGTGGGTACTTGAATTCTAACTAATGGGATTGCTTTCTTGCTTCTGAAGAGTAAAGTTATTTTGTTGTCCTCCATATGGTCTTATTTTGACTGTTCGGCAATCAATGATTTGCATATGCTGAGTGACGTCTTTTGAGATTTTGGTTAGTCAGTCAGTGGTATTTTGCTTATATATTATATAAGAACTTAAGATCACACAATATTGGTATATGGTTCAGCCCAGATGCAGATTTCAGGCGAGGGCTTCCAATGAATCCATAACTTTTGATACCTCCTCTGGTTGTGCCATGTGCTAGGGGATAGTATTAGTCTAGTAAGCTCAACCCTTGCCAGTAGTTCTGAAACCCAGATCTAAATGTTGGCTGTTGGTCAATTGTACACTCTTGAAAAGTTCTGAAAATTATCATATTAATAATATCTCACAGTGGCAAGACCTCTGTAGGCAACGTAAAGATGGTATTTTAGTCTAACAATGTGATCCATGTTATGCTGAATTTATGTGAATCTATGACTGACTTCGTGTTTTGTTCAAATAATTTCATTGGATCCCAATTCAGATTATTAAAAAAATTTCCACATATAAACAGAAAAATACTTCCATTGTGCCCTTTATAAGCTGGCGCTGCAGACTAGTCTATTCAGACATATAGTACTTTGGGTCCTGTTGGGAACAAATTATTTCATACTGTTTCAATATTCTGACAGTTCATACATACACATATTCATTTGCGCTAAAAGAGGAATATGTGAATTGGTTATTCGAAGTAAATACATACATCAACCAGAGTAGAAAAAATTTTTTCAATAAAACTGAAATTAAAAATCAAGCTTCACTTCTATACTCTTACACCTAGCATCACAATACCTTAGAGTTCGATTTGTGAAGATCTGGATATTGAGAGCAGAATTTTAGCCATAATACATAGAGAAGAGAATTTGCTCATTATACACGTGTTACATTTATTGATTTGATAGTAGCAACCAATCATCTTACGAACCTATACAATGATCTAAACAGAAAGAAAATCAAAGTAAAGTAACTAAATTCATAATTCTTTTCCGAAGCTCATCTTTCTTAATTGATACTGATAGATCCCAGTTCAGTTATAATTTCAATAATTTTCATAACTCAATAAGTTCAGTTTGAGACCATGAATGTCTTGGTTCAAATTAATATAGATTCAGTTTAGTTTCATCTCGCTCATTGCTACTAATAATAATCCACGACTTTATTGGGAGTGTATAGTCATATTTATTGGGAGTGGTTATATCTCAGTGTATGAAAATGGAAAATTTAGAGCACAATATTGTAATTATGACGAATAATTAAATTTGAGGGCAATTTAAGGTTCCATAAGAGTCTCTCAAAAAAAAAAAAAAAAAAAAATCTTCCACTTTATGAACAGATGTCTTTGTCATTTACCATATTTTCCATTTCAACTATATTATGAGATGGTCCTGGTTATGAGTTCACTATAAATACAATTTGAATTGTTATTTTTACTTTTCAATAGTAACTTAATTTTTCAAGCTAGTAATACATCCACCTGGTAAATAATACCATTGCACTTGTGAATCATCAGAAAAAATTACAAAATAAATGTAGGTAAAGGTTTCACATTCTTATGATTATCAAAACTGAGAGAAAAATATAAATACCATACTGTCCACAAACCTCTTTAACCCAAATTATTCTTAATAACAAATACTACACCTCAAATCAAGATAATCAAATCATCTTAGTACCACACAGTTCAATTTCCCTAAAAATATACAAAAATAAAGTTAAAAGGACTACTTTTTCTAAAAATAAACAGTCAGAACTTTACAGAAATTTCACTTACAATCATTGAAATATATTTAATATAACTTTCAGTACACATGAATGTCGCCATACCCCAATAATAATTGCAATTGTAATATATATCCTTTCAGGAAAAGTTAAGTTTTTAAGGGAAGAAATCAGTTTCAAAATGTATTTCAAGTTTTAAAGAATCAAGGGTGGGGAAGGACTTGAGGGAATTTCTTTTTATATACCTAGCACCTAATATTATTAAATATGCATATGCAAGTATTAATTTCATAGATAAATAATAATGAACAGAATAAATACAACAATTGGCAATGAGTTGTCAAATTTATCACAAAACATTAGAGCATAATTGATGCACTCTAATTTTCAAGTATCTATCACAGCAATCATATTATACAGTCCGGTTAAATCTGTATGTCATACAATTGTTCGACTGTTCTTGTTCAAATGAAAACCCTAAACTCTGATAGTATTTAATTAATTTGTCTTTACAATTTAGAGTAATTTTGTAACATCCAAGATGTTCTGCTAAAAGGCACACAGTTAAAACCACTAACTTTCCCAGCTGTTTTCCCCTGTAACCGTCATTGACCACCACATCTTCCAGAAAACCTCGAAGGGCAGCATTATGAACAAATTTCTGTTCAATTACTAACGTGGCCGAACCTACAATTTCCCCTGTAATAGTATCTTCAACAACAACAATGTAGTAAGTATTGGCACAAGCTTTCATGGTAGAAAATCTGTGAAGAAATTGTTCACGTTCAACATTTCCAACTATCGTTAATTGACTGAGTAACTGAAGATATCCTTTGTCGTAATCTGTTGAACACAAAGGTCGAACAAGCAGAGAAGCACCAGGTTCTTGGGCAGAAATTGGGGTATTGAAGTTGGCTTTGTACCTAGAGAAATCCAATTTCTTAAGCACTTCAGCATCGAACAAAAATTCACCATCTGCGCTATCATGCGAGACCGATTTCACGGACGAATTCATATTGACAAGTAATCCGCACAATCGCGATAGGAAGTAAAGTCAGTTCGACACTCCTGCGATGTCAAGGAAGTTAAGTTTCCAGATAAATACGACCCCGAAGATACTGCCTATGCCAGAAGCCTACGTTCAAGTATATAAAGAATCATAAAAAAGCAACAGACCGCAGTTAATTAACACGAATTCCTCCGGAAGAAGGTAACACCTGAATGCGTTTCCATCTCGTACGTCATAAACCTCTAAAGTAATTCTTGAAGCGCCAACTTTATAATTGTGACGCCCAATTGCTTCAAACACTGAAGTTTTCATTGTGTACGCTGGGAATTTTGACGATGATCTGTCGACTGAACCCATCAAACACTATAAAGATTCACGTGAAATGGCCTGACCACAGACTATAACCTGACTATGGGCCAGCTATGGGCCTAACATACAATCTGCGTACAACCTGCGTACAACTATGTGATGTGACAGGATTTTGTGGAGCAGCAACTTGTCACATGATCTCCGATTGAAGCAGTCACAGTCTGCTCCGTTTTCTCGCAAGTACCGGTTCTGCTTATCACAGTCACAACGTGGCTATATTCTCTGTTACAGGCGGTCGCTCTCACAGATTACGTTCATTGACACAATTCACATTTGTCACAGTCAAAAGAATAAGTCACTTTCACGCGTTCATAAATTCTTACCATTCTGGGAACAGATGAGTGATATTGGAAAAAGTGACTATCCCGTTCTATGAATTTACATTGGTGTCATAAAATTACTCGAAATTGGCGAAATAAAAAAGAATTAAGAAAAAAACAGCGTCAAAATTAATGCGGTTGCAATCGAAACATATATACTTAAGTACCCAAAAATTTTCAAATATTTTTTCAAAAATTGTTTGCAAAATTTAATGGTTCCAATCGAAAAATTGTTACCAACTTAGGTAACCAAATTTTTGTTCGAAAAACTTGAAATTTTTTATAGTCCCAATCGAAAAATATATACCAAAGTATCTAAAAATTTTCAAAAAAAGTTTTTCGAACAAAAATTGTAAAATTTTTTATGGTCTCAATATATATACCTTAGTGCCCAATTTTTTTTAATTTAAAAAAAATATCCGAAAAATTTTGAAATTTTTTTATGGTGCCAATCAAGAATAAATATATATGCCTAAGTACCCTAAAACTTTTCAATAATTTACCAAAACGTTTTGTCCGAAAAACCTTTGAAATTTTTTTTCTTGCCAATCGGAAAATATATATACCCAGGTACCCAAAAAATTTTCAAATTTTTTATGGTGCTAGTGGAAAAATATATGTACCTAAGTATCCAACTAATTTTCAAAAAAATTTAACAATATTTTACCGAAAAAAAATTGAAAATATTTTATGGACCCTATCGAATAATTTCCTAAGTACTCAAAAATTTTCAAAAATTTTAGTCGAAAAAATATATGAACTTAAGTAACCAGAAAGTTTTTTGGTGCCAATTGATAATTATATATTCCTAAGTACCCAAAAAATTTTTTTAAAAATTTCAAAAAATTTTGTTTGAAATTTTTTAAAAATTTTTATGGTCACAATCGAAAAATATATATACCTTAGTATTTAAAAAGTTTGCAAAAAATTTGCCTGAAAATATTTTGCAATTTTTTCATGGTTCTAATCAAAAAATATATTTTCTTTTCTACCCAAATAATTTTCAAAAATTTTTCAAAAATTTTTGTTCTTTTTATGGTCGCAATCGAAAAATATATGTACCTAAGTGCCCAATAAATTTTTTAAAAAAATTCAAATTTTGAAATTTTTTATAGTCCAAATCGAAAAATATATATACCTAAGTACCCAAAATATATATTTTTTAATTTTGTGCGAAAAATTTGAATTTTTTATTGTGCTTATCGAAAAATATATATACCTCAGTACCCAAATAATTTTCAATGCATAATTATCGCATAATTATCTTTTTTGTCATCAATGTAACAGCCTTTTCAAGGAGAGTGAGTTCTTGTAAATTCAGTGTCTTTTTATATATATAT
>NNCF01129953.1:0-50844 GCA_002313205.1 Laupala kohalensis | reverse complement strand
GGGGGGGGGGTAACTCCCTATTTTCTGAGGTGTTTGTGAGGTTACCCTGGAGAAAGACGCGTGGTTAAGAGGAAGACGAACATAGGTCCAGATATTTTCGCTTTCTTTGAATATATTTTCACACTGGCTAAGAAGTCTTCTTCTCATAAGGCCTTCCTCACCAATAACTGTCTGAATGTTTTAAAACTAAGCGTATTTACGAGGTAATCTGTAACCTGGGCGCTTCTGATGCAGGACATTTCCTCCATTTTTTCGTAAAACCTGTCATTTTATGAGTAACCAGTTCTCCACACACGAATTATTGTAAAAATAACGGTCTTGTTCAACTCACTCGAGTCTTCCCAATTACATTGACTTATCATGTTGAAATACTTTTCCTTTGTCAGAAGCACTAGGCCACAATGACAGTTGACAATAAGTTTCACGACAAGCGCTGTATTTCACTCTAGTTTGAAGTAAAGTTGTAGAGAGATAAAGACGTAAATAAACTTAGCACTATTTTATCAAAACAAAGGAAAACAAACATCAACCTATAATTTATTACCAATAAAGTACGATTTGCACAAAAAAATTTTTTTTTTGGTACACGCATGGTACAGTCATTATTTCAATTGAATCTGTGCGGGTGCTAGCTTGACCTAAAGCTAACACCCCCACATTAACGTAATAGTATCCTTTTTAGATTTTTCAAATATTTGAATTGGGTACAATTTAGTACAAAAAAACAAACAAAAAAAGTTTAATTAGTAATAAATGTTTGACAAAAACAAATTTTCAAAAAGTTTACAAATTCCAAAGAAAGGAGGCGAGGGTATTTCATTTTTCTACACAATTATTTCTATTTTATGTTCATTCTCAGCCACGAGTAGCAATGGCACTAAATATGTTAAAAACACTTTAGTATCGGAACTAATTTTAACAGTGAAAGATTGCTTACATTCACTGTTACCCGTACTTCCGTCACATCCCCATTTTAATGTAAAAGAAAAATTTTGTATCTGTTTTGTATTTATATTCGTAATACCATCATCTTTTGCTCACAAAATCCTTTCACATGAATGATCCAATAGCGACTGTAATTGTACTTCAGCTTTTGTTTCAGTGACTGTAATGTTTTTGGAGTAGCATAAACACTTTTGAGAATTATTAATTTTTTCTGCCTCTCTCATTGTTTCATAACCAGTTTACGAGAGCTTTACTTCGATAGCAATAGAGACTGCAACTTCCCCGGAAACATCTTGTGGTCGTGGATTGTCGTTCAATTTGTAGGCTTCCTTGAATCTAGAAGCTCTCGTCGGAGATGAAGTACACGCTAAATCTTTGAGGACGTCAGCAGCTTGCGAAGCTCCTGAATTTCGGAGACTCATTTTAGCAGCAAAAGCCAATTCCGAAGAGCGATATGTTGCACGAATTTCTTCAGTTCGTCTCCTTTTTTCGGTCACTTGCTGCGTTAAAATCATTAGCAGTTCGGCCGCGGCCAGTACTGCACGAATCATAAGCAACTTTTAAAAATTGTTTCGGGGTATTAAGCCGCATCATTTTGTAAAAAGTCAGAGTTTTGTTGGCATTAGCAGTCAACATCTTCAGGAGCTACTACGAACTTCAGAATCCCGAAACAAGTTTTAAATGTTGTACAAGTTAGCCGTGAAATCCTGCATCACGATTCATAAGCTGCATTTTTTTCTTTGTCGGCATTCAATATCTGGAATAAAGGTTGAAGTTTTAGCATATTGTTTTTTGAGGGGGCTTTACGGCTCTTCGACATCAAAGGTCTTTGGAGCCCTAAAAACTTGTACAGATAGGGAAAATGCAGTTACGCACTAGGGAGAGCCAACATGACTCTCACCGCGTGTGGGACTCGTCGAATGATTCAACCCTACCCACTAAAAACCCTCCTGATCTACAACACACCAAAACCAAATATCAAAACATTGAGGACAAAAAATGAGGGGGAGGGACAAAAATGAGGAAAATGAAAGATACCCTAGCCCTAATAGCGTCGGGATCGAAAAGGACAAGAGGTGACCAAGGAAGGTCAGGAAAGAGAAAGGAAGGAGCCTCCCACAAGTAAGTGGAAGTAATGCCAGACTCACCTCGGGGCCCCGTGTTCGCCAAACACATACTTACTAGATGTAAGTCCCCTGGGGGGTTTAGCAAATTGATATACTTCATTTATCTTTCTCATACAAATGTGAGAAATACTACTTACAGCAATATTTACTCAACCTTCCAACCACTTTTTGTTCTTCAAGAATTTTTCTAATATTCTACATGTTTTTTTTCATCTTGATTTTATATTGTTCGGCAGTTTCTTTAAATTTACCTCTTTGTCTGGATGAGTGGAAAGAGCAATTGATTCATTTGATAATATATTTCTTTTACAGAATTTCAATTTACAAACCTAAATTTGAACTGAAGTTGTCCTTAATACATGAGAATATTTCTCATTGAGTACACCGTAGCTTACTAGTTTGTGAAACTATCAATAATAAAAATAAATATTAAATTAATGCATAAAACATAAAATAATGAGGTTAATTATTTATATATGTTACCAGTTACAACTATAATTCAAACTCATGACATGTATTTCAATGGTATTAATAATTTTTTTCAATAGTATGGAAAATTTGAGTATGAATTTGAAGGGAGATTTCCATAATTTTTATTTATTCTTAAAATATTTTTCAACGTAAAATTTATTCCATTCATTTTTTTCACAAAACTGTTAACTTTTTTATAATTTGTTAAATAAATAAACATTTGTTTCTAATTAAATATTTTGTTTGGTCTGTATTAAATTGTATGAAATTCAAACATTTGAAAAATCTAAAAAGGATATTGTTACATCAATGTGGGGGTGCAAGCTTTAGGTCAAGCACTGTTTAAATTGAAATTATGACTGTACAATGCTTGTACCAAATAAATAAATAAATAAATAAATTTGGTGCAAATTGTACTTTATTAGTACTAAATTATAGGCTAATTTTAGTTTTGATAAGAGGGAGTGCTAAGTTTATAGATTTGAGAATGCCCTATAGACCTGAACGATGGTAAAGGAAAGTATCGATAGCAATTGTTTATAAAAACTCCTATCTTCTGTTCAGGAACAAAACATTTTAATAAGCCTAATATTCATCATTCTAGTAAGTCAACAACCCTTTGGCGATAGGAGACACATCGTTTGGGAATATTTTTGGGAATTATCTTCTCAAAAATGTGAAAGATCATTAAATTAAATGTTATCAAAGAATTTATTATGTGTTTAAAGAATGTACATAAATGAAAAAAAGTATATACAAGTCTCAATTTTACATTAAACAATTTTTGGTAGACATTTAAGTTAATATTAATTTATGTTCATTTCTTATACATTTTATCACGCCACAGCTAAAGCACTTTTACAAAATTCATCTTCTCAGGAGGGTGACTGAAACATGTTATTCTAATGAAACTGATTTGGTTCATTCATTTGCATTTGCTATTGTTTGAACTATTTGTTCATCCATCATATAAATGGAATGCTTTGCCTACCTGTATCCAAATAAAAATGTACATTTGTCAAATTCTTGTTCTGGTGGTCACTAGGGATAATTATCCTAATGAAGCTAAGACAACTAATTCACATTTCACACTTTCAGTTTTAATATCATACCCACCGGTAAATTATGCTATCAACTTTTCAGTCAAAATTATTTCTTACAGAATGTCTGAACACGTGATCGAATGGTACAGAATGCTGTATTATTATCATGAGGCTAAGGTTCTTTCACGGAATAGAACTCTCAGAAAAAGAAGTGATTTCTAGTACATCATTTTATCAGTTTCTTTTCTAATTATGTATTCATTTCACAGTAATGCAAAACCTTTTTTCTATTTCACTACTAATATAAAACTTTTCCAAAATTTCTTTCCTGTATTCCAGATGAGGCAATGAGAATAAACGTTCATAAAATAATGAACTCAATATATCCAAATCAATGTCCTCCAATTATATCCACCCACGTACTCAATTCTATGTTCACTTCCGAAACTAACACCAGTGAAGTCATGAGAATCATCAGCTCATTAAAAAACAAATTTTCAACAGGCGTAGATGATATATCTGAGTTTATTGTTAAATTTTCGTCCCATGCTATATTAAATCCACTCAAATATTTTTAATAGTTCTTTATTGAAAGGGGTGTTTCCCAACATATTTAAGAGAGCTAAAGTGAAACCATTACACAAGAAAGGAAACAAACTTAATATTGGAAACTACCGACCAATTTCTCTACTACCCACTTTCTAAAAAATCCTAGAAAAATTGTTCTATAAGCGTCTTCTACTTTTTATCAAAAATAACATTCTCTCTGACGATCAAANGATCAACACGGTTTTAGGAAATCCTTTTCCACTACAAGCGCCATATTTTCCTTCTTAAACGATGTTACCACATCTCTAGACAGTGGAGAAAATCCTCAGGGTGTTTTTCTTGACTTATCCAAAGCATTCGATGTCATCGATCACGGAATTCTCCTTACCAAATTGCATTCTTTAGGCATTCGTGGACTTCCACATCAATGGCTAACTTCTTATTTAAAAGATAGATATCAACAAGTAGAAATATCCTATACTAAAAATAAAATACTTGAGCGTTGTCTTTCAGAAACAAAGCCACTTACTTGCGGAGTACCCCAAGGATCAATTCTCGGCCCTATACTCTTTTTACTGTATGTGAACGACATGTCATCATCCACATCAGGTTGTTAATGATTCTCTTTTGCTGATGACACTAATTTACTATGTAAACACGCCAATGCTCAAAAAGTTTTGTCTAACCTTTCGACTTGGTTCCATGCAAATCGTCTCATTGTAAACACTGACAAAACAGTGTCTATGTCATTTCACAATAGTATCACAAAATCTTTACCCCAGGTTTGTCTTTCTTTAAACGGAACACAATTAAAAACTGTTACGAATACAAAATTCTTAGGTCTCCATATTCAAGATTACCTCAAATGGAATTGTCACATTGACAATCTTAATTCCCAATTAAGCAAATTGTGTTACGCATTCCGAAACTTAGTTAACGCAGTTAGTCCACGTATTTCCCGTTGCGTATATTTTGTAAACGTCTACTCCCATTTACGGTACGGCATTACCTTCTGGGGTAATTCCGGTCAGAGTATTCAAACTTTCAGAATTCAGAAGAGGATAGTTCGGATAATTTGTAAATCTCACCCCCGAAACTCTTGTAAACCTTTATTCAAGGAATTAAATATCTTAACACGTGGTCATACGCAGTTTGTACTGTTTTTTGACAATAAATTTATTTATTTATTTAAGTGCCACCCTTGCTTTATACGAAACAGTCTCGTTCACGAACACTATACACGCAATAGTAGTAATATTCATCGCCCTAGAGTGTCAACCACTCTTTGCCAAAAAGGACCTTATCATTCGGGAATCGTTCTATATAATTCCCTGCCCAAGAATATAAAAGATATTATGAAATTGAATCTGTTCAAATCCGCGGTTAAAAACTACCTCCTGCACCAGTGCTTCTACACTGTAAAAGAATTTATTGATTTTAATAAAAGTTAAATTCGTCTTGTACTTTATCACGCCATTGCTGTAGTACTTTTTAAATAACTTATAACAATTTCAAAAACTATTTTCTTGCATGATTGTGTTGTCTTATGGCTCATATTAATTTAGTTTTATGTGTACTCAACTTTGGCACGGTTGTGTACATAAATTCTGTAGCCCCATCCTGGCCCGGGTTTTTCTCCGTTTTTCCTTCGGGTAGAGGCGGATTTATTATACAGGTTCTCTAGGCTTTGTCTAGGGGCGTGTTTATTGTAACAATAAATCGTGAATTTAGTGTTATTTCAATTCTTATGATTTTTAAACACTATACTCAGAATAATCTATAGTTCGATAATAACTTGTACATGTAAATTTACAAACATATTTGCGTTAAATTACAAACATATTGACATTATATATGTATTATAACTCGCAGCTAACTTTTTATCTTATCTAGGAACTTTTGCTGAAATTTTTGAATCCGCCTCTGCCTTAGGGCCCTTGATCGGAATTGATGGGATGGTCCCTTGCTTGGTTCCGGAGAGTAAATTAGTTTATTGTCCTCCACGTGGTCATACGCAGCTTGTACTGTTTTTTGACAATAAATTTATTATTATTATTAAACACCTCAAAAAGTAATCCGATAAATATATCGTTATTCACTAAGCTAAAGCGTGGCATGGGGATAATCATTTGACATATCGAAATGAGTTGTTGATATTTCAGCTGCTGATTATGTGTATTTTTGANTCGTTATTCACTAAGCTAAAGCGTGGCATGGGGATAATCATTTGACATATCGAAATGAGTTGTTGATATTTCAGCTGCTGATTATATGTATTTTTGAATACCACAAACAAAAAAAACAAAAAAAAAACAACTAATCAGAATATGTAAGATATAATTAATTAAATCGAACAATACAACATAATATCACCTGGAAATTTTTAACATTTCCTATGATAACAAATGGATAAATGGAAAGTGGATGATCTCTTGATGCGGTGACTTGAGAACGGCTCACCATGTTGCATTAGAGGTTCGCATATTCGCAAGCTAGGGCCGTAAATTTTGAAATTTTTCTTAGAAATACAATGAAGTCAAACATTACACTTTCCAAAAATCAAAGATGCAGGACCAAAAACTAAAATTAAAAAAAATATATATCGAGAATTAAGTTTCTGCATAGATTTCTATGTATAGCTACGTAATTCAGCATGTGCATTCTATGAGGTGAGTAAGTGCATCACCAATTTTTGATTCAAAATTTGATTTTCATTAATTGAGCAATAAACATTTTGATTTTCTCTCATAGTAATTCAGTCAATCAGAGCTCAAAACAGGGGCTACCAGAAAATTTTTGGAAAGTTCTGATATTTTACTTTTGATTTTCAGGCTACTGATAATGAATTTCAATTTAGTCATCTCAAGAAAGAACAGGAAACATGAACAAAATCTCAACGGAAAACTCATGGCCTATGTTAGTTTTTTTGGTCCTGCAATTTTTGTAAATCATAATGTTTGACATCACACTATCTCTAAGAATCCTTTGAAGTACCCTTCTTTAAATTATAACAGCCCTAGCTTCTGAATATTGATTTTTGATCTAAGTGCAACACTGTGAGCTGTTTTCCCGTCACTGCCAAGCGAGACCATCCTCTTTCAATCTTCCTAATCAAAAATTTTAATATATGAAATCTTTTAAGTACCCCACTTCAAACTTTTACAGCTTTAGCAAGCAAATAACAATTTTTACCAATTTTGGATCCAAAAGGTAACAGTATGACGCTGCAAGAAAAATGTTCATTCCTTTGTTGAAACTGAAAAGTTTCAAAATTCGCGGACAAAACTAAAGTAGCTAAATTTATTTTGCTGAGGTGAGTACCTAGCCCGACACAGTCATTTTGGGATGTATATAAAGAATTGTGGATGACAAAAAATGCGTTTGTAATAAGGTCATAGAAGTGGTGGGTCATTTAGTTTTTTTTTCTTTTAAAACGCAAACCAATATACTATTCATAAATAGAAAAATATTAAATAAATTTTGTTCCCGAGGTCCATATGGACCCCATCGGTAGTCGGTACTACATTGTTTAATAAACAGTGCAATATTTCAAAATAAATAAAAAAAGGGTACTGAAGTAATAAGAGCAATGAAAGGAACAAAGTCATAGCAAATCAATTATTTTCCTTCATAATGGTCTTTTATGCCTGTCGCGAAATATGCTTTGGGGTTCGTATGGACCCCACTGGTAGTCAGAGGGTTAAGGTACTCCTTTCTCTTCTCTCAGCACCATGTAAAGGAATACTGTGTTGTTTTTTTTAACTTTAGCATTACGAGTTCAATGAGGGAGAACAAAGGACAAATCTCTTGTATTTGATACGCTTGGGCCAAAAGAAATAAAAACCAATGAGGCCATAATTTTGATAAAAGAAAGATTAAAAAAAAATGAGAGAGTAGAAAATATGTGTAGGAACTACATGGAACAAATAGGTGCGTTTGAGATCGGTGGTAAAGTAGGTTAAATTGGACTTTATTTAGTATGGAACTTCTATCTTGCTTACACATGGAAGAAAGAAGAACAGGGACACTTCCCCGAGGTTGGGATGGGCACTCACTCCATAAGGAACAGAGGCAAAGAGGCGTAGATCAATCATGTGAACAAAAGAAAGAAAGAAAGACAAAAACCCATATGTTTACTATGTTTCAGGTATGGATTAAAAATACTTAATTATAGAATAATCTCTTTTTTTATGATTTATATTATGAATGAGTTTTATCAAGGCTGTAATACATATGCATTTTATCCTAAAAAATGTTCAATTATCAGCTCTGTGTTTGTATTTGTGATTCTGATTAAGTTAATCGTGAAGAATAATAGCATAAAGCTGTTCAGTTACTTTAGTGGAAAAGCAAACATTAATGGCGTTTGAATGGGATGGTTACTTTTGATGGCTGCCGAGATTTAATGCCAGACTTTTGTTTGGGTAATCACCTGGATTTGGGAACGTATGAGTAAAGATGACCTCTTTAAGAAAGATATGATGAACTAATAAATATTGTCTTCTCTGAGTGGATTGAGTGAGGGTGTGAGTGTTTAGAGAATCTCCCTCGTGAGGGTTCGTCCATCAATGGAAGGGTTGAATAAGTAGAGATGTGTGACCGCGAACAGCAACTGGCAAGTTGTGGGTATCGAGCAAAAATGACTTAGTTGTTCATAAAGATGCACACACTTGATGTGTCACTTCAGATTAATAATTTAAAAAATGTAAATGTTACATTAAAAAACCCTGAAACAATCAGGTTATATTCAGTGAGAATTATTTGCATGTTCAGAAAACCCCAACCAACAACATAATTTCCATAGTTGTAGCACCAATGTAACAATTTTGCAAGGTATATGAATAGTATATGCAGAGATTGACACACTTATGAAAGGTAACTAGAGGATTTTTGGTGTTACCATATATATACATTTCAAGAGATTTTCTACTTCACATATCAAATCATGATTGATATCATTGTAGCCATACTTTTTTAATTATGATACCCTTAATATTTTAACATTTTCATTTATATGAAATTGAAATTTTATGGAGAGAGAAATGAAATTTCTTATAATTGAGGGTGAGACTTAGTGTCTTTCAATGGAGATCACTTTAAAACACTGCCAAGTGTCAATATTACAGACAATCAATTACTATTTATTTTCTATTTTCACTTCATTTCATATAACTATTAAATGTGTTCAAAATAACAAGCAAGTCATCAACTCATTACTTTATTATTATTATATTATAATAATTATATAGATGATGACTTGCTTGTTATTTTAAACACATTTAATAGTTATATGAAATGAAGTGAAAATAGAAAATAAATAGTAATTGATTGTCTGTAATATTGACACTTAACCTTGGCAGTGTTTTAAAGTGATCTTCTAATTTGACAATCAGAAATAATCTCAAGTTGATCTTTCAATGAAGCTCAGTTCATGAAACCTGCTCTTCCACCTGACCACAATTTAGTGGGAAAATTTGGGAAGGAGAAGTGTTAGTTTGCTGGGGAACAATAGGTATGACAACAGAAAAAAAGTGCACAAAACCATTTCATTTTGCACAAAAATTTACATAAATACACTTGTGATACAATTGGTCATTTCAAAGAACAATAAAATACGCTAAACATTAATCCTTGCAGTAATTTCACTAAAACACACGATGATGAAAAACTTGCCTCAACATATTCACTTTATAAAGAGTTTGAATGACATGAGGGACTTTAGAATTAATAAAAGGATGTAAGACATCGAGTAATTTGAATTTATTATGTACAATATATTAAAAATATAAATTAATGCAAGTCAGGGATAGTATTAAAAAAATGTCATCACTAAAACGAATAAAATTTTTAAATCTACCTCCTGATACATTTGTTCAAAATATGTGAATACTAATTTAAAATGAGTATTCTAATTATTTTTCAATTGAAAAATTATAATCGATGCTATACTCTTTACATTAATATGATAAAATCAATTAAATTCGAATAGATCAAATTATATTTAAGTTTTTTATAGACTCTTTTCTCTCTTAAATATTGGTACACCTACATTGAATTCTCAGACACTTATATTCAAGTCTGTCACATTTGACAACAGAAATAGATTATGATATATACAAAAAATTATAAAAGTATTATTTGCTTGCATACAAGAGAAAGGAGGAAAGTTAAGGTGAAGAGTTTTTCGAAGAGAAGATAGGTCTTTGTCGAACAATTGATAAGATGAGAGGAGGCAAAAATATCAACAAATGCAACTGGACATTTAACACACAGCATGAATTCATGAATGACACAAAGGACACTTCAGCTTGTGTGACAATAAATGTATCCAAAGAGCTTTAGTGTCAGATACTGACATTAATATTTTTATTTGTTCATGAATCATTTGATTCAAAAAGACACAATTATTTAGGTTAATGAAAGAGGATTATTAAAAAATATACTCCTCTTTATAAAAACAAGATAAAACCACAATAAAGGAATTGAGAATTGACAAATGCAAATGATTTTTTTTTTTCAATTGTAACACAAAATAATTGTACAAATACAACATTACATATTTACAATGCAGAGTTAACACTTATGTACACTGATTGTTTACTATATCCATTCTCACATACACCATAGTAAATTGCATAAGCTACCAACAAAAGTCATCTACAAGCACGTTTAAATAAAAATCACTTCATTGTTCTACTAAATCAAAACTAGTGCACCATTTTCAAGTGAAAATAATAAGAAAATTATGTGCATAATGCGATGTTGCTTCTCAAAACTTGAGCATTATTCAATAAATAGTACTAAGATAAAAGAATAGAATAATGACCCTGTATTGAAATACGCACGAGTTGTGGCATATTAGTTCCATTTAAACTATTGACTTTCATTTTTTTAAATGCATTATAAACATACCTCAATGCTTAATAAACAATTAAAAGAATGAATAAGATAATTAACTTCACTACAAATGCCGCATCTTTTCTTATTAGAGACAAATGTTTACATAATTGATTTTCCATAAGAAATAATGAGAATTACCTGTTGGTTTTAAACATATACAAGAGTTGGCTGCCTACTAGAGGGTAATTTATTTTTGTATTTTTAACACATTTTCACTTTCAAATGGAAAAAGACTCTCTTCAAACATATTGCCATTTTCTTCAAAAGTACCATTCATAAAATATTGGATTTAATGATTCAATATTTTATACAAAATGGAACTGCACACTTCTTTTTTATTAATATCAATATTTTTATTCGCTCAATCGTTTCTTTTTTCAGTTGCAAGTTCATTATTTTGTCAACTATAAATGACAAATATTTCACTAATTATTACCAAGTTAAGAAAAAGTATCTGGAACCTCATATCCAGAACCCCAAATGAAATATGTGCAAAACCCACTGATTGTTGGGACAATATAGATTTACGATAATAGGTTCCATTGATTGCGTTCTATATCACACTTAAGTAATAATAACCCCACTTCTACTTGTACTTTCATGGATACTTCTCTGCCACTTCTTTTAGCTTTATTTGAACTGAATTTCAGCTTCCTTCATTATTACTATAGAACATTATTTGCATTATCTGAACTCACCATTTCTCACTAAAATCAAATAGTGTCATTGCGTTGCATGAAAAATAGTTTCCAAGAAACCATAATTGTGCATTTTACATTTTATGATCATTGATGTTCATTATAATATTGCCAATAACAAAATAATAATGACTAAATTTCAATAGTATAACTACCATGAAGAATTCCTCGAAGTTTAATTTTGAAGAAAATAAGAGTCAATTTTGGTTTTCTTTGGTGAACTAGTTACTGTAAGATTGTCATTATATATCTAGTTAAGTAAACGGAAGGAGTCACCTAATTTAGTGTTATCTAGGTTTTGATATCGAAAAAACAAATTAAACCACGTTTACTTATTACATGTTTTGGACAAAAAAATAATATGTTTTAAAAATTTATTTTCATTTCATCTCATGGATTATTCTGCTTGTAACATTGTCATTGAGAGGTTGTTTAGAACATAGAGAACATTACACACTTTCATACGTTACACATAATTTTACTCATGTTCATACAGAGTATATAGCATCAAACAATAAATTTTATTATTTTATTTCTATATCTTTTCCCTTGCTCACCATTTTCATCAGCCCAATATATTCCAGTCATTTTAAATATTTTCTTCATCCTTGAAGTGCCTCTCTTCTTTATGTCACATGTCACTTTGTCTCATAATTTATTATCTCTTACAATAACCCTATATCAGTCATTAACAAGACAAAAAAGAATTAACATTGTACTTTCGATATGTGAAAATTAGAGAAAGAAATTATTTTAGACTCACGACCTTTTGATGGATGAATACCATTTATTTTGTGATCTTTACAACATAACGTCTCGACTCTAGGTTTGAGTCATCAGGTGTAACAAATTACAACAAGAAACATAACAAGAGATCAATTGGACATGATACTAAACGCATCCAATATTTTAAATTTAAGTAACATCTATTACCACATTCAACTCTCATAAGAATAAACTATATTCGTCCATCGGAAGGTTGTAAGTCCAAAGTTATTTCTTTATCTGGATTGTAAAATAGAAATTAATTGTAGAATTGTGAATCGTAGAATTAAATTTAGTATGGTAGGTAAACAGATAAATTTTGGAATATTTTACTTTATAATGGACATTCAGTGAATAAAATGCATCTTTCAGGGTAAATGTAATGAAACCAAGTTTTAACAAGTATCATGGTCATTTGATTTGCTACTCCCATTGACTACATCAATCACCCTATTCAATCCTTTGACCACTGATTTAAATCTAGACTCAACTCTTCATTGAATCTAATTGTCTGCATTGAATCCAGAACTCCACATCGTGTTTCTGTTCCATTTATTCGCATCCCTCTCAGATCAGTTAGATTCGTTCAAGTAGTCTCCATGTATTCTATTCGATCCTTCAGATCTCTCCACCTTTTAAACTAAGCCATTGTTATTACAGAGAGATTTTGTCGATTCATATCATCGAACATTAAAGAAGTAATGTTTTAGTGTCAGATGAATATCTTTTGCTATGTCACAGCTATCAACAGCTGTCTAGTGACTTTAAATTAAAGATTGCTGGGTAATATAGTACATAGGGTGAAAATATATAACTGTATTACCACATCAATTCTAAATGATAGAGTTAATAAGTCATATCAAATTAAGTATACAATGTTTGAAAACATTGTATACTTAATTTGATATGACTTATTAACTCTATCATTTAGAATTGATGTGGTAATACAGTTATATATTTTCACCCTATGTACTATATTACCCAGCAATCTTTAATTTAAAGTCACTAGACAGCTGTTGATAGCTGTGACATAGCAAAAGATATTCATCTGACACTAAAACATTACTTGACGATCGTCTTTTTAAAGTATGCCATATAGCATTATCCATTTGCTGCTCTGAATGTGCACTGGAGCACCCCAAGTACAAAAATGTAATTTCATTTGGCACAGAAGTTGCGCCAGTGAGGGGATATAGTTCTTCCATTTATTTATTGAGGTGCACTCTCGGGGCACTGAGAGCACCTGGACTTGCTCTGAATTGGAGGACTGAACTGGGCATCGTTGAGGTTAAGTGAGCCTGTGGATAACACATCCATGATGGATCCTATGAGATTATTACAAATATTATCTTCACCTGAAAGCTCCTCGTTTGAAGAGCAAGAGTTGTACGTCGAATTAGTTATTTCCAAAAAGAGAAAGAATCATTAAGCTGATAGATTTTGTTTCTTTAAACCATTTATTTAATTATGAACACATAATATTTCCATAATGTGTACATGAACATGAAAAGGCTATTTGTTGATATATTAGTAATTGTTTCTGTTGAATTATTTGTGATCAATGGTCATACCCAAATTGTGCAACCTGCGTGCAGTTCAGATGTTCCATTTACCTACTATTCTCACACGGAGGAATGAGATATTAATGCTGTTCTTGAGCACACCAAGAGCAGTAAATTTATTTATTTCACTTTATTTAAAATGTAAATGGAAAACGCTATTAATAACCCTGGAGTATTGTTGGATTGAGATCCTCACAGTCCGTCAGAGATGCCAACTCACTAGTCTCCAGTCGCCACTCACTCACTACTGGCTTTAGTTCTACAATGTTTGTTAAAAGGTATTCAGAGTTGGAATATTTCTTTACTAATGTTATTTATCATTCTTCATTGATTATTCTGCATTTATTCGTAAATTATTTTCTTGGCACTTGCCCAACACATTTAATGTCATAACATTCGGTCAGATGAAAATGGTTCGATTCCCGGCTCGTCACCGTTTTCATCTGACTGAAAGTTACTAGATATCTTCTCCGCATGCAGGCACACAGAAGAAAAATATGCGCATTTAATGTTTTAATGTTAGCACTTATTTAACGTTTCTTTCTTACAATCTTTCCTTAGTCCATTTCATTCATTCAAACTTACATGTTTCTTCATTTATGCTAACCCAGTTTAACACTTCTCTTATTACTACTTTTCAATATTCATTAATTAATTTTTGATTTGATTGTACTAGAAAATCGTACAGTATGATTAATAATGTATTAAGAAAACAAATTGGTAAAAGGTTTTATAATTTTTGAAGTAATTGAAATATATTTATATCAAATTATAATTCATTAAAGGTTTCATCCCAACACAGTTAATTTCAAACCAACATGAAAACTCATGGAAAATATTTAGTGCACTCAGATGAATCCATTACTCAGAGCCATACATTAAAAAGTTTATCAACAATAGTTATTATGTGAAAAGCTTACTGTGAATCATGAAGAAAATTAAATGTAGTTCAAAATTCCATGGAACTTTTATTAAAATATTTGTAAATACTTTTAATGTAATATCATAATCGATCAATATGTTCAGCGTAATCATAAAACTTACTGCACATTAATATTCAAGTGAAGAGCACACAATAATGATCAATCATTAGTTTAAACTTGAATAATTATATACTATTAAAATCTGTAAGCCTATCATCAAAGGAGAATATTTTCATCATACATTATGATTTTTAATATTATACCATAGGAATCTATGCTACTGTGATTTACTAACAGCAAGGTCCATGCATTACTTTTACGAAATGAATAATACATATAACATGTCAAAGATAGTGAGAAAGATTGTTTTAGATTATATATTATATTTAATTTTTCATTAGATAAAAACGTATTATACCATATTTTCTTGACAGAAAGTGATTGATAATATACAAAGTTAATGACGTATTTGTTGTGTTTTTATGACACATTCTTTCTAGTGCTATTCAAATGCAAGTCACCTTGAAAGGCAGACAGTTGTTTCGCATTAAGCTTGGGGCTCAGATACTCAGATTGAGAACATTAAATACAACTATATGATACTTTGCTCAAGGCAGAATGAAAAAAATGAAAGAAAAAAAGAAGAAGAAGAAAAAAAGGTGAAGAATATTGAACAGTTGAAGTCATTGTATATAATATCTCTTAAATTTCTGTTGTCTTCAAACATCAAGCTACTAATGTTCAACTAATATTGTGGAACTGTACATCATAATCTTCGCAAATAAAGTACCGAATTTTTTAAAAAATCTCTCAAATTTTTTAGACATCTTAAATGTTTTTTTGAGAATAAGTGTTTAACTAAGAAATTGTTAATTTTTCAGTATTTACTAAATATTATAGTATGAGTCTTAATAACATTTTAAAAGAGTTCAGAAGATATTAACTGTTCTTGTGAATACAGTTATATAATAACCAGTTTTCGATGTTTAAAGAAATAACATAAATTATCTGCATATAATATATGTATATGATGCAAGAACTAAAATTTATTTGTAGCACAAAATTAGTTAAGAAAATATTTGTGGGAATCATACAGCATATTTGTTGGGTTTTGAATGTATTTTGCGAAGAAATGATCCAAAGATAAATGTTTGCTGTTTTATGAAATTATTTGTTAATGTTTGATATTATGGTATGAGTCCAGTTTCCAACAACGTGATTGTACGAAAGAAACCATAAAAAAGTGAAATTGAGCTGATCAGTAAAGCACATCACTATTAGCGTGTTCAATGCTTACTCAATCTGGGTTGACTTAAGAGAAAGCAAAGTCCCGACTAACACAAGGTAACTTCCATCCATTTCATCATAATACTGAGCGAGTTTACCATATATCATGAAATGTTTAACTATCGATCGATTATGTTATTTTAGAAACAAATTCAGATTAAAATATCAATGTCCTGTTTGAAATTTTGTGTACGTTTACGCATAGGAAAATTGCAAATTTTCATAAGTCAGTTCAAGTAAAAAAAGGGAACAATGCCAAGTATTTTAATTTTGAAAAATATTATAAGATATATTTTTATTTTTGAATTAAAAACTATTTGATTTTTGGATGATATTTATTATGTAAATAAAAGTCATAATAACTTTCAGTTGATCATACTGTGAGATAAAGTAAATATAGCATTATTTTTAACAGGGTATCTCATGATGAAATGTTGTTTGAAATATTTAATTCAAGATTCTCAGATACACCAAGAAAACTAAAATTCGCATACCAGAGCCATCCCACAGTAATGTAATATCCGTATGTAAAATGAGTATGTTACACCTGCGTACAACATTTAATGTGATGTGGTATTCGACTCCTCTTAGAGATAACCTGATAGTGTGAATAAAATATGCACTAGTCTTCACTCTAAATACTGTGAAATTTAAACCCAAGTGTTTTATACCCATCCCTATTCTCTTCTCATTAAAATATTCATCATTTAGCACCCTTTTGAGATAAGCTTAGCTGATTATCTACAAATATAAGAATTGAGCCAAAACTATCATGTCATAAATGTCCAGGCAAACTAAAGCAAACAATCTTGATGAAGCATAATACCTAAACATAATATTGAGAATTACATTCATAAAAGTCTGCAAGGAAGGCGAAGTTTATAAATCTTAGCTATTAAATGAGAAAGAAATATTCTTAGTTTCAACATAATCGTTAATTGTTCTCTGTGATATAGTTTCAATCAAATTGTCATGACTTCTAAATTTCCCTTTAATATGTCAACGAAGAAACTATCAAAGCTATTAATACCTGAATTAAAGTTGTCTCAAAAGTGATTTACTATTAAAAAAAATTTTTTTAGATAGTTTAGTATTAATATTAAGGTTCAAGTCCAATAAAAGTTTAGAAAATTAGAAATATCTTTGAAAACTTTTCTGCTATTAGGTGCAACTATTTAGAGCTCAGATGGCATGTTTCCAAAATATAAGCGTTCTTTTTCCCCTAAAGTTAGCATCGCCAGACATGGCGCTAGAATAACAGATTGAATTGTTTATTTGAGAAATAAAAATTCAAGTCAACTGTTTGTAAAAAATAAAATAACGCAGGATTAAAAATCTAAATAAAATTTTACTAACTTGTTATCGTGATATTGTGTATGATCGAGATGTGTCATGACGTCACTTATTCGAGTCAGTATGACTCGCCATGCTGTGCGCGGGTGATGTGGACGTTACGACAAAATAGAAAGAAACGACACGAGAGCAGACAAACAACTACAGTGCGGACGCTTCATTCGTGCGTTACGGTCTTCAGCAGTAGTTCTTGTGGGAGAGGGGTAGCGGAGGCACTCCGTCCTGGCCCGGGTTTATCTCCGGTTTTCCTCCGGGTTGTGGCGGATTTTTCCATAGACGGGAATGTCATGTAAAACTTTTGCCATTATTAATCTCGAATTTTCACCACGCATTATATCTGCGGTTCATTTTGGAATAATAAATGGATAACTTCGGATTTTATTAAATATTAAAAAAAAAAAAGTATTAAATCCGCCACTGTCCTTGGGCCCTTGATCGGAATTGATGGGATGGTCCCTTGCTTGTTTCCGGAGAGTGACTTACTTTATTATCCCTTTCGTGATCATGCGCAGTTTGCAACTGTTTTTTTTACAATAAAGTTTTCTTTTCTATAAATATTGAAAATAACTAAACTAAACTAAACTAAACTAAACATTTCGTAGTTCGCACCTGTACATAAAGAAGTATACATGGTAGCTAGATGTACGAAATTAAGTTAATTTTGTCTTGCAGTGGCCAATGAGTGGACAAAAAAGACACCGAAATTTTAGTGGTTAGGCTAGTAGCAACTGCCCCGCGCGCACAGATAAAATGTCGGCATTGTCATGTTCATCTAACGGGTTCACAAAGAGTGGTTGAATTAGCATACAAATAGTGATAAATTGAAGTACACTTGAAGTAAAAACGAGCTCATTATAATTTCTCTCTCTCTCTCTCAAATTAAACTGTATAGTATTGCATGATTACTGTTTTGTTCTCTCTACTTTTTTTATTTTTTCCTAGCTATAATTTTTTTGAATGTATAAACCTTGAGTCGTGAAGGAATTAGTTTTGAGCGAATGTGTTCTATCAAACAGTTTAATAAATAAGTATTATTCAATTATTTATTTATTGTTAAGATAGTACAACTTATTTCAACAGAAAAAAATCGTATCATGCTTAGTATTGGCTTTGTGATTTTGTTTTATTCGTNAATGATTATTTCGTGTCCGTTCCATTATTATTACTGACCGGTCCGCAAGCTGGGGGGTATGGGTTAATGATGCGCAATACATAGCCTCTCGTAACGAAATGGCAACGTCACCCTTCTCGTGGGACCCCCTGTTACAACGGATGAGGATATGGCGCCCGAGCATCGGCGGGATAACCGTAGCGAGTATTCGCAAAAATTTTGGAGAATATAGGAAATGATATTCCCTACAGAGCACAAACAACCGTGCTACGGGATGGCACCTTGGCCTGAGAGTGGCAGACCCACATTGGTGCTCGGGGGCGGTGGGCCAATAACACGCTCCCCGTAAAAACCCATTATTAAAGAAACTGAGCGAAGTAAAAACCGGAATACCCGTTTGAAGACGACCCTTGGCCCGGAAAGGATTACGAGTATTGGACACTGGAATGTATGTACGCTTTACCAAACTGGAAAGTTACATCAGGTTGCAGCAGAAATGGAGAAGTATAAGTTGGACATCATGGGTTTAAGGGAGGTGAGATGGAATCAATTTGGAGAATTGAAGACACCAAAAGGAATGCGCTTCTTCTACTCAGGGAGAGCAGGTGAAAACGATGAACATAGAGAGGGGGTGGGAATTCTTCTCAGCAAGAAAGTATCAGAATGTCTCAAAGAATGGAAACCCGTATCAGGAAGGATAATTACTGCTCGATTGAAGGAAAAAATACGTAATCTGAGTTTAATACAATGTTATGCTCCCACTGAGGCTGCCGAAGAGGAAGCGAAGCAATATTTCTATTCACAATTGCAGAAGGTATTTAATGAAATAAATAAGGATATTGTGGTGGTAATGGGGGATCTCAATGCACAAGTGGGAGATAACAATCTCGGGCTGGAAGAAGTTATGGGAAAATATGGATATGGAAAGATGAATGAAAATGGGAAATTGCTCACTGACAGGTGTGCCGATAACGAAATGAATATAGGAGGAGCCCTTTTTCCCCATAAGGAAATCCACAAGGTCTCCTGGGTATCCCCTGGCAATATGTTTGTCAGTCAAATAGATGATTTCTCTATTNCAGTCAAATAGATCATTTCTCTATTAGTAAAAGATGGAGATCTTCTCTTTTAGACACCAGAAATAAAAGGGGAGCAGATATCAATAGTGATCATTACTTGATGATTGCTAAATTACAGGTTAAACTGAACAAACCAGCAGAGAGATTTAAACAAACTATGAGGAGATATGAGGAGAATTCCATCTTAAACTCACAAACAGGTTCCATAATCTCGCGGTGGACGATTTAGGAGAGGAAAATTCGGGGGAGCAGAAATTGAACAGCAATGGAAAACAATCAAAGAAGTATATGCGACAACGGCGGAAGAGGTGGTAGGATTTCGGAATGTGCGAAAAAAGGACTGGATGACTGATGAAACACGGAAGATAGAAGAAAGGAAAAACATCAGAGAGAAACTTCTTTCGTGTAAAACAAGAGCTAAGAAAAATGAATTACAGCTAGAATATAGTTTAAAGGAAAGGGAAGTTAAACGAAGCGCGCGCTCCGATCGTAGAAGATGGACGGCAGAGGTGACTGAAGAAGTGCAGCAAGCAGCAGGAAAGAATGATTTAAAGGAAGTTTCTCGTGCTGTTCGACTGCTATCTCGCAGGAGAATACCTAAATCAAGACCAGTGAAGAACAAAGATGGGGTACTTCTAACAAATAAGGAGGAACAGCTTAAGAGATGGGAAGAATATTATACAGAAGAGCTCAACAGACCGGTGGATCAGGGTGAAGCAGACGAAGGGGCGGAAGGGAGTTAAGAGGTTCAGGAAGACAGGATTAACAGGGAGGCGCCGAGCAAGATGGAAATACGAATTGCCTTAAAGACGATGAAAAATGGCAAAGCGCCTGGATTTGATAACATCCCAGCAGAAATACTGAAATACTCAAATGTGGATACATCTGTATAAATACTGCATCCACTCTTTAAAAGTATATGGGAAAAAGAAATTATACCTGAAGATTGGAAAAAGGGTCTATTTGTAAAAATACCAAAAAAGGGGGACGTCACACAATGCAAAAATTGGAGAGGCATCACGTTATCTGTGACAGGTAAAGTTTTAAATAGGATAATCCTGAATTAGAAATTCAGTTGAAAAGCGCTTAAGAAAAGAACAGGCAAGTTTCAGGAAACAACGATCATGCACTGATCAGATAAATACACTCCGCATTATCTTGAAGCAAAGCCTGGAATTAACTACCAACTTATACTTAATATTTGTCGATTTCGAGAGGGCATTTGACTCCGTTTACCGAGAAAAAATATGGAGTTATATCAGAAAATATGGTATACGAAAGCGCATAATTGAATTAATTAAACAAAACTATGAGGGATCTACTCGTCAAGCGGTGCATGAAGGTCGATTATCTGAACCTATAGAATCTACTGCAGGAGTGCGCCAGGGATGCATTCTTTCTCCTACCCTTTTCCTCATCATTCTGGATAGTGTAATGAGGAAGGTAACTGAAATGAAGAGAAGAGGTATCAATTGGGGGTTATTTGACCAACTTGAGAATGTGGAATACTTGCTGGCATCTGAATTGCTTGCTGGCACACGCTTTTCAGAAAATGAAGCTGAAATTACAAGATCTGGAAGAGTATGGCAAGCAAGTCGGGTTGAAAATAAATGAAATAAAAACCAAGATAGTGAGAATAAATACGAAGAGTGACCAAAGCTTTTAGTTAAACGGAAAGAATATAGAGGACGTAACATAATTTACATATCTTGGAAGTGTTGTCACAGTACAGGGTGGAACGGAAGAAGTGCGAACAAGAATTAGAAAAGCTTTTGTAAAATTATACACCGTGTGGAAATCTCGTGAAATATCACAGAAGACCAAAATGAAAATCTTTAGAAGCAGCGTGAAAGCAATATTGTTATATAGCAGTGAAATATGGAAAGTGACCAAGAAAATATCAAACCAACTACAAACCTTCATAAATAAGTGCCTCAGATAAATTTTTAAAATTTACTGGCCAAATGTCGTAAGAAATGAAGAACTTTGGAAAATGGCAGATGAAGAACCGCTAAATCTCACTATCAGACGGCGCTAGTGGAAATGGATCGGCCATACTCTGAGAAAAGAACAAACAGCTATTGAATGGCAGACCCTAAGTTGGAATCCCCAGGGACAACGGAAAAGAGGAAGATCTAGAGCAAGCTGGAGAAGGACAGAGGAGGAGAAAGCCAGAAGAGCCGGCAAAGTGTGGAGGGAGGTCGTCAGGTTGGCGCCAAACCGGGTCGGATGGAAGAACTTCGTGGAGGCCCTATACTCCGAACAAACGGAGTAAAAGGAAATAAGTAAGTAAAGTATAAAATGTTCGAATTAAAAGGCAAGGTTACACGAATCTTTTCTTACCGACATATAGCAAAGCACTCGTGGTCGTAATGGAGACGACGGTATCTGGCTAGAGAGTGCGTTCGCGAAATTCATGTCATCTTACAAAAATGATCCGCATCAGTCCATCAATTATAAACGTAGAAATTTTTTAAACTTTGTATTGATATTTTAATTGCTTTGTATGAGTTATTTTAATTGCTCAGCTAGAATGTTATGTGCGTGGTTCTTGCAGTCATGTGGCTTCAAGTACTCAGTAGCCCTAAGAGAAACTCGTGACCGCGCACAGCGAAAAAGTCATTTTACAACTTTTCGCCGATGACTAAGTAATTTCTCCGGATTTTTGGTTTGTAGTGATAGAATGATCAACAGTTATTGTTTGACGGTGCTTTAACATTTTAGAAACACTGGGGAAAAGACAGTTTTGTGCAAGCAAACCAGGGACTTAGTTTTTCGAGCAAACTATTTTATGTGAGAATCGGAAGCGGACAGATTAAACGATGCCAAAGCGCCGGAGCTGACAGCCGAGGTGTCGTGGGAACTGAAGCAAGATATAAGAAATTTGTCAATGATGCAAAATTATCTGAGTCTTCGTCTGCGCAGTCAGATGCCATGTTGACGGTGGCAAAGACAATAGTTCAGTCTAAGCAAAAAACAAAAACAAAAAAAGGTCACACAATTCCAAGACAAGCCGAGTATGACTTTAACAACTACAAATTGTAAACTTACGGATTATTATACGATTTTGTTCACTTATTTGATCTTGAAGTGCTTATTGTATTATACGAGTACTTTGCCCATTACACATACTAAGCCAAAATAAAAAATTGTAATTAAATTTTTGTTCTTCCATATATTTATTAATTGAAAATTTCATCATTTTGGTAGAATATAAAGAAGGTATGAATAAATATGTATATTTTTTCTTTATTTTCTTCGAAAATTAACTCAACAGAAAATTGGTTGTCTTCAAACAATAATGGGTTGATGTACAAATCAATAAAAATACATTATTTATTTTCGACATGTTATTTATAATTCACTTGAAACGCAAAAGAATTATCAAGGAAAAAGAAGTAATAAATTATTTTCCTTGTGTACGCCTCGAATGTTTTATATTACAAAAAGAATTAATGTCAAGTGGATTACAGAAAGTGAAGAAAACAAAGTATGTCCGCTTTATTTATTAATTCACGAGAGGAAATAATAAATAAATGAAGGTTATTTCGATCATTTGTACAAATTTCCTGGGAGAAAACATCTATTTCATGTTTTTAAACAGTAACGTTTCTCATAAATTCAGTTCAGTGTCCCTTTGCAGGAAGAGACTCCATCTAGGATGAAATTCCTTTTGATGTAAAAATGTTTCACATCTATGTAAGAATTAGTTTATGCATCGAGCTTTAGTGACGAGAATGGTCAAGAAATAAGACGACTTGGAGCCATTAAATTTTCTATCAATCTTGCTTGCTAGTCACCGGCTAATTCATAACACGTTATTTGTATACCAAGGACGCTGTCATGGAATTCAAGCGACATTAAAAAGTATACGTCATAACATAAAACAACGAAATGTCGAAAAACGGGCTTCTTGTTGAAGCGAGAAAAAAATTTCGTCACATTCCAAAACCCCGAAGTTTTGAAAAATATTCTTTGCCATGTCAAAGATGCCCTCTCACCAAATCTCCATAGTTTAACAAATTAACTTGTAATGACTACAACACTGTATAAATATACCTTTGAAGGTCCAAAAACCATTGAACTACGAATAAAACACAAGCAAGCTCGGAACAAAATGTAGCAACCATTCACACTTTGTAACATACGCGATGCCACAAAATATAATTTCAACATTGACAACAACACACACACACTCAAACATTGTAAAAATAGAGAAATGATACCATCGCAGATTATAAATGGAAACCATACACATTCACAATACGTAAGATATAAATTGAAACCAACAAACTCCAGATCGGTTCTCGCCTCTCCTATAACAGACCATGCACTCGCCAATTTCTTAGAATTACATTTTACCCCCATTCCTGCCTCTTCCAGAAACTCTTACCATTATCCTCACTACAGTTTGCAACGAGTATATACACAAACTCTGTTTCTCAATTTCCTTATACGTTATTTCCGATGAGTTAGTTTCATCCTATTGTAATGTAACTTATCTATGCCAGAGTTATCCACATATCAATTATATTTCATTGTGACCAGACTATATCAGCTACGTCGACGAAAAATATTTCGCATTTAGAATAATAATAATTTTTATTCTACACGCCACATGAGATTTAATTTATTAAGTACAAAAAAAAAAAGAGTTTAGAAATACAAATAATACCATTTTCTAAGTAGATATACTAAAGTTCACTGAAGTAGTGTGAAAACTTCATCTTATTAACAGTTCCGTCTTACATGTCGTTTGGAGTGGATAATGCTTATAGTTTCTACAGAAATTTCCATTCATAAACACCTACAGTTGTCGTGTCTTTTTAGTAGCCGAGTTTCATTCTTCAGACAGTTATTCTCATCTATGAGAAAGAAAATAATTATAAAACAAAAATGAAAAAGACTAATAGGTTTAAATTTCAATTACTTGAAAATGTTTAAATATCCTTCTCATATAAGTGCTCGTCTATTTTCCTTCTGAGGAGTCGCACAATTTCTTCATATGACATAAGTGCTGCCATCATAGCAAGTAGATAACTTCACTGGATACGTCATGAAAACAAGTAATTTTTTGGTTGCGTCCCAAAATTTTGATATTATTCATGTTCAAAAGTCAAAAATTCTTTCTTTCTTTCTTTCTTTCTTTTTTTTTGAAAAAGCTCCAAATTAATAAAATATTTTCATCATTAGGGAAATTGGGTATTATAAATTTTACTATTAATGAAAGAAATTTTCGTGTTCTTAAATTTTCTACACATTTAAAAGAAAAAAATTATCATGAATGGTAAAATATTAAAAAATGTGTGTGTTAAGAATTTGTTAAAAATACGTTAACTCTTCTTACATCAAATATTGTAATAAATAATTAATTTCAGATAACTAAATCAGATGATGATTGGCACTGATTCGCAGTCACTTGAGGTTGTCATTTTCGAAAGGCCAGTGACGACTCTTCATTTTAAAAGTAATGAATGATTGGATTATTAACCTGTGTTAAAGAGTGTGGCAAAGACAATTGGCAACCAATCTAAGCAATTTCATTGGTTGTGGATGTGCTCCGATTTGATTGGATGGACTATAATGTTTATGAACAGTTACAATATCCAATGAGCCTTCAGCTTGCATCAATATTTGAATGGACCAGATCCGTTATTAATTATGTAAATTCAGTGGAAGTTTGATATGTGTAATGTATTAGAGACTAGTGGCATGTTTTATCTGTATTTTGGGGGAATGTTAAAGAGGAGATTAGTTATAAGCACAGTGTTTATGTATTTGTTTTGATATAATTATATCAAATTTTTATGACAATTGTGTTTCCTTTAAGAAGGGTTAATGTGTATTTCACACTAATAAACTGGCCATACCCATTCATTTCTCTTTAAAATTGTAGCCATATGACAACTAGGCCTCAATACCTACCGTGCTGAGTGGGCCAGGTAAGTGGGCGTAAGATGTCACTATCATTTGTTTATCTTTTTGTCAAAACTCAAATTTACCACAAAATAGCTTCATTTTTTTTTTTACAATTAAATATCTTACAGAGTACATTAACAGATTAAAGTCTATCTCATTTTGTTTTCTTTTCATTGTTCATTTTTTTTGTTTTGAGATATTTCAAAGATAAGTCTCCCATGTTTTCTTTATCTCTTCTTAAGTTATAGAAATATCACCATCACATAAACACAAATCATTCCCCATAAAACAAAATATCTTTACTAGAAATAAATTTTTACGTTTCGTTGATAATATCTCAGAAAAATCCTTTCCGGATTCAGGATCATTTTTCCCTTCGCAGACAATTGCACGTAGTTTTATTGGTATTTTTTACGGAGTGTTGATGGACTTTGTTGAAAAACATTGTGCAACGCAATGGAAAAGTACTAATTTAAAAAATGAAATAACATTCAGCAATCGAACCATATATATAATTTTGGAACCAAATTTCAATTACGCATTTTAACATCCTGGTCCCTGTACCTATTTTTCCATACAGGATTGATGAGAAAAATGACTAGACTACTGCAGGAACTTGGCTATAATTTTATGATTACATTAAGTTTAATGTTCTTCAAAATCTCCCTCTATGTGGCAGCCAATATTGAAAAATAAGCGAGAAAGAAATGTTGTTTAACATATTTGTTTCCCAAAAGAATCAAATGACATATATTAAACGTTTAAAATTCAATTATAATGTAAAGTACAGTGACCATGAGGAAAAATAATAAATTTCGAGACTATTGTCATTTTATTTGAATTACAAACAGCTTATGTTTCGTCCCATGTTCGTCATTTCAATAGCTCTGATGAGTTCCCAATGCATGGGATGAAACGTAAGCTGTTTGTAATACAAATAATATGACAATAGTCTCGAAATTTATTATTTTTCCTCACGGTCACTGAACTTAACATTGTATTACAATACTAAGGAAATACTAGACAATCTCCAACAACAATTTTTAAAATTCAAAACTTTAGAAAAACCTGAAAAATATTTCTTCGACTTATCAGACACATGTACTGTTTTGGTTAAATCATCTTATGACTTAACAGTTTAATACATTTTAAAATCTTTCAAAAAATAAAACCAAAACTTATTCGCTACTACAAACATCACGACAACACATATTTAAAAGGAATGTCATATTTTTGGAATGTTAAAGGGAATGACAGGAAACTAACACTTATTACGAGACCATTCATGAAATTATCCAATTAGGAGGCATGGGGCTGCTACTCTTGAAATTCTACGAGTCATTATGAATATGAACTTTCCCTTCTTGTTAGATTCTCGCAATTCCACATAGTTTCTAATTGAGAGATGACACACCAGCTCTTTCATTAAATCAGTGGATTTCGGTTATACTAAAAATATCTTTGATAAAAGTGTGTCTTCCATAAAACTATCTTTCTGCTCGTAAATAATACTGCAGAAGTTAAAAATTAGAAAACAATTTATCTAAAAATTGCTTCGCTCTTCAATATGAACATGGAAAGCAATAAACTATTAGAATTTACTCTCCGAAGTTATACAAGCAAACACAAATGTAAGACGTTTTTCAGGATTGAGATGCACAAGAAAGCCAGCACCGATAATGCTGCAGTAATGTAACGTGGCAGACGTATCACACAATACTTGAGAATGTGAGCTACGAATGCGTAGTTTTGTTTGATGAGTGTCTGTGCAATTTTTCTTCATTAAATAATCCTCAATGTCACATTTAATACCTGCCCTCGTATTGTAACATATTAAATGAGCGATGTTTTTAATTTATTTCCTATAAGAGTTGCACTGCAAAGTAGTATAAAATCCAGTACGATCAAATAATCGATCAAAAAAATTAACATCAACATTGCACGTACTTACAATCACATTTGTCTCATGATTTAAAATAACTTTTTGTAATATATTAATTAATTTATAGTAGATGGTGCGAGGTTTTATTCATAAATTAAAAGGATGAGTTGTCACACCAATTTTTAAACCGTCCTAAAATAGATTTGAACTGAGTTCTTATACATCTTCCCGGAAAAGCAAAAAGTAAATGCACTTCCACTTTTGACTCAGAAAAGCTAGTTTTATTGATGACATCAGTTATGGTCGTTAATCGATTTTAGAAATTACTGAAAATTACAGAATTGATTTTTTGTTGAAAAATTTCGAGAATAATAAATTTAATTAGCTGATTTTGCGAGAGCATTTCTAAGTAATTATATAAAAAAAACTCTTGCGGGGACTTTCGCTGCGTGAAAGTTCCATGAAAACACCAGAGATAAGTTTTTCATAATTAACAAATTTAGAGGGGGTGGAAAATTTTCCTTCACGAAATAAATTTTTTTTGCAGGTAGTATTATTGGAAACAATTAAGCGCTCACTATAATCTACGTAAAATATTAAGGAATCCATTGTTGACAGATCGTCCATACGGACCAATCGTATTTAAGTACATGCCGATTGCACTTGGTGGCTTCAACCCGTCAGGGTCACCATCTTGAGTTGATCCTGTCACCCCAGGTCCTCCGCCGATGTTCTCGTTCTATGGTCCCCTCTCCTCTCTTCACCATCTTCTACGTCATGCACCCGCCGGGACAACGTGCACCTACACCCGGAAGGCGACTCGGCGTCGCTAGAAGTTGTTCACCTGCTTCCCGGTCGCATTCTGTGGGGCTGGTGATGCCCGGGAACTGTTTTCGAGGTGAAATACTGCAAAACACGACATCAAACAAATATATAATTTCAGACAATACTATTAATTTCATGTCATACAGTGAAAAACGGATTAACATCAGAATGTAATATAATTTTAAATATCTTATTTTGTATATCAACGGGAATGTATTTCATGAATTATATTTTCCACATAGTTATGTAATGTATCGCTATTATCTTATTCGTGAATATAAACTTCTTTAATATCAATTTTCCTTAACAAACTGTCCAAAATGAGGTAACTCTATAAAGATTCATATTTGGATTCAAGAATTATAATATTACATTCCAACTATGTTCAATACCGTTTATAAATCATTTGTAATATAAAAATTCAATCAGATTGTTGCAACTGTCTTCCAGGGCATACTACTTACTGCTCGAACTTTGATGATAAGACCACGTTTATTATGAAGTTTATTGCTTAATATTATTCCATTATTCGAATGATGTATACAATTTTTCATGTATAATTACAAACAAATACTCTGTTTCTTTTCACACNTAATATCAATTTTCCTTAACAAACTGTCCAAAATGAGGTAACTCTATAAAGATTCATATTTGGATTCAAGAATTTAAGGATTTAAGAATTATAATATTACATTCCAACTATGTTCAATACCGTTTATAAATTATTTGTAATATAAAAATTCAATCAGATTGTTGCAACCGTCTTCCAGGGTATACTACTTACTGCTCGAACTTTGATGATAAGACCACGTTTATTATGAAGTTTATTGCTTAATATTATTTTCTTACAAACATTCGAATGATGTATACAATTTTTCATGTATAATTACAAACAAATACTCTGTTTCCTTTCACATTTACTTTGCACTCATCTCTCATCATGCCTATTACCGTTACATTCGTTTTGTCGATTACAGCTTGTTTGTTGAGCTTACCATGAAGGAAGGGAATGGTCAGATAAAATCAAATCAATGATTAACATGCACCTTCCATTCGGTCAATTTCATGGTGTCCCAATGACACTACAAAGGGAATGGGCCTGTACTATTAAACTGGTTCCCGGCTTCCTGATGCCAATCACGTCACCGTCATTTCACTGCCACATACTAAAACATACACAACTAATAGCAACTAGAGTTCTTTATNCACCGTCATTTCACTGCCACATACTAAAACATACACAACTAATAGCAACTAGAGTTCTTTATAAGAAAGGATATCGACATGGATTTGCGTCGTCTGGTTTGGTCTGCCGAAACACCCCGACCAGTAGAGTGAGAACAGGCAGGTGACAGCCATTTCGGTTCCCTTAAATTATAGACCTAGTCATACTTCACTCGTATAGTGGAGGTGACCAAGAGTGAGAAACCTACGTAAACAAAAACCAGAGGCAGCCATTTTGGTCCCCTGTTAATACCTATGAGATAACATGCGCGCTACAATGATAACCGAAGTATGAGAATGTACTCGATACTCCTTGGAATTTTGTTCGAGGTGTTGTCTCTCTGTACATAACAGTTACACCCAATAAAGAATAGTCACAATTTTCTTAATTGTGATCAAGTAAATTTTTTATCACAATTACACTATTTGAGTTTTTTCGCGTAAAACTAATCGAAGATTAGCTAAATCGTTTAAAAAATACAAATGAAAGATGTGGTGTAGTCTACTAGTAAAATATTTATTCATATAGTACTTTCGCCAGCTTAGCTGGCATCTTCAATCTAAAATAAAACGAAATACAAAAATATAAACAATATGTAAGAATGCAAAGTACAATAATTTTTGTTAAGTTTATTAACATTTGAAACTTGTCCAAATTATGAAAAATTGAAATTATTTGAAATTTGTTAAAGTTATTTTAAGAAAAAAATTTGAAATTAATTAAAATATAATAAAGTTTTTAAGTGTATTGGAAACAGCAACAAATTAATGTAGAATGATTCTGTGAATAAGAGATAAAAGCTGCAACTAAATGAAAACATAAATATAAATACTGAATAAATCTATCTGAATAAATATTTTACAAGTAGACAACACCACATCATTTATTCTTTTGAAAAGAATACTAGTATCGCCTCAACAATATCCAACTAAGCTAAATCGTAATTTCGAAAGAATTCTGGTAGTCGATTTGCAGAGCATTGTGCGTAGCTTGAAGAAAAACGACGGGTGATGAACGCCATCCTGTTGCTTACCAGCGCTACCAACGGAGCCACCAGAGACAGCAGCGAACTAGAGTTCTTTGTAAGGGAGAGAAGTGACATCGCGTCGCGTCATCTGATTGGGCCCGCTGAAACACCCCACGAGTATAGCGGGAATTGTTAATAATAAATTAATAATTTTATTGTCAAAGAAAAACAGTACAAACTGCGTATGACCACGTGGAGGACAAACTAATTTACTCTCCGGAAGCAAGCAAGGGACCATCTCATCAATTCCGATCAAGGGCTCTAAGGCAGAGGCGGATTCAAAATTTTCAGCAAAAATTCCTAGATAAGATAAAAAGTTGGCTGCGAGTTATAATACTAATAGAATGTCAATATGTTTATAATTTAACGCAAAAAATTTAGATGTACAAATTATTATCGAACTATAGATTATTCTGAATATAGTGATTAAAAATCATAAGAATTGAAATAACACTAAATTCACGATTTATTATTACAGTAAACATGCCCCTAGACAAAGCCTAGAGAACTTGTATAAGAAATCCGCCTCTACCCGAAGAAAAACCGGAGCAAAATCAGGGCCAGGATGTTTGATGACAAACATTTTATTCTCATTGCAGAGAGATGTGAATGCCTATAAGGTGAGAGCCCGGCCTACTGGATAAGACTGGACATAATTAGTCTTGGGTTAGAGTTGTTATGCCTTCTACATGTTCGAGTTCTTTTTGTGTATCTTTATTTGTCCCGAAGAAAGGACTCTAGAAATATTGAAATACGTTTAGAGCAACGGTTTTATCAACACTTTCGCTTGAGAAATCAACGTAAACAAAACCAAAGGAAGGCCATTTTTGTCACGGTATGTGCCTATTAGATAAGGATGCGCGCTCGGAAGATCCGCCAAAGCTTCAGGATCTTCTCTATTCTCCTTGGAATTTTGTTCGAGTTGTCTCTTTTTTTTGTGGGGCTTTAAGGGCTCGTCAACAGCAATGTCATTAGAGCCCATAGTTGTCTCTTCTCTACCCTATAAAGAACTCTACAGTGGATCTCCCTCGGGCTCATACACTTAATTATGACAGACCCAGCGGTATTATTTACCGGTTGTCTGAAGGTGAAATCAAAAGTTTGGTATCTCTTTCACTCTCTCGCGCATGAACTTGGGTGGGGGAACACGATTTCCCTCTCTGTCTGCTGACCTGCGCACAAGCCATGTGCACAATACCTTGCCTCCTCCAAGCGGGTGTGCGAGAGAGAGGGGGATATCAAACTATCTTCTGTCTCATATTATCAGCACAACCCATAGCAGAGACCGCTGTGTCTATATCATAATGTAAGTCTATGTTCGGCCCATAACATAACCTATAAATCGAGCCACAACGAAACAACCAAAATAGACGCCATATTGCTTGCAGTACTGCAGAAAATCGAGATTATTGCGGATAAATGAAGTTACCAGAGTCGTTTAAGCATAAATCTCTCATAAGTCGTAATTAAAGTGGTTAGTGGAACGGGGATTTCGATTAACTGAACAGAAAATCTTGCTTAAGGCATTAAACAAACTTGGTGAAACTGCACGTAATGATAATAATTGAGGGGTCACGTTTTCAGTAGAAATAAATGGAGATTGAAAGAGGACATACACTACAAAATTCTAAAATTCACGTGATCAAAACCTCAACTAGTCTTGTGTTAATTAAATGCTAACGTTGAAAATCACTGAACTTGAGGAGGGAAGTATTTACTCACATATCCCAGCAATCAAGTTCATTGTGCCGAGCAATATACATGTTTATTTTCGTAAATTAATATGTGACATTTAATTATTCTGTTCACTCATTGCTTCTAATACCAGTAACTATTTTATTAGGGGTGATGTTACATTTACTTGTAAAGTTAAATCCTCCGTTAGACGACGGGTGGCAATACTGGTCTGTTATTACTAATAAATGTTATCTGGAGTGTGGGAAGTGAGAGGTTAACCTAGACATGTAAGTAGAAAGCTTTCTTTGTGCCACAAACACGTATTTATAAGACACAAAAAACTGATTAAACACCATAATTGGCAATGAAAAATCATGGAAAAACCATAATTTATTACATGTTTGACCTTCCAACTGGTGGGTCTTAACAAAATAAAATTTGATTTAAATTTTAGGTATTTGGTTGAAACTATTGTAAATGACTAGTAATTGAAATATGGAGAGGTGTTTTGTTTAATCCGTTCTAAATGCCAAATACTTAAAGTATGGAGAATGTTCAAAATGTCACCTGTGATTTCCAAAAACCACTCCAAATAACGCGGTACTCAAAAGAGATTACCGACGTGCCCCGTCTGATAATCATTTTGATTCATGTTACGAAAAATTATTGAAAAAAAGTAAAAATATATTTAATAATATCAGCTTCCCCGACTTATTGCATATTACACGTTAGCATTACAATGATACATACGTCCCTGTTATCATATTCCTTTTGTGTGTGATCCCTCTGAACCTTTTCTATTTGTCTGTCTCGGTCTCTACCAAAGCCACTGGGTGCACTTCTATAGATTAAGACACAAAACTTAACGCAACTTTAAGACAGAATAGTCTAATGACCAAGTTGTTGGCGAGCCATACGTCCTCGATAATAATAATAATAATAATAATAATAATAATAATAATAAACGACAGCGTAGCGAAGCGCTCAACCGGTGAACCATTTGTGGTTCCACTAGTAGAAATAATTTTTATTATTTCTGTTTTATTTAAATTTTAGTCATTTGAATTAATTTTTTTTTTTGATAATGGGAAATAATCTAATATGAGTCAAAATAAGCGAATAGTGTTTGACAGAGGAATCCGAACCAAGAGAAAATTTTAGAGTGATGGTAATACTTCGTCTGATGATTCTGAAGATGTTGTAAATACTAAAGACATGAATGAGAACAGTAAAGTATTGGAGAAGAATTCTTTCGTTGACAATAGACTAGAATGTACAATAACAATGCCCCCTTATTTTAATTTTGTCAAGTAGTTTTAAGTACAATAAATAAAACTATTATCTGTCTAAAAGTATTAACCGTCACTGTCAGTCAATAGTCGTGGTCAACATCGTTGATGACAGAAATCTCCATCGGCTATGATGGATTGTAACACGATAAATGGACACAGTCCAGAAAATCACACGCTGAGGGTTGGTTAACAACCACACGAGCACAGATATACATTAAAAATGCAACTCCTTGCTAGGTGGTTCAGGCAGAGGGTGCCTCACATTACTAAGAAAAATCTCTAATTCAATTTCTCATTAATATATTGCGATAAAGGTATTTGCAGTAAATAGCCAATTCTTAAATTCATTTAAAGGACAAAATCAAGACAGAAATTCATTTGAAATACAAAATCAAGACATTATTTTATAATGTATGCGAATATAATTCAAATGGAAACCCTATTAGGTACTGTCGAAAGTGAAATGAATTAAGTATGGTCAAGTTAGTTCTGGTGGCAGTAGTTTTTTCCCACTTACATTGTCTATAATTCCATTACATCAAGAGATCGTACTTGCACTTACATTATTCGAATGTGGTTCTCTTCGTTTCCAAATCAGCTTCGCACTTCATCATTATGTTTCGCAGATCTAGATTTGTACTTGATGAATTCTGCAGAGCAAGAGAAAAGTGTTCACACTGAAATATTTGAAAAGTTTTTAAGCTAACTCACGATCAATAATTCAACTGATAATGATAAAAAGTCAATCATTATTTGTATTGAATGCAAAGGGAATATTTGGATTAAATTTTGAAGAAAAAAAATTCAATACTGTACCAGATCTTTATAAGATTTAGCCTTTTGATAATAAGTAGGCAGTAAGTGCTTAGGCATTAAGTAAACACATGTAGGCCTTGATACGATTTATAAAGGCAACTATTTCGCCAATATATTTGGACACAAACACAATTCAAATGCATTTGTTGGGCTCAGAAAAACTATATAAGATACATAATATAATGAAGTGCGTACGTGGGAACGATAAAAGAGACTATCGCAGAGTTTTATTCACAATTTCCCTGTCTAAAATACATTACAGTATTTTCCCTTCTGAGATCTTGTCATTCATCAGTAACAAAGTTCACAAGTGGGATGAACACAACAGTACAATGTTCTTCCCCACGTTCAACTCTTCTGCTGCCAAGTATACAGGAGCATATCTCCGTTTGATATTACAGAATTTGATAGCTCTAATAAAAGGGATTTCACAACTTCGATCCCAGTCGTACAGAAGACATGACTTTGACAGCTATGTCATGAATGGTATTCGGCGGGGAAGTCAATCAGAAACACATCCGATTTGACACTTGCATGTCTGTGAGAAGGATCGGTGATGTATTTCGTACTAAATGTCTCGTTCTGACAGGAACACGTCATACATTGGAAGAGTTCGGTTACATTGATTTTGTTTCTGTTTTGCTCAAAACATCTTCAGCAATCTTTCTTTAATTTCGTGGGACAATCAATACACAACGTATTTTATGTATAAATTCTCATCTACGATGAGTAGCTCGATATAGATTAACTAGTCTGTCGTGCTCGGCTTCCCAAAGGACTTTCGTTGGGATGGGGTTCATCTTTCGTTATAATTTAGTATAGAAAGCACAAAACACCTTTATACACAACATCGTATTTTTAATGATTAATTAGTCCGTGAAATAGAGAAAATTCAAAAATATACGTTTAACTCTACTTTACCCCATTCAGATCATAATTTCGAAAAATTCTTTATTAGTGACACTCCACAACACTAAACCGAACATTCCGAAAAAATCTCAAATACGAATCTCTAATAGTTTTATTCTGCACTGATGAATGTAAAAGTCAGTAACATTAGACGACACTAGTGTATGCTAGTACTAGCTAAACTATTGGTATACTAGAAAATTGAATGTAACCAACATTCTGCATGATAGAATGAACGTTTACTTTTTTTGTTTTTTTGTTGTTGGGGCTTTAGGGTTCGTCAATATCGAAGGTAATTAGAGCCCATTGCAAGACTATTTTATTGAGCTGAATAGTATAGAGATACTATTTTGCCCCTATTTACCGTTTGATTCAAAGGAAGGGTTAGAATTAAACGCGTCAGAGCTGCCTCTTTTTAGGATTCAAGTACTCAAGTAAATTCCATATCAAATAAATGAGACAAGTAACTTCTTTTCTTGGAGTAATTTTTATCTCGGAAAGGACACTGGGAAACATAAAAATTAGAAATTAGTCCAAATAATGAATGCTCATAAGTGCGATGGTTCATTCGTGTGATTTGCTCCGGCCGGTTACGCAGAGAAAGAACTCTAATTTTCTGGGACATTCGCAAATCATTGAATGTGATGATAGTTAAAACTTCATCCAGGTTTTCTCATCTCAGCTAATCAGTACCCAGTACTTACATTTTGCCACGGTGATGGTTACCATACATCACAAAATGGCTCTTTAAACGAAAATATGTCCATATATTGAACAAAAGGCAGCCAAAACCATTGCCTTCTTGGCATCAAGAAGTGGAATATATTATGTTCCCTATTTCAATACCTTAAAAATCGAACAGTATGTAGGGCGATAAAATACTTATTTCCTTACTTCAATTTTAATGGATTCTTATAATTTTTTCTCCAAAAGATACCTAATAATTCTTAGTGATTAAATAATTATTTGCTTAATTTTGCATACCAGGGCTTCAATTTCATAAATAACGCCTGCTGCGAATGTGTTCTGGCATAAAAACTCCTATACAGAAATCAAAACGAAATTCCATGTTGACACATTCCCTCATAACGTAGAAGGCAGTAATTTGCTATCACTGCCGTTGGTAGCTATGGCAGAGCCGTATTGTTTCTACTGAAACGGAGTCACGAGAAGGAGCACGCGAGCGAAGTTGCGTTCAACCACGGACCCAGATATACCTGCGTATAGTCTGCAGCACCCATTTCTAGGATCGAAATGCAAACTATCCTATAATTTTGGGCTGATTTTGTACCACACTTAAAAATGTTGGGTTGGCACGAAAAGAACCAAAACGAGTATCGCATGTCCAAATACTGAGAAATTGAAAAAAAATCATTATTTTATTATAATTTTGGTCTCGTCTTTCACTCACCAAACATATTCTTGTAACTTTTTTCTATGAAAAAAAATAACAACAAACATTTTAAACTCGAATTTTTTAAATGTAACCCGCTTAACACTTCAATATTAAAATTAATAGAATACATGAAATAAAAACCTCATTTACTCAAAGAAGTGAGTTACTCAATCAAAAATTCACTACAATATTGATCATAAATTATTCTAATTTTGTACCACGTTTTAAATTTCTTTGCAAAACCTTAAGACCCTGAAACGAATACTTCATAAACAAGGCAAATATTGGTTAACTACACAATACGAGTACAAAACTCGAAACAAACTTCGTTTACTCATAAACTAAAAGTGCAACGTTTTCAAACGTTTAATAGGACATTACGCTTGTATTAACTAATACTGTTCCACAGTTTAGAATTTTATCATAAAACTCTAATACAAGTCCCTCCAAAAACCTCTACCTAAATTGTCCTTGATACTCCCGTTGACATTCCTTTTCTACCAACACATGAAAAGTGCTTTTGCTCTTTATAGCAAAATTCTTATAACAAATCTTATATCTGCTCTATCTACTAACTTAATACTTTCTTCCGGTCCCACTTCCATACCTTCCTTGTCCCTTTCTACCTTCCCGGAAAACCATTTACGCATGACCAGCTGTGAGCATTGAAAGCTTAACGTCACTTTTTATTCTACCTTCTAAATTTTTCTTTATGGTGGTCTATTCAGTTGTAAGGGACGGCTTAGATTTGACTCAAAATCTGGCACTGCTAAGTAAGTTACATCTGTCACGCAAAATTATTTAACAAGGTGAAGTCCTTGCTGAGGTTGCAAGCAGTGAAGGTGGCATTCACGCAACGTTCATTGTTTGTTAGTCTTCCGTGTTGACGTATGATGCGGGGTTGAATGGTAGGGTGGCCTCGGACAGCAACGTAAAAGTCCAAAGTGGAGAGGAGCTACCCGTCCTGGAGTGACCTGTGCCTCGGGACTCCAAGCGGTCACCATGGTGAAACCTTGGTGACGCCTCTCTCTTGAGATGATGACTTGTTGACCCTCCCATCATCTCCTTATAACGACTTAGAAATGGTTTTCGGATTATGATTGGTTATGGAATAATAGTCTCTTAAGTTCGGGGTTTGATTATCGAGTATCTCCTAAATAAGGGGAAGTAAGACTGATTGCATTTTATGACAAATACCGTAGAAGCAAGTTCATTGATTACTTTCTATATAAAATTACGGTAGAAGCATTTTATACAAGTTAGTTGTATATAAAATTCGTACGGCTATGATTAATAATGGGTTCTCCTATGAAGGAAGTTAATCTTGTGAACTTTATGAAGTTGAGTTAGATTACAAGTACTAGTTGTACAGTATCTAATAGACTTAATATTAATACTTTAATAGAATTAAAATATGCTCAGAAGGGAGCTTTCTCCCTCCCACCCTTTACGTCACGTCGCCCGCAAAAACCAACACGTCTCCGCTAGGTGCGTGTGGTTGGTTGGGTGACCCGGGCCACGCTACCCGTGCTGTAGGCATGTCGCCCTCCTCGTTATTCTTAGATAAATCTTCCATCAGAGAAACGGACCTTTACACAGTGAAAACCTGATGGCGCTTTAAGAAAACACTAGAAGAGTTAAAGGTTCCCACACTTGCATAGTGATTACTTTTCTATGAGGAAATTTATTTTCGTACTTCAGGCAACTTTTTAAGACTAAACTCCAACAGGCACTTGTAGAGAAACCAACATGCTGCCCAATACCATATTTGTAGAAATTCGTCTGATATATTAAAATAAAATAGCGGAACACGGTGTTTAATAAATGTGAAAGCATTAACGATATATTCTTATTAAGGGAAACCATTTTAGGTCTTATTTGCGAAAATATTTGGTGTTATTTAGAAAAACTATTTTCCGTCTTATTTAATACACAAAGTCGACATACGGGCCTTTGAAAACGCTATCTCTATGCTTAAGTGTATTAAAAGGTTTTGACATGTGATCAGTGGCATGACTTGATGTATGGACACACAAAGGATGTAACTTTTGTTAATACCTTGACGATATTAACTATGTAAATTCAGGAATTGCGGTAATTTTCATCTTAGCGAATGTAGGCCCCTCTGTGCTAACTGAATTTGGACGAGTTCCATTTGTCTCGGAATCAGATCACGCTCTTCCTGTAAACATCCTTACGTAAGATTTGAGAGATATAGAATAATGATAATCTATTCTGTATTTTTTTCTTTTTCTAGACAGTATTCCGACTCCTACATCGATTCGTCTGGAATAAACCTCGGAAAGGACCCGATACATTTCGGTAAATAGTAATGATTTAAGGAATTAACAGCGATAGTTACGAAAATGTTTTTACGCATTTCATATTTTATGCTTATTTTAAGATAAAACTCTCAGGTGTGTTCATGCGACTCTCTTCTCTTGTCTTTTTGTTGGGTATTTCTAACGGAAACAGCTTGCTAAATTTTGACGATATCCACAGAACGTAGACTCTGTAGTACGAACAAGTTATTGAATATTTGTCTCTAAGTAATACGTAAAAATAAGTAAATGTATGATCTCATTTATAGTGAAATTAGTTCTCTCCTTCTTTCAAAAACACTTAAGACTCTTCACTCCCTGCTCCACAATCACACGCATCGTCCTCGTCTTTCCTAAATATTTTCAAGTTACTCATTTAAGTTACCGTGTCTTATCATTTCAATCAGCATTCTGCTTGACCAGAACCATTTCGGAGTTTGCTTTCCATACATAACTTTGTCAATGAATTGGCATAAGCTTCGTCCGTTTGTCGTCGTTTTTCCAGCGTGTCTGTCAGTCCGACTTTTTATCTTTCGTACGTAACGATCGATCGGGTTTATTCCAGATACTTCTCCTAGCGCATCGTTTGACACAGATCTATTCGCTCCCTTCATTCTACCAGATACATCCGGTCCACATCTTAAATGATTTACCATATTGTTTCCAGTCACATCACCTTCGACCACTAGTCCGGTATTTTCAGTAACTTGACACAGGCCAGTTCAATTCTGACCTTATCAAACTGTCGGAAGTGTAATATACTAGAAAATGATACGGTTTGCAGAATAACTAAATTTATTGAAATCATCATAGAGATCGGAATCCCAGATAATTAAGAAAGTAAAGCAATAAAGTCTACGTTAATGGTCGACTTTCACTCTCCAATTTTCACTACACAACAAAAGCAAAGTGGCTTTTACATTCTTGTGAGTAGAATAGAAAGCATGTTTATGCACCGACCAACGAAATTTTTTATCTTCGAAATTCATCTTAATTTTTAAGAATATCCTTGGTTTTTATTATGTACTCAGTTGAGATTGTTGTTAGTATTTAAGGGCAAACCATTTCAAATATAAGAAAGGATTGTTATTCTAGTTTATGTACATCTTACTTCATTATTTTCATAATATTATTGCCGTAAATTAATATTATTTGGTGCAATATCTTATAACGTGATAGGCAATAGATTTTTTTCCTCTATAAACGTTCTCTGCAGACCAAATACCACTTACAAGTCTCACTCAAAGCATAAATACGGGAGAGTTAAGAGACTGAAGTTTCACTAAGAATCCTCATTCCAGACCTGTCTCATGAATTTTAACACTAAGGAATTTCATAGAAAACAAGATGAAACTTATCTCGATTTATAGGTATTAAGTATAAAGGTATTTTAAATAAAATTTATGCTTAGAAAAAAATAAAGAGGTTTCATTGTATTTGTATATTAGCAAAGGTAAAAGTTGTCAAATAGAGTTGACTCAAGCCGTAAAAAAGATTTGAAATTGGTCTACAAAACAAATTGATAAAATAGATGTAAATAATTTAATCACATTTTCCTCCCATGCTTGAACGAACTAACAAACGTAATAACAAAACTAATAAAATGTATTCTTAGAAATATATTTTTATAAATCACTATGAGTAATTACGTTATATACATCCCGTTTTTAGACGAACATGTCGAAATTATTATTGTGTCAAAATTTTTCATGTATAAACATTTTCGAACTTTGGTGTATTAATTTTATAATTATTTGATGTGTTTACAAAATTAATTTTTTAACCTCTATAATGTATTGTTAAATAAAATAAACTTATCATTGTAAGACTCCACAGCTATTTACGCACTCTACCGGACAAGCTAAGCTTATTTGTCAGATCCTTGAGTGGGGAAACAGAGTGTGAAGACTAGATAGTGAATGACTCATGTGAGGGAGTGAACCAAGCAATTTAGACATTGTGACAATTCACTGAGATTAAACAAGCCAGTCCAATCTCATTGGACATACATGCCAATTGGTTTAATTCGTCCTAGTTCAACTTGTTTTCATTCGGATTTGTCAAATCTTGCTATGTCACATCTCCGAAACGGGGTAACGTAATTGGTAGCGTTTTTGTTCCCGACACACAACTTGTACATTTGCGTCAGCTTTCTTCAGGCGTATCCTTGCTCTATCACTTTCAAATATGGATTCCATTGTATCTGCAAATTTTCTTTACCGTAGACACTACATATGCACTAATGAATTTTTTAATACATTACTTCTGTGAGTAGCTCACCCTTAATATGGAATACATCTATCTGGGATGAGCATATGCCAAATAGTTCCCACATTCACAAAGTTTGTAATTTTGTTAATAAAAATTTACCAAATTACAATGTCCTTCATTTGACAAAACCGTAAGTCACAAATTCCATCTACTCATGTCCATTTTCCATGTGGTCTGATCATCGATGATCGACTACTAGATTGCGGGCTTAGTCATAGAGATCGAACCGAAGTCTAAGGTTGCGTCTACAGGGGCTAAGCGGGCAAAAGTCTGCTAAAACATTATAAGCGATACAACGGTGTGGAGTTCTCTCCCGTTTAACCCATGTATATAATACCGTAGGCAACCCGTAAAATGTAATTGAAGAAGATCGGTATCACAAAACATTGGCTTATGGGCAGTGCGCAATCCAGTAGTATAGTTAGATGGGTCTAATAGATTAAACCTTATAATTCCAACCTTACCCAACTAAATTATTAAAAATATAAATAATGCGTCATGACTCACCTGTCGTTTGTGACGGCACACGACGAACAGTGGACGAGTTAAAATGCGCCATGGAGTGAGAGTCTATGCTGCCTCGCTTGCGACGGTGGCTGCGGCAACTCACGCTGCTGTGCACCCCTGAAACGACCACATGCCACATACATGCTCACAAAATACCTCTGCATGCTCACAGTGATTCGCACACGGTTTACAAAGGATAACTCATATATAGACGAGGGATGAAAGGGCAACCGCAATTGGACGGTTAAAAGAAACAAATTTACGTAATGAATGAGTAAAATTGTGTCAGAATTGCTTCTCTATTAAAAAAGTTCGCCGGTGTGTCTCGAAGCACACCGTTAATGGGTATCGCGTAGAGGTTCTCCTGGTCTTTGTACCACCTGTTCACAGACTACCTCCTAATGACAATAGTGACAAGGGTCATGTGAATGAGGTAAGGGGTGAATGATGAGTGAATGTTGTTCTGGAATCAAAGGCAGGGGAAATAGGAGTATCCCGAAAATACATATCGCGAACTCGCTTTGACTTCCATTAAAAATTCTACTTGGATCAGCCGTGAATTGAACCTGAGTCATAAGGTGAAAGGCGAGTGCGCTGTGCGACAGCCACGGGTCGCCCCGGTTTACGTGATAATCATATTCTACTAAACCATCATAAGAACTCTCAAATTTTCGTGTATCAGGTTTGGAATTTTTTTGAATGAAGTCGTTCTCAAATCCTCATTTATAAAAAAACACTTAAAACAAAGATTTTTAAAAGCTCTCATATTCAATTGCCAAAGAACTGTGAATCAAACCACGAATCATAAAAATAAAAACAAGAACTTAAACGTACACAACTGGAAAATGAAATAAAAACACCATGAATTCGTGGACCCACCAGAAGGCAGGGGAAATTGACACATTCTCGAGGATGTATACAACAAACGACCATACCGACAGAGCCGTACGCATATGAGTATAGTCGACAGGGTGTGCGAAATGTCAGAGCACACCCTGCATACCCTTCTTTTGCATCAATGCAGACAGCAATTCTCCCATGGAGACGGTCGTAGAGGTGACGAATATAGTGTTGCGGAATGGCCTGCCACGCAATTTGTACCTGATGCCTCATTTGGGACAGGTTTCCTCCGGTCTTGCAGAGCGCGCAATATGACGTTTCATACAGTCCCAAACATGCTCAATGGGGGACAGATCTGGGGATCGTGCTAGCCAGGGTAGTTGACGTACACCTTGGAGAGCAAGTGGGTGGCACGGGCTGTATGTAGACATACATTGTCCTGCTGGCATAGGACATCGCCTTGTTGGTGCACGAACGGTATCACGACTGGTTGAATGATGTTTTGGATGTACGGTGTACTGTTCAATATTCCCTCTATGATCACCAAAGGAGAACGACCATTGTAAGTTATGGCTCCCCACACCATGATGCCAGGTGTTAGCCCTGTGTGTCTCAGTCTCATACACTTCAGGCGTTTGCTCTCACCTGCACGACGCCACACACGCATACGACCGCACCAAGGTAAAAGTGACTCTCATCATTGAAGACAAGTCGCCATTTGTCCTTCCATAAAAACCTATCGCGACACCACTGGAGGCGAGCTGCGTGAGCGGAAGATGCCACAACGGCACGCATGATCGTAGCCCTGCTTCACGGAGACGGTGGCAACAGTGTCCCTAATTCGTTGTGAAGTCGCGGTGCGGAACGATACGGCACTTCGTAAGATGCGACGGTCTTGGTGTGCATCAGTGCGTATTGGCTATCCGGACCCAGACTGACGGGCACGTGCACCTTCTGCTGACCACCGGCGACAACATCGATGCACTGTGGAGACCTCTCACCCCACGTGTTGCGTAATTCTGCGTTATGACCACCCAGCCTCCTGAAGACCCACTATACACCCTCACTCAAACTCCGTCAATTGCACAAACGGTGCGCGTTTACGTTGTCGCGGCATGCTCATAATGTTGCAGACACAGACGGAGGTCCGTTTGGCAAGGCAAAGTGGCTGCTACTAGCTCTGAAGGTCAGCAACTGCTGCGAAGCATGCAACATTCCACGGCTGATAACGCAATTCCTGGTTTGCCTCCAGCGCTGCGCTTTTGATCATCGCATTAACTCCTCTCTCGTAGGGTTCTGTACAACTTTGGTATTTCTCAGTTATTTTCTTCATGGCTTCCTTTTTTTATTTTTCAGGAGTGTATAAACAAGCTTACGAGCAATGGGTACCAGGAGAAAATGAGAAACTACAGTTGGCAATATTTTCGCCGATAATCTTCGTGAAGTTTGTTTAATACTATTTTCATGTTCTTTTTTACATAATTTCTATTTTCATACGAAAATGGATTCAACACTTGCAGTGTTACGTGAAACCTTATGTATTAATCTTTTGTTTTCGGGCGCTGGGTTTTACCTCATTCCAAAAGAAAACTTTCCTTGAATGTATTGGTTCGATGTCTTTTTCTCAGAGTCATCTCATACCACTCTTAAAATTTATAATATTGAGTATTACTCATGTATTTACTCATGGGCAAAATTGCGTATTAAAGATGAGTATTTGTGAGAACATATCACATGTTTCAAATAGCTTTAGATAATGAATTATATTTTTGATTGTATGCATAGTGTTGGAAAAATATTTTATGTATATTTTCATTTAACGTCTCGCGAATGTTAAAAGGAAAATATTAAAATAAAAAGTTGGTTATGTATAGAATAAAATAACATTTTGTACAATAAAAAAAAAGATTTTGTTAAGAAAAATATTATGTGAAACAAAGGGCATGTTGCAAACACAGCACATTTAAAACTCTGGACGACTAGAGTTGTGAGTAGTACAAAACAGAAACAGTAACAAAAAATGTCTATTTTTTATATAATAGCATACAAATAAATATAATATTAAAGAAATAGAGGAAACAGTCATGGTAAAACACAAATAGAAAACAAAATTTTTATATTATAACAAAAAGGTATGTTAAACATTGAAGTGCAAGTGAACATTTAAAACACATAATAAGATAATTGTCATGCGTATGTTAATGTATGCTAGAGCATATCACTTCATCCATGACATGCAATCATGATAAAATAATTCGCTCTTTGATCCTTTTGCATGCCACTTAAAATTTGTGAAATATATTGAAATGGGAAAAGTGTCTGATGAACACAATTCCCAAGATTCTGTGTAAAACACATGAGAAACTCATTTTATAACAAAAACATTTATCATGCCACAAAAAATGTATAAAGTATACAAATCAGCAGCCTAGTCGCCCTCTTCTCGTAAATTACTCCAGGTATCTTTGCCATCATACACAATACTATACTGCATGTATGGAAAAAGAATTTATTATTTGAGGGTGGACTAAGATGTAATATGTTTCACCGATTATTGGTGATTTTAATTATTATGCCATAAATCGATTTTTGGTTATTATATTTGTTGGGTTTGCTGTGCTAATAACAGTTACAAGTGAAAGAAACTCATTGTATAAATCTGTAAGTATTCTTATTCAATGAACAATATTAGGTGAACAAAAACATTGCTAACTCAATGACAAAAGACAAAACACATCAAAAACAGATAGTGTTTCAAAATAACAGTAATACTAGTATTATTTTATAATCCACATCATATAATTACAAAATATTCCTATTAAATCGATTAAAAATATTTTCAACATTGACAAACATTTTCTTCGTTTCACTGAAATGTTGACATTCTTTTTATCAATAGAATATTTTCATATTCTCAATGAAGAATTCAGATAAATTCATGCGACTTCCAAGCAAAAAAAAATTTGACAAATGGTTAAAAAATACACAGACATGCATAAGAAAAACAATACTTATCTGTTATTGAACAAAAATTTTTATACCTTGATTGTTTTGTTTTAAAAGAATATGTTTTAATTAATAAGAATAAGTTAGAAAAAGGAGTGGGATAATAGGATTCTAGTGATTAAATTATCAGGTGCAAAACTTCAAAAAGAAGGGAATTTGAATGAAATATTTTATTTTCCATGCCTTGGTTTATTTTACTCGGTACATACAATACGCCAAGTTTGGAATGGGCCTGGAATGTCCAGCGATAATTATTATCTGTATTTATAAATTGTATTTAATCACATAATGAATTTTCCATTTTGTATTGGTAAAATATATAGTCAGTAAATTAATTTTTGCGAGGATTTGAAGCTCAATCAAGATCATAAAATACATTGATACTTGAATTTTGGTTTAAATTCAGTCTTGTGAGGTAGTTAGAGATTAAAAATTTTAATAAGATCTATAGAGCATACTCACACCACAAAATCTACCAAGAAGATGCAGTAGTTTTATTTTTAATATTTCCAAGTACAGTGAAAATGATTCTTCATGTTCTTTGTAATTCTAAAGCAAACATCAATTTCCAAAATTGTACTATTCTTTTCATTAAATGTAGAATGAAAAAATAATCATTATTGTTGTACTTCTGGATACATAGTGTTATGTGTAAAATCAATTGAATATAGTTGGCTCAGTGAAATAAACTATACATTTCAGAGAGAGTTATTCTTCTACTTTGAAATACGCACCCAGACATTCTTCATGTAAATTAAGGAACAAATTTCTGTTTTTTGATTAAGAAAAATTCTTAAAATATACTTTAGAAATACATAATATGTTTTAGAAGACTAGTATTGAACAAATGACTTAAATTCTGTAACTCCAAAATAATTACATCATTATTTATTGATTAAAATAATTGAGAAAACATTCAATTAGGAAATGCAAACCTTATGAAACACTTTAAAAACCTTATGAATATGTGTATTCTAAAAAATAGATTTAAAATAGTTCAGTTGTATCCATGGAGCCTTTTATAAACCATATGTAATTGTAAATGCACTATTTACTCTGTGTAGAATAATTTGTCTTTTGGATATTTTACCGGGATATTATACCCTTGAAACAATTGTTACATAAAATGGAAGGCAGTAAAGGAAAATGAGGAGATCAGCCAGCAATCTAATAAATGCTTTGACAAAGATGGTTTAATATACCAGCAGTTAACGTGAGATTAACAGCAAGTGGCGCGGGTCAAAGGACCTCAAAGGGAAGCTTTACACACGAGTTACACGGTATAATTAGCGTATCAGTGTTGTTTTTTATGCTCTATCGTTTTGTGGATTAAAGGAAATCGAGTTGTGTCGGTACCTGGGAACCAAAGAGGCTGTTTATCTAACTGGAGGAAAAGTGCGTGTGGCATCCTGAAACTATTTACTTCATGTTTTACTTCTGAAACAACCTTTAGCATCAAAGATAATTTAAATTTTTTTTATTTTTTTGGAATAGGACTATGTCAGTCATAAAGATGATGATTTTAGAACTTGACCCCTATTTTATGTATGATTTGTGATCATCTTATTTGTTGAATTCAGGAGAGTTTTTTAGTGGGTATGGTCGAGATATTCGGCGAGTCCCATACACGGGGAGGAGTCATTACGGCTCTTCTCTATGGTGCGAAACTGCANGACCTTGTTGTTGACGAGCCCTTAAAGCCCCAAAAAAAAAAAAAAAAAAAAAGTGTTTATCTTTATGAGATAGGTTGGTTGTTGTGTGTTGTTAATAAACTAAAGTTTTTTTTATTGACACCAGAAGATGACCCAAATATACAGTAGAAACATTGATGTAATTATACATTGAGGTTCAAGTCCTTGATAAATAAAAAAAATACAAAAAGAAAAATTTGTTGAATATCATAGGACCACCAACAAATTTCAATATATCTGTTATTTGCTACCACGTATTATGATCTAGGTAGAAGTTTGATGGAAGAAGACCAGAATTTGATGAAATATTTCTCGCTCCCAAAAAATTAAAAATAGAAACAGGACTAACTCCATCTTATAGTCCGAGAGGTAGCGATACAAAATTGCCTGTCATTTCATTAGACACAATTTTTTGCACACATTATCAATAAGCCTAAAGTGGAGGTTTTGATTGGTCTACTGGTCTAGTAGTGCTGGATGAAAGCGCTATGATGCTATAAATATAGCAATTGAGAAGGAGAAAAACAAAGTCATTTCATTAGATGTCAAACCAAGTACAGTTGAAAGTTTATTCTTTATAATTCTCCAAGTAGGTTGTCTGAGACTCCTGTGATGCTAGGCTCCAAGTATGTCATTGGGAGAGTTAGAGCAAATCAGAAATTTTTTTAAGTGATTTCTTTCGGCGGCAGGCCAAGTGCAAGCAAAACTCCACGTCTACCATGGGCGATCCCTTCTTCATAGAAAACCAAGAAATTTCAAGGAAAAAGAAACAAAAGTATGGTAGGGAAATTTGTACTCTCTAAGGTATTTTTTAAATGTTAGTTAAGAAGAAATAATAATTCATTACCCAAGAAAAAACTGAAATATTAATGTAATATTTGACGTAACATGTATTTGAACATCAAAGTCCTGTAACTTTGAAATTGCAAGATACAACTGTTAATAGATATAAATTTTGAATGAGCTCACCAAATATGTGAAAATCCCTAATTACTCTCGATGAAAGGTATTAAAAAATCTTATAAGAATTAATGAAGGAATAAGAAAATGATTAATTAAGTTAATAAATACACATTTCAAAAGAGATGATTTCATTATTTAAAATACTAATCAAATATTAATATTTGAAAAGTCTTTTTTTTCAGTTAATGTTTTGTAGTTAGAGAAACTTATAAGAAATGTGAAGACAAATGATCCCAATAAAATTATACCTATTAAAATATCAATTAACTCAGTGTACATTGTCACAATGAAAAAGATTTAGAAGATGAATAAGGAAAAAGTATACACGTTTATATTGACTCTGACCGCAAACCTGCGTTTACTCAGAAAAAGTTATTCTTAGGAGATAAGGAAATATTAAAAAGACATAATGAACAATAAGAGATTTAGGAGACGAAGAACTCACCCACATTATATCCTCTTCAAATGTATAATGTGTAAGCTCTTATAGAACTTGTCAAATTTATTTTCGAGTAGAAATGTTTTTTCTTCTTCTGCTGGATGAAATATGATTATGAAAATATCCAGCAACTAAAGATCTTGTGATTCCTGATTATAATACTAGCTGAAGCTTCCTGATATTTTTGCAATAAGGAATGCATTAATTTTGTTTACCATTTCCAGTTAATAAGACCCGAATTCATTACCTCTTAAAGAGAGAATTGTATTCAATGAATCGTAATAGTACAATAAGAAGTCTTCTTGATGATTACTCTCAAGTATGCCTGGTGTTAATTGTTATTTTGTGTTATTTGTGGCAAAAGGACATCCTTAAACTAAGTAACATGTGCGTCATATTTGAGTTAGGGAGGGTATGGGGAAGGGGATTACAAACGTTATGTACGAGTACTTTATGAATACCTCTGATACTTTGACATCAAATACTTATTTTCTTCCTTTTGTCGGTTATTGAAACTGCACACACTGATGATTCGAATTTATAAAGTCATAAACATGAGAAATCATTTTATCTTAAGATTGAAATTTATGTTTCATCTGAAGAAATTGATGTCTTATTGAGCTTGTATTTGAGTGTAATTTAATGAAGGTCAAGCATCTGCATTTTTTTCATGGTAAATTTCATTTCTGCTTGATGTTTCTCCTACCGTTCCATAGCTGTGACTGAACGTTAGACTTCCATTTTTTAAATATTTTCAATGGGCAAAAATACTTAATACTTTCATTTTATACATCCTTTGTACATAGAAATCTATATTTAGTTTTACATTAAACATTTACAATTAAGTCCACTTTCATTGAAACACAAAACGCAAGACGTTTCAGTAAAACTTTTGTGTAAAAAAGTGGTTTTTATTAGAATCTAACTTGAATCTAAATCAAATGAAATGTATCTTTTATATTATCATATATATTATATTATTTGTATCCCCCTGTACTTCGTTATGTTGGTCATGCATTTACGCAGCAAGGATTTAAATGAGCGAGTGTCTCACATTCCACGACAAATAATTTACCTGATTAACTGTGTTCATCAACAATCTAGTAATTCTATATTATTTTACTTCGAGCTATAACAAAATAACATTCTAAGCATTTCAAACATATAAGAAATGCTTTTCAACCCTGTATCACGATTCCAGAATCATAATGATAAGAATATAAGCGATTGTACGATCCATTTATTGCATGATGGGGCTTCATTTTGTAAATACTCCCAAGAAAGTCAAGGAGATGTGTCATAATGAGAACAGAGATTGAAAAGTACATTTGTACTTTCAAGAAAATCAAATTTTATTTAAATCAAACCTAAATTCCTATTATTGATATAAGAGTTGATGTTGATATAATGGTGATAATCAACAGGAATGAGACAAAATCGTTTCTTCTTTGGTAGCTTACTCACATAGTGTACAGTGACCAAAAATCCAAAGATTAAAAATTCAAGTATCATTTGGCGAACGAATTTTCTATCGTATTTGCTAAATATATGATGCGATCTTACACTTACTTATAAACACTTATGATGCAATCTGCGCTTTTTATTTATTTTTAGTTATTTCTTTTTAACACTTATTTATTATAAATTCACAATATTTCTTTTATTTTGCAAAGGCGAATTTTTCTATTAAAAATTATCAAATACATTTTACCTATAGGAATACTTTTAATAAATCGAAATTGCTAAACCCTTTTGATCAGATACGTCCTTTGATGTGAAATTAAAAAAATAAAATCAAATTTTTCGAACAAAAATATCTGTAAATAAGCCTATTTTTTTCTTCATGTCTCAAAATTATCCTTTCTATATATTTATATGAGAATTTTATTTTAACATTGTTATCAGCGGATTTAGAGTGAAACATTGGATAAAATTAAAAATAAGAAATTTAGCGTGTCACAATCATTTTTTTTTTTTCAACTTCCCGAAATAAGAAGTTTGCAACTGATAAATTTCGGGCAGATT
>NNCF01129952.1:6048-17682 GCA_002313205.1 Laupala kohalensis | reverse complement strand
CACTTTTTCGGAATCAGGTGTTCCAAAACGGATATTTTCGCAAAAATCTAGTTTTCGAATTTTATCACGATTACAATACTTTCTATACACTACGTATATGAGAAAGTAAAAAGAAAATATGAACCTGGTAGTGGAAAGCGCCGGTTTTTTCTAGCTTACTCTGTTAACCCCATTTTAAGTGGTAAACGAGTGATAAGATAAAAGAAGGTTGTGGCAAGTACTATATCATCACTTAGCTCGCTAGTGGGAAGGTATGCATGAGTAACTACATTTCGCGCTGACGCAAAGGAATGTTGATACGTTTCGCGCTGACGAATGGAAACGTAAGATAAGTTTTGCTTCAGAAATATTTATACAGAAAAAAAAGAAAAATATTTCTAAGAGCTATAAAACAATATATACGAAGAGTGCCAAACTATCAACATCATTGTCTGAAATTGTCTGGAGGTATCAATATAAAGTTTAAGAAATAATTGAGCAAGAATGGTAAAATCCACACAATGAATGTCGCTAGTACTCACGAGTAAGAAAATAACTTGTCTATGGTGAAATATGTAGCCAAATGATGACATTGTGTCAATACCGCATCCATTTCTCTTCGCTGCAAAATTGACATCTTTCGCTAAAAGTATTTACTGGTATTGATTCCAGGATTATGTATTTTCTTGTTTTCACTGCATCGTCATGCCTGCTACATTCTACCGTATCATTGAAGCCACTTCTGATATATGAGCTCACAATATATAACTATATACTTTGGTTTCCGGTGATCACTACGTCGTATATACCCTAATTATTGGACAAGGAATGACATCAAAAATACTTTCTTTGACTAATAACTGCAATTCAACCTTGGATTGACTTGGTCCCAGACATCATTCTCGTTTGCGCTTATCACACTTTGTTTCATAATACATTCTGCAAAAAAACAAAAAAATAAAAAAAGCAATTACAAACTGCAAATGACAACGTGGGTGGGGAGGGCAATAAACAAATTTACTCCCTGGAGATAAGAATGGGAGAATTAGTTCCGATCAAGTGTCCAAAGACTTCAAGGAGGAAAGGAAGGAAGAAATAGTTGAAGAAAGCCTTAATGTAAGAGTATCTCAAAGACAAAATTTAACAAATGCATAATATTTAAAAACAAACACTTCTTCTTTACAATACTATGCTATTCATTAATAAATTGTACAAAATGCATTTTCTAACTATTATTTTTTTTCAAAATGCCTTTGTTTTTTTAATTTTTACAGTATGTTTCGAGATATCTCACGTGTTCTCATTTCCGAGTAGGATCGTTTTAAGACTTTTATTAGGAAAAAAGTCATTTATAACAAAATACTCGCATTTGCTTAATGTGTGAGTGGGAAAGGCCTCATGTAGAAAAATGAAAGATAAGTATTCCGAATTTTCTCTCTGAGCGAGATGCTGACTACATCATCTCCTCCTCCTATTTCCGAGGTCAAGTAATTGCGAAGTTCTACCCTCCGCGAACCCTTTGGCACCTTCGGGAACCGTTGTAGTATATAGGACTTTATTTATCCTATAAAGATATGTCACTCCAACCGCCATACAATGTGTTTTTATCCTTACTTCTAATAAATATAAAATGGCTCCTTAAACCGTCAATATTTTCCTTCAATATTTCAGTTAAATTAAAACTTATAAACTTCATTCAAAAAAGCAGTTACAAACTGCGTATGGCCACGTGGAGGATAATAAACTAATTCACTCTCCGGAAGCAAGCAAGGGAGTGAATTAGTTTATTATCATTTCCAATCAAGAGCCCTTAGGTAAAGGCATATTTAACATTTCAACATACACCTAACGATACCAATAGTTCGGCACGTGTTATAGTATTAACATAATACCAACAAATATTGTATTTAATAAAACAAATAATTCACAAGTACGTATTATTGTCAGGCGAGGCAAAGCATAAATGACTGTCTGCAGGCGAATGTGACAACCATGGAGGCAGCCTGCTGGCGACTAGTGCGTCGCTGACTGCTACTGCTTGACTGCGTCAGTCTGCAGCGACGAGTGTGATTGTTCTAGAGCAAGTGGTGAGAGCAAGTTGAGTTCTGGCTAGACTGTTGCTTCGGAGCGAGTCATGAGCGGAAACCAACATGACTTGACTCGCTAGATGAGACTCGCACTGCTATCTTGTCCAAAGTACCAATGGACAGTAGCGGGACGTCGTGATCATATCGATCGATGCGTAACTTCTGGCGGGAAGCACCGCCTCGTGGTTCCAGAATAATCAATAATGGGTGTGGTTGGACACAGACGCTCTAAGAGTACAGAGTTCACTAGATTGTTCTTGTATAACGACATTATAGCTGAAAAAATGTCTGAACAGAGCTCCTGGGCCACCGATTTGGCATTGTAGTATGCACGCAAATGACAAAGACATTTTTCACAGTAGTTAACTTGTTTTACTAACACTCGGTTTAGAACTAACAGTTTTTAAACTATCTTCTCATTAGTTCTTTGGGAGCAAATCTTATGGGATTCTAACCTTTGAAATTGAGTCATGACAAAAGTTTATCTTTCATGCTCTTTAGCACTGTCATATTTACTTAAATTTATGTTACATGAATCTTCATAAAGTTACAAAGTCAATAGCAGTTGTTAGTAACTGATGAAGTATATTTAATACATTTAATAACATAAGACTATAACATGACAAATATAAAAATGTGAACATGCAAGAAAAAATTATATTTACACAAATTTCAATCCTCTCTCATTTGCTGTGCATTGAATAAGTTGCAAATGTTATGGTGCTGTGGTCACACCTGCTTGGTCAGCATTGTAGTAAGGTAAGAAGTTGTTAACATGAGGATAATTATGAGCCATTAACATTACATGAATAAAAAAATATACATTGGATTATTTGTTAAAAAGTTAGTTTGCGTTTATCAGTACATGAACAAATTGACTGATACATTTATACAACGAATTACGAATAGCATTTATTTACATAATATTGGTGAGGATTCTGAAAAGTAAAGAGAAATCAGCCTGAAACAGAAACAAATTATGCATCAATAAACAGTAGCGAAGAGGAACTTATCTCTGTCATGAGCGTGTTGTATGTTTAACACTGACATAAGATATAACATGATAATGTTTGACGCGTTGATGATGAGTGATTATTCACGGAAAGGGCTGCACGTTTTAGAACCATGAGAGTCGTAGGAAGGGTTGTAACCTTCTTGATCTACTATATAATATGATGCATGAAGCAATGAGAATGCAATGTTGTGGAAAGGGCAGTACCTTTTTAGAATCACAATTGTGGTAGGAAGGGCTATGACCTTTTTGAACTACGATAAAATGATATTGTTGTAGGAAGGGCTATGACCTTCTTGAACTACGAAGAGGTATGCATAAATGATAAGAATGCAATGAACTGATAAAGAGACGTGTCTCCACGGCGAATGATTCTACGCTGTTAGTTAAGCATTACGAGAAATGAGGAAAAGTGCCTCAAATAGCTGAACTGGCAAGGGTCTGACTTTACTCCGTGGCAAGTCATGTTTAATGCTGAAAAGATTATTGATTAGTAGTTTAACTGATAAATCCTCACTAAATTTCGTGTATTGACGTATTTAGAATTGTTTTGAGAAAGTTGAATGATTCGAGGATTATCGTTGAAACTGAATTTTTTCAGAAATTTTATTTTAAATGTTTCAAGATATGACCATATGATTTTCATTATGTTTAAATTTCCAGGCAAAGTTAAATTGTTCAAATAAACTAAGATTAATTAAAATTTCGCAGAGTAGAAAAAAAAATTAGTAGAAAAAATGTCGCAGAGGGTTTTATTTTTACACCTTCAAATCAACTAAATTTGATAGGTAATGTTTTTCACTCTACAATCACAGTTAACTTACGTTAGTATTACAACAGTGAATTCTTATATCATTAAATTGCAATAATGTAATTAATTGGATCAGATTTTAAAGTTATTTGTAATATTATTAGGAATACAGACTTCTGTAATAAAAAGTTCCGTTTTGAAACATGTTGAAAGGTTTTGAAGGGTGACAAATTATTTCAAAGTACAATTGAAAAATAAGTAATATTATTTTAACAATATCATTATTTTCGTTTTCTTTTTTTACGCAGTGATCTATGCCTTCTGTAAAACCATATATTCTTTCAAAATATATTTTTAAGGAATTATAGCAACAACGTCTCGCAGAGGTATTGTCAACATAACGAAAAAAATTGTAATTAACTCGTTCAAGCATATAAATACTCAGAATTTGGTAAATGAAGTACGTATAATCTTGTCAAATTTATGATAATTTTAGTCCAACCATTTAACTTCTGGATCTGAATTATTTGATTTTTTGAAGAAATAGATTTTTCAAATTTGGGGCATCTTTCTCCCAGTGTGAAAAAGACAAAAATTTGTCTTCTTCAAAGACAAAAATAAATAGCACAGGTAAATCAATAAATTTGTTTTTTTAAGAAAAATAATTAAACATTTAAATAATGTTAAGAAACAGCGTGTTTCTCATTCACTCTTAATTAATTCGCTGTAAAATGTTAACGGCCAAAAAGGTAAATTCTTCAAAACCAGAAAATTGTCTCCATCTAATTTGACAAAATTAAGAAATCGTTTACTTAGTAAAAATTAAATCAAAAATTCAATTACGTCCCAGATGAATCACAAAGCATTTGAATAGACGGGCTTTTCATTTCGCTCCTGTTCTTTCTTTGTGATTGGTTTAAATGTCTAGGCAGCTACTCATTAACGCGCGGCACCGCGAATTGAAAACGAAAATCCACATTTATTATTATCACATCCGAGGATAGTTAGCAATCACAAGGCGTAGATATTGTCTATACGCAGTTGTGACGTCCAAGGGAATTATCGTGGAGAAAATGTTGAGAGACGAACAACTATATTCACAATAAGAGACAGTTTTATTTACATCGCATTTTGTTTGAATGACTAAATCCTGTATATATGTTACGCACAATTCGGCGATTGGGCGAAAAAAACCCACTAAAAGTAGTTTTGGCAGATGCATTTTTGCCAGAACTAGTTTTGAGCGTTTTGAAAGTGCTCAATACTAGTTCTGGCGAAAGGGAATCGTTCAAAACTATTTTTGTCCTCTCAACAATACCAAAACTTATGCTCGATGCCATTTTTTGTTTTAGTATTTATTAGGGATCAAATGTTATTTTCGTATAAGAGGCATAAGGAAAAATTGTAATTACGCTCTTTTGAATTTTCATGTTCGGATTGGTATAAAAGTATTCATCCCGAGTATATTAATTTGCTCAGTTCAATGTATGTATTTATAGTTTGCATGACCATTATATGTATGTATGTAGTGTGTAGTTTATGGTACCATTTTAGGAAAATCTACCCTAAGAAAGTGAAATGGGGGTATGTATGTATCTATGTATTTTGCCTCAAACAGAAACCAATGGAGAGATAACACCGTAAATAAGGTTAGAAATTTCCAGGAAACAACCATGAAAAAGAAAGAGACAAATAGGATAATACGCCATGAAATAGAGGAAACATACACTTGGAAATGCCCATTATGCGACTTTCTTAGAGAAGGCAGACAAGGTAGAAGATACGTTCTCTCGCATATTACTCAAGGACATCCTGAAACCCCAACTCCAAGAAGCCAAGCACAAACAAACAAATGTACAATATGTGACACGACGTACAAAGGCAGGGTGGCAGAGCCATATCAGAACGAAACACAAAGACACACATCAAACTGCACCAAGACAACCCATCAAAATCATGCAACAAGCAAGAAATCAATCACAAACGAACCATAACCGCCAAAAAAGCAACAACAAGCAACAGTGCCAGGACAAAATTCAACACCTCAGCCACTGGACCTCAGCCTCAGACACCTCCAAACAACCAACATCAATGCAGAGCGTGCCAGAGAATATGTAAATCCAGAGCTGGACTTATCAGTCACCAGAGGAGCCTGACATGCAAAGCAGCAATTGAGGAATTAGCAACATCGGATCCAAAGAATACCTAATACATGTATGTGTTTATGGTGTCCTTCCGTTTCCAAATCCGTAATTTTATTTGTCGGCCACGTTCAAGTTTCCAATCGAGCTGTAATTTTACAGATGTATGTAGTTTGTATGACAATAGATTATGGCAAGATTTTACGAAAATATATCTGTAAGCGGGATGAAATGAGGGTATGTATGTGAGCATCCATAACACCAGAATGCTTGGAGCAATTTGAACCAAAATTGGTACACAAATGACTGACTATCTGACAACAAGCACTGTGAAGATAGGACAACCCTGCCACTTTCGGAGACGGTGTGGGTAGATGGTGGCATGTAAAAATAATTGAAAAAAATATTTGATTCGAAAGTATAATTTTCGGTACCGTAGAGATGGGTAATGTTGTGAAGAGCAAGTATGCACTTTCTATCGAGGACAGGCTACACGTCGCAGGCGGTACGAGATATGTAGGACAGTGTGACGCGGGTATCAGAATGTATATAAATATATCACGAGGGGGAGACTCGTTCTCACTCAGCTCACTCAGCTCTCAACTACTCTCACCCCGGGGCACGACGGTCACTACGTATCATTATGTAGTAGGCTCTCTTTGGCTCATTTTCGGCCCATCAATATCGCGACCAGCTCACGTCTCGTGCACGTTGGTTCGATAACCGACGAGGCCACGACCGAGGGTGTGACTACGCCACCGGTCATGACGGACTCCTCTACTGCCTGCGGACTCGTCCTAGAGTACTAGTGAGTATTAAACACCATACACCTACATGGCGTTTATCTGTCGGGACTGACCAATGTCACCTTCTGTCAGCCTAGAAACCGCTCGCTAGAGTTGACCAAGCAAAGAATCTGCGACAGTTAGGACAACCCTAATAAGTTCACCATTGATCCACAGGGGAGATAACATGCTTTTAGCACACGTGAGGGAGGAAGTGGAAATACGTTGGCAAGTTAAATTAATAAAAAACGACCGTTATAGATGTGGAATACATCCTTTTTGGGACCGCTGAATTGCATTGACTCTCTCAATACAACTTACGCCCACGGTCACCCTCCACAAGGGATATACACCCATTGGGTAGGGGGTGAGAAGAGGATGAAATATAACAATTATCGAAAATGTCCGCTATTAGTTTAGAGATCGTAGTTTTAGGGATCTCTGAAACCAGTAGTGATATTTCCAATGACACCAAAGTCCACGGTCAGTCACTGTATCTCTTGGGACTAGGACCTCTTGGGAAGGGAATAAAATGTAAAATTTTAAATACTGAGAATTTTTAAAGAAATTTTGGCTCTTGCACTTTTAACGAGTGACTAAAGAAGGATTTTTTTAGTTTTACTTTTCTCAATTTGAATTATCAGTTTTTAGCACAGCGCTTTCTAAAGAAAAACATGTTTTAAAAAAGTTCTTTATTGAAAGACAGAATTATATTTTACTCGATGAACTGAGTCAGAATGTTGCACTTTCACATACGTGACTTCAGAGACCCACCTCGCTCATTCATCAATCTGATGACGAGAAATATGGCAATAATTTTGTTGTATTTTTATATAATTATATTTTTTTTGTAGTTTTTATTACAGAATGAAAATTGTTCTGATTATTTATTTACATAGTTATGACTTACATTGATACATTGAGAGTGTTTATCTCACGAACTAATTGAGATATGTCTGTATGTAAACATAGTAATTAGATTATCTCATTATGGACATTTAGAATTTTTAATGTTTCATTTTTTAATGCTCGCAAAGGGGTTAAAATCTCAGGTTTTCGTTGTTTACCCTATCGGCATTGTACTTTATTTTCGCTGTATCTCGTGAACTAATTTAATATATCATCTCGATTTTTGTTAGTAAAGATTGTGAAATCAAAGATCTATAAAATAATTTCTAGTATTTTCCTTTCTATTTGAATTGTATTGTAGTCTCACTGTGAAAGAATTTTTTCAAATTTCTTATTTACACCATTCCCACCCTCCACTCTGCAACCCCGGAGACGATGAATTTGACTATAATTCAGGATGTGATTATAATTTCACATTATTTTTACATCCCGCTCTTCTCACCCGCTACTCCAAGGGTATCGTACCTCCATGTTATTTAAACAGCCTTGGTTGATCAATTATCCACTCAGCAACCCTGAAAACTGTTTGTTTGATTCAAATCGGTTCTTTTCAATTATTTTCTTCGTTTCATGTCATTTCCACTCCCTTTAGGGGATAAGGGAGTGTGTCCATGGGGACTGAATTCCATGTTCCATGGGAACTGAATTAAGATTTAAACGATATCAGGGGTGAAAACTTTCATCTCAGCGACGCCAAAAACTATGAATTTGTCATTTTCGCTAATTTTTATATGACATCTCCTTCCCTAGGGTTGATGAGGTGAACGGGGGATGATCATGGACTTATGCAGAATTGGGGATGTCACTAATTTCAGTGACCCCGAAAGTAATGTATTCAACACCAATATCAGCCGTTTTTGCTTATTTTTAAATTTTATCCTCCTCCCACTCCATGGGATGCTAGGAATGTCTTTCTACCCACTGAAGCTGAATTTTGACTTCGGTTTTATTATAATATCATTACACTAAATATATTATTACTGACGGTGGGATACAGAGAAGGCTCTGAAGTATTTCTTTTCTTTTACTGTTCTTTTCTCCTGTTTACCTAGTTTTTCTCTTTTATCGCTTTGATCTTCTTTGCTGGCCTTCTCTGTGTGCTGAACGCTCACCCATGTGTTTGCTGTGCATAGCGATCCGTGTCGGAGGGAATGAGTGTCCTGGCAAGTTGAGGGTCCATGCAACCCTAGAAAGATTTTTTTGTATGCGTCATCAAGTACGCTTGCTTACACCTCTGCCTCTTCTAGACGTGCTAATCCATCGTCTCGGACTAGGTCTTCGACTGAACTCCATGGTGAGCGGGGACGCAGGGGGTCCTTCCCGCTGGTCGGCGGCGTTCGAGCAACCCTGCTTAAAGAACCCTGCGTGCCCGCGCAATATCCCTGTGTCAACCCTGGCAGCCCAGTGAGGTGTCCCCTTGTTTTACTCCGTGGTGGGTGGGGAAGACGGGGATGAAATTAATTCCATACGCATGGAAAAGCTTGTCCCCCTCCTACCCTTTTCCTCTAGGAAGAGGTGATTAGTTGCAGGTACTGTCGACTTGAACAGTTCGTTCTTTTTTGCAACGATAGCGACCCGCCGACTAAGCCTCGCTTCCTTGTCATGCATTGTATTGAGGAAGAAAGACATTTAAGTCTGTAAGCGCGGTCCGTCTTGCGAAAACAATAGACGACGTAATTGGAAAGCTGCAGTCTCGTGCGCCAGCGGAACGGAGAAATTCTTCTGGAGGCACGTACAGATAAGGAAATTGATTCTATAAGATCCATAACCGAAATTTCCGGATTAAAGGTCAAGGTGGCCTCTCACACCAGCTTGAACTTGTGCGAAGGAGTGGTTAACAACGATGATTTTGCACAAGAATCTAATGAAGACCTGAAACATTTTTTCAGCCGGAAAGTGTTATCAATATTCACAGAGTCAAGAGGAAGGTACAGGGGAAGTTCGTCCCCTCTTCCAATTTGATTCTAACCTTCGATCGGCCCTCTCTTCCAGAGAGCATCTTCTGTGGGTTCTACAAAATGTGTCTGCGTGTTCGACAATATGTGCCGAGTCCTTTGCGCTGCTTCAAGTGCCAGATATTTGGTCAAACATTGGATCGCTGCAAGTCATCTAGCGCAGTATGTGTTATTTGTGGTAAGCCGTCGCACGAGTCGTCACCTTGCTCGTCGCCTCCGTGCTGTGTGAATTGTCAGGAAAATCATCCTTCCATTTCAAACACATGCCCTATATATTTGATGGAGAATGACATTTAGAAGATCCGCGTTACGGATAGGGTGTCTTTTCCAGAGGCCAGATGTCGGTATATGATTAAGAATCCTGTTGCAATAACAAAATCCTTTGCAACAGCGGTTAGCGCGAAGAAACCACCTACAGCTGCCTTTGGCTGTCAGATGATTTTGAGGCAATTCAGAAAGCAATGAGGGGTAACTCTGAAACTGAGGCCTATTTTGGTGATCCTTCCTCCTTGAAAGCGGAATTCCTGTGGTGTAAGGTAACTATACCTTCCAAGTATAAAATTACAAAGCTAAAATCAATAACTGTCTCAACCTCTACAACTACATCTGTCTCAACCTCTACTGCCACTAACACCCAGCAACCGAAGTCTGGCGATCCACGATCCCCTCGAGGTCCATCTCGGGGTCGTTCTCTCTATCTTTTTTTTGTGGGGCTTTACGGCTCATGTCGACGTCAAAGGTCATTGGAGCCCGAAAAACTTGTACAGGCAGGGAAAATGCAGTTACGCACTAGGGAGAGCCAACATGACTAAACCATAACCACTAAAAACCCGCCTGAATTACAACATACCAAAACATATCTCAAAACCAAATATAAAAACATCAAATGAGGGGGGGACAAAGAATAAGGGGGGACAAAAAATGAGGGGTTGGACAAAAATGAGAGGGATTTAAAAAATGAGAAAAATGAAAGATACCCTAGCCTTAATAGCGTCGGTATCGAAATGAACAAGAGGTGACCAAGGAAGGCCAGGAAAGAGAAAGGAAGGAGCCTTACACAAGTAAGTTCCTTCGTTCTCGGCAGAGAACTTCTGACACCAAAATGTCCCGTAAACCTGACTCTTTAAAGTCAGATTCCAAAGTTGTTGGCTCACCTTCCCGAAATAACCGATGCTCGAGCAGAAATACTGGACTTGTTATGTCTGAGAGTGATCACGGTGATCATTCCAACAGTGAGCACGGCGACTCTCCCGGGGAGGGGACCTCAGCAGAGTGTAGCTTTATAGTCATCAAAAGAAAAAAATCTCGACATCGAAGAAAGAGCGGATAATAACAATACTATGGCTCTTCTTTCCTGGAATCTAAATGGCGTATTGTCCGTTCAGATGACCTGAAGCTCTTACTGTCTCTTCATTATCCTAAAATAATTTGTCTTCAGGAAACCATTCGACGGAGTACCAAATATAGTACCATTCGACGGAGATACCATCTACCCAACAGTTTGGACGTTATGCTTGGGCAAAATGAACCGATTTTGATACGCCTTTTCAGTTTCCTCCAGGAATGTGGCCTTTGGCACAGTAACTGATTTTTATTCGTATATAATTACTCAAATCCACAAATGAATCCCCCCACAAGTTCTCGGGAGGGTTTGGATTTAAATCCTTCTTTCTTTTTCCTTTTCCTTAAATTGACTTTTTCCCCTCTAAATTGACTTATATTATTGTGTTTTATTAATATTCCATTTCTGTTCATAAGAAGGTTAATTTTAAAATCGTGGACATATATCATAGAAATGTAATTTTTCTTTGTTCTCGGATTTTATAATGTTTTATGAAACTGTTGAATCTCTTTTCCCGTCTTTGTATGTTTGAATTTACGTAATTCAGGAGGGTTTTAGTGGGTATGTACGAGTGATACGGCGAGTCTCACGCGGGGAGAGTCATGTTGGCTCTCCTTAGAGCGTAACAGCATTTTCCCTACCTGTAGAAAAAAATTTAGGGCTCTAATGAACT
>NNCF01129949.1:247566-273788 GCA_002313205.1 Laupala kohalensis | reverse complement strand
TATATATATATATATATATATATATACACACTTTCTCGTCTTCTCTTCTTTTACGACTATAACCGGAAAGTATCTCCCCGTTGTTGGAAAATTGTTCTCAAAGAACTTGAGTTCTTTGTAATGTACATGTTATTATCACCTTCTTCTATAATTTTGTTTCTACTATTTTTTCTATGATCGTTGAATCAGATCATTCCATTGAAGTTCATTCAGCTATCTTTAATACGGCGTGTGGTTCTCTGTAGTGACTCCATTAGTGCTCTGTGGTCAGTGTCTTCACTGTACACTTCTGACACCCTTACGCTGACAATTCAGAATCTAATAACCAATCTAGTGTCTAAAATTTTTGAAATAGTCCTTTGTTGGGTTCCTGGGCACGTGGGTATTATGGGTAATGAAGAAGCTGATGATGCAGCGAAGTGGGGAACACAGAGGACAGTCCTTGACAGTCTCTTATCTGTTCCTACGTCAGATTCAAAGGTTGCCATAAGATCGTCTCTTCTTGGGACATGGCAAGCCGAATGGCAAACTTGCGCCTTCAAGCCGAGGAAGCTAAAAGACTCCGTTAAGGCCTGAGGTGTCATCATCCCGTGCGAACAGACGTGAAGAAGTAATCCTTACACGCCTTCGTATTGGCCACTGCTATCTTAGCCATGGTCATCTCTTACGCGGCGAACCTCCCCCCGTCTGTGAAACTTGTAACACAACTCTTACCGTGGAGCACTTTCTTCTGGAGTGTCTCAAATTTAGTGCCAGCCGACGGCGACACAATCTACCGAACAGTTTGAACGTTATGTTGGGACAAAATGAACCGATTTTAATGCGCGTTTTTAGATTCCTTCAGGAAATTGGCCTCTGGAACAGTATCTGATCTATCTTCGTATGTTTTTACTCAAATCCGTAAACGAAACGGGGCTCCTCCTACAATTTCTCGGGAGGGTTATGATTTAAATTTTTTATTTATTAATTTATTTATTTAGATTTTTTTAAATTTTATTTTATTTCTCTCGAAATTTATTCTTTTCTTTATTTTCGATTTTTAGAATGCTTTCATGTTTCCTTTTTTTTTTCTTTTTTTTTCTATTTTGATATATGTTTGGATATATTGTATATCAGGAGGGTTTTTAGTGGGTATGGTCGAGTCATTCGGCGTGCCCCACACGCGGGGAGAGTCATGGCTCTCTTTAGTGCGTAACTGCATTTTCCCTACCTGTACAAAATTTTAGGGCTCCAATGACCTTTGATGTCGACATGAACCGTAAAGCCCCCCCTCCCCAAGATCATTTCACTCTACTTCGGTATAGAAAATATACCGGCGTTCATTTTGATGTTCGACGTAGCAGAATGAAGGGTCCAGGTTACACAGAAATGCACACAAGCCTTGCCAAATAATCATTGGCAAATATTGGCTAATTATTTGTCTCTTTTGACCCAATAAAACACCAACGGAAAAGCGACCATTTCTCCCAGTCTGCTCCGATGTTTCTTGGCGAATATTATGGAATGCATACCAACTTTAAAATATTGAAAATGATTGCGGAACTATCGTCTTCGTTTAATATGTTCAGTTTGAGAATTCGATCATTTGAACACATTAATGAATGGTGCAGCTACTTAGTGTTAAAATCGAAATGCGTAGAACACAGTTTTCGTGTTCTATGTGCAATATTATAATGAATTATAGCATCACTAATCTTGAAAAACACATGCAGTATGTACTTAAAAAATGCAGGATATATGATGATAATAATACATCAATAAACATAATTTTATGCTCACAGCTTTTGTAAGTGTGTTATTCTCAATATTCATATTATATCATTATTCGTATTATATCTTCACTCATTTATTTATAAACAGACTTGATTGAATTACAAGATAATTTACGCTTGACTATTCTTCGACGCATGTACGGCCAGGCCATACAGAGCTTTTCCAGAGGAAGATTGCAAAGGAAGACAGCTCCTTTGACTTGAACTCGGGGCTGAAAAACCTTCGTCGTTCACTTCGAACAACCTTCTAATACTTTTTAACCTCTAATATTGGACTATTATAGCCAGCTATGATGGCCATAATACTATACTGGCGGAGCGGCCACACTACTCGCTAAACTTTGGATGGTTGACATATGATGGATGGCTATGATTGTCATATGTGTGGCATTGTTATAACAGAAAAAAACACGCCTACTTCATAATGCACAGGAAAGAAACTGAAACTAATCTCGAAGGTTTCAGAAATCTCATGGCAGTTAAAGTTGTCATTTCAATTGCGTATAATACCAAATCAACTTTTATGTACATCCTCATTTGAATCCCCCAGGGGACTTACATCTAGTAAGTACGTGTTTGGCGAACACGGGGCCGCGAGCTGAGTCTGGCATTGCTCCCACTTACTTGTGCCATGCTCCTTCCTTTCTCTTTTCTGACCTCCCTTGGTCACCTCTTGTTCTTTTCGATCCCGACGCTATTAAGGCTAGGGTATCTTTCATTTTCCTCTTTCCTCTTCTTTTTCTTTTTTTTTAATGTTTCTAGTAAAAGTCATGTGATATGTTGGAATTTGAGTTTTGAGTTGTAATTCAGGAGGGTTTTTAGTGGGTATTGGCTGAGTCTTTCGGCGAGTCCCACACGCGGGAAGAGTCATGTCGGCTCTCCCTAGTGCGTAACTGCATTTTCCCTACCTGTACAAGTTTTAAGGGCTCTAATGACCTCGCTGTTGACGAGCCCTAAAGCCCCACACACAAAAAAAAAAAAATCCTCATTTGAAAGAATTACTTACGATTAAATATTCAACATTTTGTGAGTGTTCAAATTAATTTTGTCATCATTTATTTTTAAATAAATAGTGCAAGTTGATGAAGACTTCTAACGTTTATAGAATTTATAGTAAGCCATACAAAGTTTGAATATTTTGTGCCTCCGACCTTGTCTTGACATTTAAGTACATCGTAGAAAGAAAAACTGATTATGTCTCGAAGGTTTATCAATAACATTCAAATAATACATTTTTAACATCCACAAAAGTCGTAGATAAAGAAAAAAATGTTATAAAAGATATTTCTGAAAAGATATATGTAAAGTCCCCGATTACACATACTCGTAAGTTAACGAAATGAGAAACATTCGTCTATTATTCAAAAGTTTTAATGAAACAAGCAAATATATTTTTACAATATTGTTTTTGTCTGCCATTGATTTTTTGTAATACTTTTCCTGTCCATCACAATTTTATTAAAAAGTTATCAAAGAAATTAAATACCGTATTGATACCATATTTTGCGATTTTCTCTGTCAGTGGATGAAATCAACTGATCCTCGAGTACGCAAAGATCTAAATATTACCGAACCTAAAACAGAGTCGACTCGCACAGTTATATGTTGTAAATACGATAAAACAAATATAGTTTACAATATTCCGATTTATCGAATACAAATATTAGAAAAGTGGCTATGAAATTAATTTGGACCCATCAATGAAAAAAATATCTCGTCTTTAGGTACTTGTACCGAATATGAGATGATATTTTACCGAATGAATAACGATCAACGTTTGTATTAAACTGCAAGAAAAATCAAATATTCGAAATTTTAATATGAAAATTACGGTAATACGGTGTTATGATAAAAAATTAATTACATTTGATCGTAATAATACGAAATGTTATAGAGAGAAAATCACAAATGTACAAATAATGTTCAAGTTTGTTTTGTAACAATATGAGTTATACATGCTCAAATTAATAAGTATGGTAATTGCTGTCAGATTTTCAAGCAACCATTGTCTTCAACTTATCACAATGCTCCTCTTAGACGCCGTTAGACTATTTGTTTACATCTTTCGATTAAACAATAAATAAATTGAACCTCAATAAATTTTATATTTAAAATATTGTACGTAAAATCTATTGTTGCAATTTAAAAATCAATTAATTCAATCGTATTCATGACAAAATTAATTTGTGGACAAACTTTGCAAAATTTATCGGGTAGTCATACAATTAAAATGCAATCACTTCTCTTGACAAATTTGAAAACGAACTATCGTTTGAAAATTCTTCAATCTTTTGATGATGTTCTGATTCTGTCCTCGTTGATCATTTAAAACAGAGAAAATATATCTCGAAAATAACTGTTTGTGACTTCGTTGTGAAGAGCTTATGTTCTTTTTAGCATTTCACATCTTAAATAAAAAGCGACTACTATTCAGATCAATATTTATTTTCTGAGTTTCTTTACTTACGTCACAGATTTTCTTTGTATTGGTACGTCCTTTGTTGAAAATATAATGGTAAGATAAGATGTTTTCTCCAACATACGTTTGTCATTGTGGTCTCTAGAAGACATTATATATATGCATACAAAGTTATACATAGTCAAACGTATTACGATTAGACGTAATTCCCCAGGGAAATTAAATTTCTTAAAATATAAGTGTTACATTTGACGAAGTCCCCAGAGTTCAAGCTTTGTAATCTGAACATTCGCTATAAGTACACTGCTGTCCTGTCCCAAAAATGACGCCGTTTGTGTGTGTGTTAGTTTAACCAACGCATTAGTAACCGTCGTGCTTCGAGATCATAAATAGTAACGAGAAACATGCTTGAACCGAATTTGTGACCTTGAAACAATTGGTTGGTTCATTATTAGGGAAGTTCCGAATACCTACTTTTACTTTCAGTAATTAGTTGCATCAGAGCACCGTCACCTTCAGTCAAGAATAGTTTTATACTGAACAGAGAGTTCCTCCGTCGTCCAAACTAACAATTATTATTTCAATAATCCAACTGTAGAACCCGGTTTATTTTTTGGACCACGTACTCCTTTGGTTTGGCAGAGAAGTTGGTTGGCTTTTTGGTCCCAACTTCTCACCATCTCAAAAATCATATGTCATCAATAAATATGTTAAAAATTACAATGATATTATTTCTACACGCCGACAATATTATATTATGTATCACGATTAAAAGTTTGCTTATGACAATCAACCGATTTGACTCTCATTTCACTTGTACACTGTACACTGATAAATTATTTAAGTCATAATACAAAACAATCAAGTTTAGCAGTATGAGAATAACACTCATACTACAGGTATCTAGGGCGATATATGTGTGAAATAAGACTTTTCGTTTTGCTTTGTGATACTGAAAACCAATTAATCTATAACAGTAAATAATCCCGTACAATTTTTTACATAGAATTACACAAATATTTATTTATGTACTTCATCCAATGAAAGCCTTACATTAAAAATATGTTATGATTTTTTTTTTCGCTTCACTTCAGTTGCGGAGGTAAAATGTAGTGTTGTTGATAGAAAGATTCTCTTATTCATCTTGATCAATCGTCTCATGGTTTCGCTTGAAAGTTTAAAATGCGCTAATGAATCCTAATGAATTGCGTTTTGGTTACACCACCTTCTGTAGCAACACGTAACATTCATTGGATTGTAATAGGGTTCATTTCCTGTGTGCACAAGGGATTACTCCCAAAGATTTGCAACGAGGTTTTAAGTTCTCTCATATCTTTTTGTCCCCAAGTCTTTGGCAAAATTGCTTCTTTATACTCGCCCGAGAAAAATGGGTGTAATAGCTAATCCTCCTAATTAACTTGTTATTAATTCCCCCAACATTTACGTGCTTTCTCTTGTATTTTTTAAGAAAATGTACAGTTATATTTTTCCTTTTTGCCTGTCTAAATTTAAATGTGTTTTTTCATAATTTTTTTCCGGATATCTCTCTAGAAAAATCAACCAAAGATATTTTGAGGCTTACTCTACGTTTTTTTAAATTCAAGTCTATTTTTTGATGATTTATCTTCATCTAATTATTTTATTCCATATTCGGTCAAATATGTTCCTGTTGGGAGAAAGAAGTAGCCCAAGACACCTTTCCACATTTCCAATATACATTGTTCTAGAATTATGGACGCTAATTCAAATTCTGTTGATGAAGTATATTACGTTTTTAACTCTTTCTCCAGAAGTTTACCCAGTAAATTTGAAATATACATCGCAATATGGGTGTGGTTAAGTGTATGTTGTGGAAATACTTGATACCCTTTCCATTTTGGTTCTATCATCTTATTGGAGCAATTTTCAGTCATAAATATATTTAATCCCTAGTCCCTGTTACATAATGACAGTATTTTTCATCGTTATCATTTCTGAAAAGCAATTTGTTTTTATTATGTAAGCGAACATTCTCTTCTTCGCTCCCTCTCAAAATACACCCTTCGTGCTTAGACTTCATTGAGTTCATCTCTCTTGAAGAAATTACAATTCTATCAACGAATGTTCGAGCTTCTATTGATCTTCTGTTGTGGGAGCATCTATGTTTCATTAATATTCTCTCAGCACGTAAATACAATTAATATGTGATTACCCATGTCCTTAGACAATGAGTCGAATTTTTTTCAATTCATATTAAATTTGAACATATTATGTAAAAAAAAAAGACTAATTCGTGAAAACGAAGTCAATTCTCACAAGTGACGATTATAACGCAATATTCTATATCTACGCTACCTCCCAAAACATACAGCAATATGTCCAACTTTGTACTACAAATTAAATGATCGGAAAAAAATTAATTTTTCTGAACCGGTCAAATACTTATGTTTTATTTCCATTTTTTAACATTCCATATTTACAAAAATAAATTCTTGAATGAAAATAAACTTCTTTGGAGGTTGGCCTATTGTATTATTTAAAGTGAAACACATTTTATAATAACACTTAGAGATCTCTTAATTGGCTGGTATCATGTGTATGTATGTATGATTCTCTACTCAACCGGATAGTGAATTAATATCACTTCAAAGGAATTTTTGTCGAACACAATCAAAGAGTTCTTTGTTTCAGATTCAGATATTATTATCATCTGTGTTTATTATTATCATCTGTGGATGCGATACAGATCAATATAGGAGTCGAGTAAAATTCACGATAATTCAATGAACTAAATATTATTTATTTTCTTTAATCACTTTTAAATGAAAACAAAAGGAAAAAATAGCGTATACAAACTATGTTTCTTTCAACTGAATGGTCGTAATGACAGCTAAATGATTACCTACTCTGTTCCATTTATTTTTTTCATTTGTCTCCATTGTTTTTATTTCCTCTTATTTCTGATTTATTTCAAGTGAACCACGAATATTGTATATAATAATAATTATTCGATTCATTTTATTTGTGTCTCTTCACTCACATAATTCCCTAAGAGTACTTAGCAGTTGGTTTTTCGTTTTGTTTAAAGATCACGAAGACATGGGTGATAAGTCCTTTTGACTTGGCAGCCCAACTGTCGCCTCACCTTGCACAAGGCGCATGCTTTGTATCATCAGCTCCTGCATGACTACATCCGCGACGACAGCCAAGGTGGAACTATGGCTCTTGTTTCGGAGTTGTAGAGCGAAACAGACAGGAGCGCAGAGTCCGGACAGTATTACGAGGTCCTAAGGTCGCGTGCCGGCAGCGCACGCTTGTACGTCTTGGTCGCCGCCCCTTTCCGCCTCGCCACCCACGCCCCGCTGAGCTGCGCAGTGGCGCATTGCTCTTCAGCGCCGCTTCTGGCTCCCACAGGTGCGCGCAGCCGCTGGCTCACGCGACGCGGAAGAAGATACCACCCGCCCAACTCCCCCCGTCCCGCTGCATTTAACGTCTCCCCTCGCTGCTGTCTCCAGCCGAGTTAAAGATTTGAATAAATTGCTCGAAAGACAAAACATGCCTCGAGAGCTCTCAAGAATTGCTGAGGGTAGTGAGTATTCCTGTTCGCAAAAACACGAAGGTGTCTGATATATAATGCAGAGATAAAATAATGTCACGAATCCTACCTGAAGTTTCTTGCTCGTATATCTCAATCCTCATTGAAGAAATTTTCTTAAGTATTTCTATTCACGANAGCCGTAAAGCCCCCCCCCCGCCCCCGCCCCAAAAAAAGAAAAGAGAAACGAATATAAAATAAAATGTTCAAGTGTATTCAGGAGTTTTTTTCTTCGCTGGTATGCCTCGATGTCAAATTGAGCAAAGTAATGGTAGATATATTTATTTCCTTGATTTAATTTTGTATTTTTCTTTTCCTTTGGCGTTCCTTATTTAATTTATGTTCTTGACTAATCGTGACGAAACAGGAAAGTAGATTCACTTAAAATATGTTCAAGAATAAAAAACTGCTTCGATTGCCACACTCCATTATGTACCTCATTTTATTCTCCTCAGCAGCATCAGAGGAAATGAAAGAATTGAAACCTAATGACATTTTGATGTCCGCAATAATATACCTCATGACTGAATATCTTGACGCATGAGTAGTAAGTCGTAGAGCAAAACGTTGTTAAATATGTTAATTTTCTATATATATATATATATATATATATATATNTATATATATATAACAAAAATTCGTATTTTTGTTTTGCGTGATCTATTTTTCAGTTATTGGCTCTTGTCCTGTTTTCATCCGTACGTCCTCAAAATTATGCAGAAATAGAGATGTTTCGTCGTTCTCTTCGAAAATACTTTTATTTAAAAGTTAATAACTAGCTGAGTACCCGCGACTATGCTCGTGTGAATTTTGTAATGAGTATGTATCTTTATTCTTTCTCACATTTATATCCAGTGGAAATGTTATCTATTAATGGAGAAGGTTTGATAATATTAGTGTGTATCAACCCCCCATTTTCACTGATTTAATTGAGAAAAAGTTTTTAGAATACACCAATTTCCTATTTCACCTCCTTAGCAGCGAATTGTCGTAAAATCTTTTATCTGACATTTTCGATACTTTTTTGTGTCACGCTCTTCCTAACTCTCACCTTTAGAGGTGTCTTGCATGATGTACATAATGTAAAAGTACACTCTCATTGGGAATACGATTATTCAATTCAGAATACACAGAAATCATGGACTCGACCGTAATATCTATATCTTTGCGCTATTTTTACGTCTCGCTCTTCCCACCCGAGCTCTAATGATATTATGTGATCTCAACTGAAACTTGACGTCATTGGTAGTTTAAGAATCTCATCAAACCTAATACTATGGATCCGATGCAATTTTCATATCTTTATATTTCAGAATTAGTTTTTAAATCTTTTTATACATAAACCAATTTCTTTTCCCTCACCCAAGGGGTGCTAGTGGCGTATTTGTTCCCTGAAGGCTGAGTTGAGACTTACACGATATCGGAATTCCACTATTACCTCAGCGACGCCTAAAATTGTAGACCCGTCACTGGTGTGTCATATTCTATATGTTTAATGGCATCCTCTTCCCTAGGGGTTCTGGAGTATATTCGGGATGATAGTGAACGTTGACCTTCGTGACTGTCACTACTCATTTCAGCGGCTCCGAAAACAACGATCTCAACTCTCATATCGATCTTTTTTCATTATTTTCGCATGTCACTCTTTCTCACCCTCAACACAGAGGGTGTTTATTCCTTATAGGGGGTGATCGTGTACTTAACTGCCAATGATGGTGCCTCTTCACTTCATCAGTCCCAAAAATGATTTATTCATCACCAATATCGGTCGTTTTTTCATTAGGTTTACCTGTCCTTCATTACCACCCCTACTCCAGGGATGCTAGGGGTATATTATCTGCAATGTGAACTGATTGTTTACTTACAAAGCACCGGGGACGCTCTTATCCATCTCAACGGCACCAAGAAGTATGGTTTCGAATCTAATATCGGATTTTTTCATTGATTTTACTTGTCATCTCTTTCTCACCCCTTCCATAGGGGTGCAAGGGATGTATTATCCTCGACAGTGCTTGTTTTTATATAGTCAGTCATCTCTATATCGAGTTTGGTTGAAATTGTTCCAGACACTAGAGTGATGCTGGGATTCAGACATAAAACATTCCAACCTTAATTTTACCCCGTTAGGGGTGGGTTTTCGTAGAATCCTTTATTAGTGGATGTCTACACCCTATAAGGAATCTATCTGCCATATTTAAAGTTTGTAGGTTTTCTGCTTTCTGATATTTTGTTTTTAGTCAGTCCGCTTATATATTTTTTTTTCAAAAAAGCATGTTTTTCCTGTCACAAATGTGACATCTATATAATATGTATATAAAAACACACACGTATTTAAATCCAACGTTGTGTCAAAATTTCAAGTCAATCGACCGACTACTTTCCGAATTTTGCGAACACAAACATACGCAGGCTGAATTCTTATACATAAGATTGCATAAGTTTTGTTGTTTTACTCTCCTTTAAATATTGTCGATGATTATACAAGCCATATAAATTCCATAGGTGTAGTATTTTCATAAAGGTCTCTTATATCCGGTTCAAATTCCTACGATTGTTTTCCGACTTTTTAATTATGATATAAATTAAAAATTTTAATTGCTATATTTATCATTAGATGAATTCTCGAATTTTGTCGTTTGTTCTTGAAAATCAGTACGAAAAGCATTTATTAATTGCAGTGTTACATGCTTCAATTTACCTTGCACGTTAATACCACAAATATCTAATGGCAATTGTTGAGTGAACAAAAATCTGATTAAATAATGATATTGCATCATTCGCGAATACATTTCTTAGTAAAGCATTTCTTGAAGCGAGCTTATTAAAACAAGTATTGATTTGAAAAGAAATTATGTCCCTGAAACAGGAGCACGAACTGTAGGAGTTGACATTTAGTTTTTCCTTTCTATCACCCTCAACTTAAACTTTATGTGTATTTTAAAAATACACTCCTTCAATAAATATTTTCCGTCCTATATAAAGACGTCTTAAAAGGAGGTTCTTTTTTATTAACACTATTTCAATACTCGTTTCTACGTCTCTGGGAAAAATATGCAAGGAATGCTGAAGTCAGTTAGTGCTTACGAAGTATATGGGAATAAGTCCAAAACATCTTTATTTTGTTAACTATATAACAAATTTTGTTGACTGGAATAAACACCGATGGTGTGACATAGTTGCATTGAGAAAGAACTTTGTGAATTATGATTAGTATTTTTTTCACTACTCATTATCATTAGAAGTGTTCCATTGTAGCTCGAATGTACCCATTTCCATAGCTTTGGTTCGTGGTATTGAATTGTTTTTTTAATTATATTATAATAAATGACTTTATTCCGTGGCGTGACTCAGGCCATCAAGCCTGCTCTTCCTTCTGGCGGCTATTAGTATGCATACAATTCATACAACATACATATACAATAATATAAAATAATAAAACATTTTTTCAACATAAAACATACATACATGAATAACTATAACTAAAATTGGAGGACAACTTCTACTTTACTCTGGAGTAGCAATCAAGGGATCATCCCGACGTTTACCTTAAGCAATCGAGGGAAACCCAGAAAAACCTCAATTAGGATGACGGCTTAGTACCGAACACATATAATGCAATAACTTAAAAACTAAATACAACTAAATAACTCAAAATTATAATCGGAATTTTAAGCGCCATAACTCATCCACTTTGTTCCAAGGTCAGGAAATTGCGAAGTTCTACTCTCTGCGGATCCCAAAGGCATTTCTTCGGATCTTTTATCGTCGTTTAATCTTTTCACCTTTGACCTATGCTAAAGGAAGTAATTTGATCGATTATTTACGTCGTAAATTCTCTACACTGAATTTATTGCCTTTTTAATTAGTTTATCGTCTACCACGAAAAAATCATATATTGCAATTATATTTTTGTTCATTGTGGAAAAACATCTTAGTCGTTCGGAAATTAGATTGAAATATATGGTGGCATTTCATGTTAAATGTACTTTCCTGATCCGAAAAATGCAACAACCTCAACATATAAACGTCACATTCTGTGTTTTAACTTTTCACATAAAATCATATTTTTGTACCAAATGCGCAGAATACTTTTTAAAAAAAAGATGAATAACTGCATTCACGTGCGACTTAAGTGAATGCGATGCAAGAAAAGTTGGTACGGTTCCCGGTAAAAATATGTAATCAATTTGTTCACACAAACAAACATATGTATGAGAAGAATCTCCTCATTATTCAGACTTATTATATGCTTAATTGATGAAAATTGATATATACAACAACACAAAACTACACCGTAAGATGTTTAATAAATGTTTCGTATATTTTCTAAATTTTATGATTGATAAGAATGATGTTAAACGCGTATCAGACGAATGAAGAGATATTTCTGTGTATAACGAGACAAAAGTAGAATTAACTATGTTTATTACCTTGATTTAACTGCAAACATGACCAATATTCACGTTATCAACCTCTTTGATCTTCCATTTTATCATATCAATTATTCCACGCTCTTCTCTTCGGATGTTACTTGATCACCAATTTCAAGGGTTGTAATTACCTCGTTGTTGGCGATCCCTAAAGCCTCAATAATAATAATAATAATAATAATAATAATAATAATAATAACTACAACAACAACACTCATTTCATATTTTCTTCACTCGACAAGCAATTTTAGTTTTATTTCTTGAGTAGCATCACATTGAAACTATAAATAAAGAATTCTCTTATGAAAAAGACTATCATTGACTTATCCTTATAGAAACAAACACATGCACTTCTCCGAAATTTCTTATTTCTTTCCTTTTGTTTTATTAACATTATTCCTTTTTCTTTTTTACTTTCTCATATACGTAGTATATAGAAAGTATTGTAATCGTGAAAAAATTCGAAAACGAGATTTTTGCGGAAATATCCGTTTTGGAGACCCCTGATTCCGAAAAAGTGTTTTTTGGCTGGACGTCCATCCGGTCCGTTCGTCCGTGTGCAGTACTCCTTACCGAATGGAAAAATATTTTGTTTTAATTTTTCGTATTTACGGCAGAATTTACTTCTGACAAATGCACATTCTTTCAATTTCCGTTTTACTTGAACACAAAGGGCACTACACATGAAAGTCAAAGTACATTTTTGAATATTTTTCAAAAACCAAAAATTTTCCTTAAATTTTCTTTACGTAAAGTAGAATTAGTATGCATTACATCCGCATTAGCGGTATTTCCCTTGTAAGTTTGGTATAGACGCAGTAAAATAATTTCTATTTGCTACATTCAGGCATTTGATTACAATTTCAAGAACCTTGAATATTATTTAATATGGATGAAGCGTAGGTAGAATAAATTAATATTCTGAATATTCATTTTACTTTGAAATCTCTAATAAAAGACACTAAGAAGTTGAATTATTGGCTTTTAGCCCAACGAAAGTTCATTTGTTTTGTCGCATACGGAGCATAAAGAACAGAAAAAAGTCAATCACGCAATTTTGTCAAAAATATCTGTTTTGATGGCTCCTGATTCCAAAAAAGTTGTTTTTAAAATAACTGGAACGCCGACCAAGAAACTTAGTTTATTTTATTTTATTACTTTCTCATATACGTAATATATAGAAAGTATTGTAATCGTGAAAAAATTCGAAAACGAGATTTTTGCGGAAATATCCGTTTTGATGACCCCTGATTCCGAAAAAGTGTTAATTGGCTGGACATCCGTTCGGTCCGTCCGTCGGTCCGTTAATGTTATGACGAAAATGTTAGTTTTAGTTCATCATATACATTTTTAAATAATGGACTGTGTTTTTACTTATTACATATATAAAATGTTTATGGCGCGTGGTTTTAAGTTTGCCAATGGTGTGAGTCCAAAGAGTATATGTTTGTAGATACTTCATTTTGATATGTCACTTTGAAAAGGAGAACAGAGAAATGTCTGCATCTTATGTTTCTCTTGATATCGTGAATCTTCCACCTCTACGCACTTGTCGTAACCTCACATCCTGTGACGCTACATTATTTTGCTGTGTAAGCTTATGTATGAGATGTGTCCACTGCTCCTTATGCCAGGGGACTTACATGTAGTAAGTATGTGTTTGGCGAACACGGGGCCCCGAGCTGAGTCTGGCATTACTTCCACTTATGAAGGCTCCTTCCTTTCTCTTTCCTGACCTTCCTTGGTCACCTCGTGTTCTTTTCGATCCCAACGCTAGTAGGGCTAGGGTATCTTTCATTTTCCTCATTTTTTGTCCCCCCCCCTCTTTTTTTGTCCTCAATGTTTTGAGATTTGGTTTGATATATTGTAATTCAGGAGGGTTTTTAGTGGGTATGGCTGAGTCTTTCGGCGAGTCCCACACGCGGGGAGAGTCATGTTGGCTCTCCTTATTGCGTAACTGCATTTTCCCTACCTGTACAGAATTTTAAGTATCTAATGAGCTTGATGTCGACGAGCCGTAAAGCCCCACAAAAAAAACCCTTTTGTCAGATTTTCTTTTTAATTGGTGCATGGTTATTTTTCATGATATTTTTAATTCAAGGCTTCATAGCAGTTTCATTAGTTAAAATTAGTATTACTATTAAAAATATATTTTAACACTTACATAATTCTTTGACGAGATAGATAAGGAGTGTAACGAAATAACAGAAAGTAAATCAAACAAACAGTATCACCTATTTTACCATAATTAATAGGTACGATTAGTAATTATTAATATAATTTCAAATTGCAAAAAAAGTAAACTCTTTAGTTCCTAAATTAATTATATAAGAATATTTATGGTATGCTGGCATTGTTTTCGCATTAATAGTATCGTATTTATCTCTGTATTTATTAATAAATATATCTTTTGAAATATAATATAAATCTTGCGGATCTTATCTCCCAAAAAAACGAAAAATTTGTATATAGAGACTCTTTAATATAAATGCTAATAAAATATTTTTTTAATAAACTCTTTAAATTGGGTAAAATAAAGACGATCATAATATAAAGTAACATATAATAATCATATCTCCCCTAATAGAATTCTTTAATGTCGCTCTCTAGTCCAGACTGAGAAACGTATATGAGAAAGTACGTGCAATGGTTTTGCATCACTAATTACATTCAGCGATCTCCTGAATGACTTATAATTAAGTCTGGCTTTTATCAACATATAATGTGAATACATTTCGGCGGCCCTCTTTGTGTTAAAATGTTTCTCTCATACTTGAGAATTTGTTGTATATTCGTTCGTATGCTGTTGTTCAGTTACTTCATTATAAGGTCCAGAGAAAGTGAATATAAATGATGTATTCATCCAAAGACGGATTATAATATTCAACGAAATAATTTCGAATCTGAGACTTTCAGTCTCATACACTGGTGTTAATGCAAACCAATCCTATCAAGGAGATTGCACGTGTTCGAGATTTTTCGTATAAAACACCACTTTTATTCTTTTATGCGACGTCGCGGAAGAAGAAAAAAAAACATTGTGAACTCAGCTTACGATTTCTTCTGTAACGACACTGGAATTATCTATGCATGATAGTTCCGCATCTTAGACGTACAGAATTACAAATACCTGAAGCTACTATTTTATTAGCCATGTATCTAAATTTTTATTTTGAAAGAGAGAATTATACAAGGAATCTGTTGCTCCTTTCTTTGTCCAATCACATGCATTTGGCAAGGTATTTCCGTTGTTTCCCGCGCAGAATTCCATTGTATATTTGGTATATCCAGAGTGCTCACAATTGTTTGATTCACAAATATGTCGCCATTACCTTGTTTTTGGGATTATGGTACTAGAAGTGTGAAATTACCCAAAGTAAACATCAAAGAAACAACGAAACTGACACTTCCTCACTCTTAAGTAGATGTCCATTTCTTCTTCCAACGTTCCGAAAGCTGTAACTTGTTCTTCAAATTTGATGATTGTGACTTCCAGAATCTGCAACACAAAGCGGAGACTGTGCGTACCTACTAAGTGAAAGTGACTTTGAGACATCCTTGGTTCAAACCCATATCATCCTGAAATATTCTATCTAACTCATAAGTCGATATTCTCTCTATTCTGCCAAAAAAAATTTCGGTTCGTTAATAAATAATATTCAAAATCACGTGCTGAATGACTGTAATGACAATGCATACACTAAACAATGAAAATTCGAAGAACTGTCTTTAATCACGTGCACTATCGCCGTCGAAGTGAGTCGTTCCACGTCCAATACAGAAAACGCTCTCAAGTATATTCTTTTACTTGTCTTTTCTCCTATTTTCCTAGTTTTTCACTTTTATCTTATCTACTGGCCTTCTCTGAGTTCTGATCACTCACACATTTGTTTGCTGTGCATTGCGACCCGTGTCGGAGGGAAGGGGTGTCCTGGTGAGTTAGGGGTCCATGCAACCCTAACACGATTTGTTTCTATGTGTAATCCAATACGCTTTCTTTCACCTCGACCTCTTCTAGACTGGCAATCGGGGGCTAACCCATCCCCGAACAATCGGTTCGGACTAGATCTTCGACTGAACTCCAGGGTAAACGAGCGGGCGATAGGGGTCCTTCCTGCCGGTTGGCGCCGTTCGTGCAAACCCCACGCTTAACGAACCCTGCGTGTCCCCGCTGTGTCCCAGTGTCAACCCTGGCACCCCTATAGGGTGTCCCCTCGTTGGACTCCATGGTGGGTGGGGAACACGGGGATGATCGCACTCGTGGGGATTCCGTGGCTGCCTTCCTCTGTTCCTGGAGAGATTCCTATCTCAACGCTCTTTCCGCGTTCGCCTCGGTACTTCTTTATCATCGAATCATCCCTTGGAAAAAAAGTGTCTCACAGGGCTCAATTTTAAGCATCACTCTCGTTGCCATAGTGATAAATAGCATAGCGTCAGTGGTTTGAGAACCGGTACATGCGTCTCTCTTCGTAGACGACTTCACCATCTATTGTTCATCCAGCAGCATCTCTGTCATCAAGAGGCAACTTCAATAGCTTTTAAACCGTTTGCACAAGTGGTGCATGCTACCGGCTTTAGTTTCTCTGTATCCAACTCATGCTGTATGCGTTTCTGTAGGATATACCATCTCCAAAACGATCCAGATCTTTCTCTTGGGGGCCAACGTCTTCATTTCGTTGACTCCGCCATATTCCTTGGTCTCACATTCGACCGCACACTAACTTGACGCAATCACATCCGTAAACTACAATCCCGTTGTAATTCTTCCCTAAACCTCCTTCGCTACCTAAGCGCATCATCATGGGGCGCAGACCGCAGTTGCTCTCTTCGTCTGTATAATATGTTTCGTTCGGTCTGCATTAGGTTATGGAAGTTTTGCATACGCCTCCGCATGTCCGTCGACACTCAGGACCCTTAACAGTATCCATCATGCTGGAGTCCGCACTGCAACAGGTGCTTTTCGAATAGAATGCTTACTAGTAGACGCTGGTGAACCATCTCTTAACAAAAGACGTGATTTTCTACTTGGATCTTACGGAGTAAAATTGATGGGGGTTTCAAATCACTCCACTCGGCAACACATACATTCTGCAATATTTATTTCAACTTATGCTGCAAGACCTTCGTTACTCCGCTCATCGGGTGTCCGTTTTAAACAACTGCTAGAGAAGAACGTCACCACACAACCTCCTCCAGTGAAATACCAACACTCTGTTAAGCCACCTTTGTCCTTCATGAAACCAACCATCGACTTTCACCTGTATAAATTTTCAAAGCAATACACTCTTGCTGTGTGTACCAACAGCACTACAGAGAACTAAAAAACCTCTATTTGGATCATATGTTCATATACACTGATGGCTCACCAATGAATAATTCCGTTGGTTGTGCTTTCCACTGCCATAGTGCCACCCGTTCTTTTCACCTCCATTCCTTTTGCAGCTTGTACACTGCTGAAAAATATGCACTCCTTGAGGCGCTGAAGTTCATTCACCTATCTTCAATACGGCGTGTGGTTCTCTGCAGTGACTCTATTAGTGCTCTGTGGTCAGTGGCTTCACTGTACACTTCTGACACTCATATGCTGACAATTCAAAATTTGATAAACCATCTAGCATCTAAAAATTTTAAAATATTCCTTTGTTGGATTCCTGGGCACGTTGGTATTATAGGTAATAAAGAAGCTGATGAAGCAGCGAAGTGGGGAACGCAGAGGACCTTTCACCTGTCTCTACGTCAGATTCGAAAATTGCCATAAGATCGTCTTTTCTTGAGACATGGCAAACCAAAAGGCAAAGTCGCGCCTTCAAGCTGAGGAAGGTAAAAGACTCCGTTAAGACTTGGATGTCATTATCCTGTGCGAATATATGTGAAGAAGTAATCCTTACACTTCGTATTGGCCACTGCTATCTTACCCATAGTCATCTCTTACGCGGTGAACTTCCCCCCATCTGTGAAACTTGCAACACAACACTTACCGTGGAACACTTTCTTCTCCAGTGTCTCAAATATAGTACCAGCCGACGGCGACACAATCTACCTAACAGTTTGAATGTTATGGTGGGGCAAACTTTACCGATTTTGATACGCCTTTTTAGATTCCTTCACGAATATTGCCTCTGGAACAGTATCTGATATTTCTTCGTGTCATTACTCAAATCCATACACGAAATGGGGCTCCTCCTACAAGTTCTCGGGAGTATTTGGATTTAAGCCTCTTTTCTCTTCCCTTTTCATTGAATTTTCCTTTTTTTTCTCTAAATTTATTTTTTCTTTTTTATCGGTATTTTATAACGTTTTAGGAATCTTTTATGTCTTTGATTTTTATGATTAGATATATTATAATTCAGGTAAGTTTTTAGTGCGTATGTTCGAGTCATTCGGCGAGTCCCACGCGCGGGACATGTCGGCTCTCCTTAGAGCGTAACTGCCTTTTCTCTACCTGTACAGACTTTTAGGGCTCTAATGACCTTGATGTCGACGAGCCGTAAACCGCCACAAATAAATTCTCTGACAGTGCGTCACCTACCAACTGATTGCAGAAAAACACGAGAATACGGAGACAAATTGGTCTGGCAGCAGATTTACCAACAATTCTCGGAAATGAAACGAATAAAAATAAGAAATTTTATGAGTAGATCGAGGCTCCTCGCGCACGTTCTCTGGAGGGTTTTAATTTGCATTCTTATTTTCTCTTTTCTGTCTTCTTTCCTTTATCTTATTTCCGGAAATATGAAAATTACAATTTTTTGAATTTTTTTCCTTTTTATGATATAATGTATTCGGTAACAATTTCCTTCTCCTTTCTTTGATTTTTGTTTTTTTATATATGTTGAATTCAGGGTTTGTTTAGTCGGTACGGTCGAGATATTCGGTGAGTCCCACGCACGGGAAAGTGTAACTACGGAAATTACGTGTGGTGCGAAATTGCATTTTTCTCCACCTGCAAGGGCTCAAATGACCTTGACGAGCACTAAAGCCTCACAAAAAATACACCGCTGTGTGTTACTCGATATTCAGAGCACAGCAAGCAACAAAATGCTCCCGCGAATCAAATTTCCTGATTTTCTCTGTTCCTCTGAGTGCTTTTCATGCAATCTTGATTATATATCCAGCTGATACGTTGATTGAGTACACCCAGGATGTGCTTTTCTTGCTCCAAAGTGATGGAAAGAACTTAATGTTATTCTGAATTCCCGGACACGTGGGGATCAGAGGAAATGAAGCAGGCGTTTTTCCGAAATCGGCATGCCACAAGAACTGCGTGGATTTCTTCACGATTGCAAAACGAGATCTCTTAAATTCCATCAAGGTAAGGATTCTGAAAGAATGGAACAATGAGTGGTTATCTGTTGAAAGGAATAAGCTTCGACTTATCAAATCCTGTGTTAAGACATGGAGCAGTTCCTGTAGGTCAGCCAGGCGCGAGGTCTTTCTGACCCGCCTGCGCATAGGACATTGTCCTCTCACTCGTCGGTATCTCTTGTTACTTGATGATGAACCCGTTTGTGAGTAGAGTAGTTCTTCTCTGACAGTGCGTCTCCTATTAACTGAATGCAGAAGATGAACGAGAATACGGAGACAAATTGATCTGGCTGCTAATTTACTAACAATTCTCGGAAATGAAATGGTTAATGTTAATAAACTATTGAATTTTATGACTAGATCGTGTCTCTTCCCACAACTTGTCGGGTGGGTTAAATTTGCATTCTTTTCTTTTCCCCTTACTTTCCATTAATTATTTTCAACATTTATTTCATTTTCGATATATTGTTTTGATTACCTCTTTCCTTTTCCTTTCTCTCATCTTTGTGTTTAGATATTTGTTGAATTTAGGAGGGTTTTTTTAGTGAGTATTGAGTTATTCGGCGAGTTCCACACACGGGGAAGAGTCACAGAGGCTCTTCCCTATGGCGCGAAACTGCATTTTTCCCCACTTGCAAGGGCTCTAATAACCTTGACCGGGCCTAAAGTCCCCACAAAAAAAGGTACAGTATTTGATCTTTATTTGTATGTCATTACTGAAATCCATAAATGAGTCAAGGCTCGTTCCACAAGTCCTCGGTAGGTATTGGATTTAAATTCTTTTTTCTTTTATCTTTTCCTTCTATTTCGCATCTTTTTCCCCGTCTTTGTATGTTTGGACTTGTGGTATTTCAGGAGAGTTTCTAGTGGGTATGGTTGAGTGATTCGGCGAATCCCATGCGCGGGGAGAGTCATGTTGGCTCTCCTTAGTGCGTAACAGCATTTTGCGTACCTATACAAATATTTTTGGGCTTTAATGACGTCGATGTCGGCGAACCGTAAAGCCCCAATAAAAAAATTGCAACATTTTATTCAAACATACACAGTGGACTCTTTCTGGCTGTATTTTTGTTTCCAAAAGTCTTCTATCGTTCCAACAGACATATCATTTTCTTGGTCGATAATGCATTAAGGGTTCTAATGACACTGACGTTAACGAGTCCTAATGCCCTACAAAAAGATAATGCATTATTAAATGAACGTAATATCTCTAAAAACACATTGCTTGTATTTAACAGAAGGAAAATCATTAAGTAAATATAGAATGTTCTCAACTGCGGAATATCATAAAAAGAAAAACATATTTTAAAATCAAGTCACATATTTTTTTAATTCTGACTCAATACTACTACAAAGGAGAACGTCTGATGTACTTTTTCGCAATTTTTAAATGCATTTGAATTTGCAATATCAATACATTGAAGCTACATAGATTTATACCGAACACAAATTTAAAAAAGTATCGTGTCAAATGTTCATCCCTGAATGTTTTGTTGCTATACTATGATTAATTAAGTTTGTTGTGGTGGTTGTAGTGTTTCAGAAGAAGTTGTGTTGCAAATGTTTGAAGAACTAATTTTAGACCTTTCCGTCGACCGCCTCCTGAGAGCCCCGTGGTGTGTCACCGTGTTAATCGCTGGGGAGAAGCGAAGGTAATTAATGTCGGGCGTGGTTTCGTCACCATTCGTGAGGCTGCAGCGGCCGAAATTCGCTGGGTTACTCGGGCAGCGCTCCTGATTTATCGCCGAGTTCGGAGTACGGGAGCAGCTGCCACGCGTAGCCTCTCGCCTGCCGCTGGCAATGCGCCAGAGAACACAGCTGAGTACTTATTGTGGGACAAGAGGGGGTATGAGAATGAAATTTTTCCCAGTTGCTTCGCAGAAAGGGAAACAATATTTGACCGCGATTATTGCATTTGTTTGTGAGTTTGGATAAAGATTCGCTTTCACGATCCGAGGAAAAAAACTGGAGTGTTCCCCACACACCTTTCCAATTAATCTTTTTGACAAGAAGACCATTGCCGTAAATAATTATACTGCAGAATGCATTGCAATTAATTCATCCTCGATGACACGTTTCGGTTATTCTACAGAGTTTTTCTATATTTTAATTGTTTTGCTAATACAACATATTGACACAAATGAATTAGGTCATTTAACACTATTAGATTCAATGTGCATGACACAGATAATTTATTTACGACTGTTTTCTTACTCCTCTGTCTGTTCATGTGTCAATTCTTAGTCATTTTTGAAATTCACTCCTGCCAGGGTAAAGATGATGTTACAGGTGCGGTTGATGTGGCGGCAACCCTGTGAGTTTCCGCCAAAATCATGTAATCGGCTTCATTACTCAATAATCACTGTTGTTTTGTAAACACACAAAACTATTGATAACGTGAAGTACTTGTTCATGGACCTCACTCCTTTGGGAGCCGCAAATTTCCCCATTTCAGTAGAATTACCCTTTTATCGATTCAATTCGTTTGAAAATATATATCTTGAAAGCCCCACAAAGATTAGCAGTTACTATCTTTTATTCAAACTATCCAGTATCCTTGAATTTTTTCGTGCACTTGTAATTATTTGCAATTCCAAAATTTGCAAAACTAAAATAAGGCGCATCCAAGAATTTGTTCGTGAGTTATCGTGGGAACAATATTCTTCACTCATGCAGAAATTGGACATCATTTCGAAAATGTAAAAATAGAGTTGTGTTTTCTAGAATTGTGTTTTCTGGAACACCGAGTAAAAATATATAGCGAGAATATTTCTTTTTGCCTGGATGTGTAACATTTCTTCTGAAAATAGTTTTTATTTTTCAGGTTACATTATCAAGTATTATTGTATGTTTAAATTTAAATCTAGAATTTTTTACTTTCTCCCACTTATTAATTATGTTACGTTGAATGAAAATGGGAGACGGGGCCTGGGGTTCGAACCCGGGATTGAGCTCAGCGCGCTCATGCGCTTACCGACTGCGCCACCCCGTTCGCCTCCTGGGCTCTTCTTCCATCCTCATTCTACTAGCGACATTTTCATTCAACGTAACACAATTAATCTGTTACCTGGCGGTGAGGTTCACCGCAATCTAAGAGATTTCTATATTTCTCACACTTGTAATTTTCATGCGAGATATTATACGACGTCATAAATTTCTGTCCGATGGTGATAATTTTTTGATACATTCTAAAATAGTTGGTTCTCATTTGTTTATCGCAAGATCATATCTCATGAAAGACACGGAAAAAGAAGATGTATTCCAACACCAATTACAAAATCTTCCTGGTCATTCTTTTCATTGTACCTTTTTATTTTGTTTTTACATTGTTCATGATTTTGCTAAGGTACATATGCCTGTCTTCTGGTACGGAACATGTTTTGATTCATTGAGGAAATTAAAAGCGGACTGAATGCTGACCTACGAATTAGTCTGGACGTTGAGGTATCTGCACTAATCCTATACCCTCGCCGGCATTTGCAACAAACTTTGCTTTGTACTTGCTCAACCTGGGATGTCGTGGAGCGAGAACGCAGGGAAGCTACGCTCCTGCACTGCTTTAGTGTTAATTATCCAAATTCCTTATGCAATTGGTCCAGTCAACCAAAATTAGAACCAACTGACTGAACTTACCATTTTACGTTTAAAATTATAGGATGAGCATTAAAGTCGTGCTAGCGTGGTTGGAGTTAAATCACAAAAATATCTGAAATCAGCGTAAATAAACAGAGTAACATGGATTTATTGTGATTTCAACTTGAAAAATAAATATTGCTCACCAGCCACTTAAATGAAATAATAACAATTATAAACGATGGTGTAATACAATGTCTTACGGAGAAAACACTTATTTTCAAAAAATGGGCAACTTTTGTGTCACGAAAATGATGGAATTTTACTTTGATTCGTAGTTAATTTTACGTAGTATTTTTACATCACTTTCATGTATGTCACCGGCCATTTGAGAAAGCTATTTATTTATTTTTATTTATTTTTTTTGAGCATAGATGCATAAATCACGAAACCGTTGGGTTTGGCCGCTATGTTTGCACATGCTCTAATGCATTTCAAACAAATCAAGCGAGTTCCTGCATATTGATTGTACTATATTATTAAGTGATAGCTACCAGTTAAATAATGTTCATTCTTCATTATTATTCGTATTGTTGTATTTAAAACAATTACAATAATAATAAAGAAAACTATTATACATCTCAGTGATATGACTAACTTGGAGCGCTGGTCAACCTTAATAGGAAGGGTGAGAATGTCTTTAGAAAACAAAAATAAATTATTTTGGTATAATGTGTTTTTACCATCCAATATTTCTTTTACAATTTCTGCCCTGAGTTCATCAGGTCAGTAATTTGACACAACCCAGAATTTTATTCGGTCATTGACTGAATTCTACCCTGAATGTGATCAGGCCATAAAAATTGCTTATGTCGCTTACTTTACGCTCTAAATCAACGAACTTTCTTCTTAGCTACGTACTCGATTGCAACCACCTCGCCTGTGTCAATTGCCACAGGCAATTTTGCCCTATTAAAACGCATCATCACTGCCACGTGACTACTTGCATGTAACAATGTTATAGACCCTCCTAATACAGATGACTGTGTTTGTCTTTGTCATCATACTATACCAACTGTTTAGAGTTCCTATCAGGGGGGTAACATTGATGTCTGATGACCCGCGTAGTGGGTTCAGTTTCGACTGAGTATGGATTTGACGAACCCAATGCCCCGAGATGCTGACAGGTACTGCGCCACAAGTCCTCGGACACCGTAAACTTTGGCCATGCTTCAGCGACCACCATTGGTGCGATGGTGGAAAGTTGCGTGTTTCGAAGGGCGGAGATCTTGCCTTCATTGGCCGGGTCACGAGGAAGGATTAAACATCTATAAAAAGAACCCTCAACCTCAAAGTGTGTTACGCGCCGATGAGGTGAATTGGGTGTTGAGGATAAACACTCGCTAGCGGACAACCTCTGAGGCAACTGCAGCACTTCAGTTGAATAAAGCTTAGTGGCGTGATGCGTGGGCTCCAAGTCACCCGACATTTTTTCCTCGAACTCGTTGGAGAAAATGACACCCAAACGTCTTCGAAGCGGCCGAAGATACACAGCCCTCCCGCATCAGAAGATAATATGGAAAAGTTACAGAGTATTCCATATGAGAATACTTTTGTCTTAGTGAATAGAATAAATGGAAGTTTTGAAAAGACTTCACCGTTTTACATTTTCAAGGGTTTAGAAGGTCTTGTAAGCTCTCTAAAGAGCTTTAAACGATTGAGAAACGGAGCGATGCTGCTTGAAAGTAAAACAAGCAAGAAAGCTTTAAAGCTCCATCAATGCCCACTGGTGGGAGAATACCCTGTCAAGTGTGAGCTCCACGCTGCGCTTAACCATAGCAAGGGAGTGATCACTTGCAGGGATATCATGGATATGTCTTGTGATGGTTTAGTAAAGGAATGGGAAGCTGACCACGCGGTAGAAGTCAGTCACATCACGACAACGATAGGTTTAAATTTGCATTCTTCTTTCTTTTTCCCTGTCTTTCTTCCTTTTATCCTACATTTCCGTAATTTGAAAATTAATTTTTTTCTATTTGTTCTGATTTGTGTTCGGGCAACTGTTTCCTTTTCTTTTCCTTGCATCTTCGTATTTAGATATTTGTTGAATGACCTTGACGTTGGCGAGCTCTTAAGTCCCAAGAAAGAGAATAGAAAATGAAGGAAAACGCAAATATTTTCCCATTCTGCATGACCGGTAGTACATCGGATGTTGTGGTGGCAATACTATCGCTATAAAATGGCGTGTCAGCAGAAAAAAGAACACTTTGTTTTGCAACATACGAAAATGAAAGCTGTTATATCATTTTAACAAGCGATTCTTAATGGCTTCAGTAATTTACTTGTGCGAGGCTCCTTCCTTTCTGTTTCCTGACCTCCCTTGGTCACCTCTTGTTCTTTTCGATCCCGACGCTATTAAGGCTAGGGTATCTTTCATTTTCATCATTCCTCTCATTTTTTGTCCTACCCCTCATTTTTGTCCCCCCTCATGTTATGTGCCCACCTCATTTTATCCCCCCTCCATTTGATGTATGTGGTGAGATATGTTTTGGTGTGTTGTAGATCAGGAGGGTTTTTAGTGGGTAGGGTTGAATCATTCGACGAGTCCCACACGCGGGGAGTCATATTGGCTCTCCCTAGAGCGTAACTGCATTTTCCCTACCTGTACAAGTATTTCGGGCTCCAATGACCGTTGATGTCGACATGAGCCCTAAAGCCACACACACAAAAGGCTTCAGTAAAAGAAGTCATTAAATTTCAGTAATGCATTTCTGAGTCGTGTCGCCAGTTTGAACTAATAGGTTGTTTGTTTGTTTAGCCTAGCCTTATTATTCCCAGTTCATTGGGGTCGGCGTATGGGGATGGATATGATGCTTCGTTAATTGTAGCTGGGGAATACTCATGGCGCCGGATGCCCTTCCTGACGCGCCTCCCCTGAAGCGGTGATTGTGAAATGAAATGGGTGTGAATGATTATGAGTGAATGTTGTGGTGGAATGATAGGCAGGGGAAACGGGAGAACCCCGAGAAAACCTGCCGCGAGCACCGCTCCGTCCACCACCTCGGATTCTACTTGGATCGGACCGGGTTTGAACCGGCGTCCCCAGAGGTAGAAGGCGAGCGCGTTACACACTGCGCCACGGGTCGCCC
>NNCF01129949.1:237452-247559 GCA_002313205.1 Laupala kohalensis | reverse complement strand
ATATATATAAGTTCTCATCTTTTATTCATTTGAAAATGTTCGTCAATAACCTTTACTAACGAAACGCCGTTAAATCTAATTAACTACTTCTTACGGATGACAATATGCGATTTCATTTTTTCCGCAAACATACAGGAAAAATGTGATAATGGGAATGACTTTTATTATGTCTCGTTTCCAGTGAGGAAACCACTGAAAACTGATAAAATGTGTTCAATGGAAAAGAAAACTGATAAAATGTGCGTATTTGGGGGACACAAAACCCATACAGTTGCAAGGAGTTTGGCAACTGGATATTGTCAGCGTGAAATCAGGAAGTCATATCGAACATTTGTAATGCAATAAAATGAAGTTATTTGAATATATTGCTATTATTTGAGATTTCCTTCATTTTAAACCAGCGATCATGATTGTACGTTTGAAAATGATTCTATTATAATACTTTCAAGTACCATAATCAATTTAAATTGTGACCTTCTTTGCTTATTTGTCACATAAAATAATTAAAACAGAAAATAGTGTACATGCGCGTGATTTAATGCATTTAAAAATTAACTTGCTCGCAAAAATCTTTTACAAGAAAATACTAATTACAGGAAATACACTTATTAGGAATGGTAAACAAATAAACCCCTAAAAAGAATTTCAAGTGAAGTTAATACGTAAATTCCCTCCTTCAGCTTTGGAGTTCTACGGGGTAATTTTCATCCCTAGAGAATCCACACCTGCACACACCTGCGCGGTTCAGCCTCGCCGGCTCTGACGGAGAACTGTGCGCACACGTTAACACTGGATCCTGGCGTTCGACTCGCCGCCCCTCACGCGATATTTCGCACGGCAGATCGTTTACCTCTGACCAGGTGTTCTCCCTTCGTCATGAAGATCGTCTCACATTGTATCAGTGAGCCACTAATTACTTGGTTCTTCCACGTTCATTCAGCGACTCGCCACTTGAGCGTTCACAACCTAACTACCCGTCTCCTCCCTCCTTATTCCTTCTCTATCTTCTCATTTGTACCAACAAAAAAGTCGAATTATTGGTACAAAATAGATGTGTATATTGCGAAGCTTTATCTCACGTATGATCGCTTCCCCACCCCCTCCTTTGTATGTACCAGGAGTCTCTCAGCGCGTTCTCTCTAGATTACAGAGAGGAAGTTGGTCGTTGATTGAAAGTTTTTTGTGTCAGTCGGAACGTTCGGTAAAAAGAGAGAGATCACGTGCCATTCACTATTATCAATTTTATTCAAAAGCACCCATTTTCCATACAGATAATTTTATAAGTAGGAGGAGGGAATACACGAATAAAGTAATGCTATTTGTAGTGGAATAAAACTCTCGGTTCGTACTATGTAGCCATCTCTACTCAAATGTACCATGCAAGGAATAAACAGAGAATACACATAATGATACAAAACTCCGTTATTATTATTTTGTGTGTCTGTGCTATCGACGTCGATAACGCTGATTAGATAACTCGATATTGATTGTATTGGTGTGATATTATTGGCGCGATCATAAATATAACTTATGTTGTTAATAGATAATCGACTTCATTGAAGTCGAGCTCAGTTTCTTTCATAGGAGAAGGAAACGTGGCAAAAGCATCCAGGGGTTTCAGTGAGATAAACTACATCTTTTACAGTTCCAGAATGAGGGAAGGTGGGGAGAAGGTTTATTTATTTAATTATTTTATGACTTATGGCGAGGTTCGGACCATTTGGCCCGCTCTTCCACCTAACCTGGCTCGAGTAAGGGAATTGGGAAGGAGAGAAGTTGGGTTGCCTGAAAACGTAAAGTATATAGTATATTTCTGGAGGAGGCGAGGAAAACCCCAGCTGAAAACCCATTTATTTCGGCCGAGCAGGGTTTGAACCCACGCTCTACCGGTCAGCGGAATCGTAGAAGCGAAGATGCTGCTATTAGACCACCGCTGTCGGTTAACAGTGGAATCCGGAAAACAACCACTGGGTCACCTTAACACATTTCCTTCTCCCTAGAAATATGAGCTATATTTTCTATTTGTACTGCTGACCTATTTGTCTGAGTTATTCTTCTGCATTTGCCTTAGCGGGACAGGTAATGTAGAGCTATGACAGTGAACAATAACAGTGTAAGGAAATTAAGACATGAACTCTCAGCTACAGAATATCTACCGACATAGCAGTAGTACCACATACGTTGTTTTCCAAAAAAAAATTTATGAAAATCCCGGAGGGAGTTCTATGTGAAAATGGATCTTTTTTCACAAATGTTTGAAAACAAATCTAGAAATGAAAATTAATTATGTTATGTTAAATGAACATGGGAGACGGGACCGAGATTCGAGACAAATCTCAGTCCCGTCACCCATTTTCATTCAACATAACATAATTAATCTGTTACCTGGCGGTGAGGTTTTCCGCAATTTAAGAGATTTATAAATAGAATTGAAAAGCTGATTGTTTTGTGGGCACTACAGTTTATTGAAGAATTGGAAAAATTAAATTTCGTAGGATGTATGGACTGAACTAGTTATTTGTCTATAGAATTCTCGATTTCTGTATGCTTCATTTCTCACAGTTCATTTAGGCTAAGGATTTTCAATTGTAGAAGTGAAACAATTATCATTTATCATAATCGGACCATACATTCCTCATTTCAACCAATTTTACCCAATAATTAATTAGATTTTTGAACAATATTTCTCAATTACATAATGTAGATAGTTAAACATTTTATTGATCCACGTTACAGAGAATGAATGTCACTATCACATTTAGATAATTATTTTTGTTACACGTTTTCTAAATAATAGGTAAATAACGCATATTACGATATCGAATAAAAGTAAAATGGCTTGGAATGTGACTCGAATATGTACTGCGAAATCATTTAACTCCAATATTTCTTTCTCAGTTTATATTAAATTTTAAAAAATCGTTGATTTAATTTTTAAACAGGCAAGTGATTTATATGCATCGATGTTGCTTTGGGGAGAGAACGCAACACAACGAGCTTCAAGTAATTTCTGCCCTTACTCGTACAATCTAATAATTTTCCAAGCGTTTTTACTGTTTCCCCGTCCCGCTATATTTTAGATTTTTATTAATCCGACACGGCATTTCGATTGACAGTAGTTACCAACTCGCTGACGGGTTAAGTAGTGTAATGAATTGGCTGCAAAACACTGTTCGGTACTTTTAAAGGGATTGTCCTGCGAATGTATATTTATGGACGTGGATAAAATCGCGTCCTGTTTGCTTGTTTGCTGCGATTGACTGGCGCTGTGCTGACGCATGACCCGCTCGAGCAAGCTCGCTGCCCGGAGCACCGTTGTCATGTTTGCCTACATCATGGTATGCAATCACATGCACCGGATAAGCAGTATTCCTGAGAGGATGAGGCAGTATTTATTTGAGCAGAGGAGAAGAGTAGAGATTACAGAGTTCCTCAGCAAGGGAGGTCATTTAGCAAGCGAAATAGTCTTTTTAGTAAGGTTTCTGTACTATAATACTATTTCTAAAAAATCAATAAATACTCGTAACTCATCAAATGTATTAAACGTTGTAATTACGAATAAAAATTAAGTGCAATATTTGTCTATGAAATTATGAAATAATCTATTTTAGAAATTAATAATAATAGAATAAGTTCTCATATCCAAAACTGTTTGAAAATCTATTTGCAGTATTTTCGAGAAATAAATTTATATATGAATAAACAATTTGAAGATGATCAGATTTTCAACGGAAACAGAATGTTTAACAGCGTATTTGTTTAGCGATACGTTTAATGGTAAATAAGTAGAATTACCACAACATATGCGACATGATGGAGCAGAAGATAATAAACTTTTTCGTCTTACGATCCCCTTTTCCAGAATTGAGTTTCGCGAAACTCTGAATACGTTCAATAAAAATAATGTTTCTTTAACAGAAAAAACAGAACGTATCTCCTAAAATGTGTAAAGATATCGTGTGGCTAATAATTTAACGTGTTCAAATGATCTGTTGCATTTTTGCATTTATTTTTGAAAAAGAATTGCTTATTCCATCGGTGTTCCTTTTCTATACAGAAAAGTCAAATACAGTGAAATAATTATTGAACGAACAACATAATCTTAGTAGGTTCGCATACGTTGAAATTTTTCACCGTATCGACAAAAGAATTTACTCTTTTACTGGCCACGAAACGAGTCGTCCTTTTCCTTTAATTATATTCGGAAATTTTTTTAATACTCGCGATGTTGCTTCGCTGTCGTTCTTCGTTCAAATTCAAATATATCTCCGTATTTGTATTTTCTTAGGCATTAGAATAGCCCTAAAAAGTATAAATTTCCACGTAAAAAATCAATGAAATTGTCATTATACTTTCTCCTTAAAAAACTACGAATAATTTGAATAGGTCATTTAGTATAATGACCACGAGTTACCTCAGTTTAAACCGAAAAACGATATTTTGATCTGTTTAGGAGATATTTGAGGAGTTCGATTTTATTGACTCATTCGGTGTTGTACGAACTACGCCTAATCAAATGAACGTCGAAAGTACTCTACACTAATTAAAAGTGCTGACCTTATGGCACGGAAGTGTGACGCGTGGGTTTTGCTGAAGTCTGACCTTCTGGATTCGATTTCCGAGAAAGACATAGGCATGCATATATGTCTTCCGGTGTCAGGACTGGGTAGAAATGGTGTACAGTTGTGGAAGGCGAACGGATGGTGTAGTGGTAAACACCACTGCAATCAAAGCACGAGTCCCGGGTTCGATTCCCGGCATTTAACATCTGAAAGACCTAAGAGCAAGAACATTAAAGTCTCTGAATCTATTGATGTGCCTGAGTAGCAGGGAATGGGGCACTGATCGCTCCTCCTTGCCCTAGTTTTATCGAGCATTTGTAAGATCTTGGCTCGATTATGGCTGTGTTGTATATAGCTCTGCTCATGCAAGCTATTTAAAGAAGTTGGATAGTGTCCACTATGCAGGAATCGAATACTTACGGGAACCTACCGTACTAGTCCCATTTCGAGTTTTGTATGCCGAGAGTGGCGAACCATCTCTTTTTTTACCTCCGGCGGCAACTACTCATGCTACGATACTTTTGCCACGTGCAAACTTTACCCGACAATCTGGTGCACAACGCGGTTTTTCATCCTTCGTCTTCTTCCATCAGTTTCTACAACAAAAGACTGAGAGTAACCAAACCTTTCGGATATCGCTCCAAAGAAATTTTGTAAACCTTGATTATACGCACACCTATTGTCTTAAATCAAGGTTTTAGTAAGTCTCCTCCTTGAGCTTTGCATAAGCCGAAGATTAATTTCGATCTTCTGCATCATGACAGGAAGAACACTCCAGCTGCGATATTGAGAGTATACTTTCACCTATTCCTCGACAAACACCGGGTCCATATCCCTGTGTTTACAGACGGGTCGAAAAATGCTGATGGTGTCGGCTGCTTCGTGGTTTTTCCCCATAAGACCTGTGGCCACCGTCTTGGCGACCTGTGCAGCGTTTACACCGCTGAGTGCTTCGCCATATTGAGAGCACTGCGATCAACAAAGTTCTCCCGCGGACTTGCTAAGGTCTTGCTAACCCGCCTGCGCATAGGACATTGTCCTGTCTCTCATCAGTATCTCTTATTACTTGATGATGAACCCGTTTGTGAGGAGTGTAGCTCTTCTCTCACAGTGCGTCACCTACTAACTGATTGCAGAAAATACACCGGAATACGGAGACAAATTGGTCTGACTGCAGTCTTACCAACAATTCTCGGAAATGAAACAGAAGATGTTAATAAACTATTGAATATTATGAGTAGATCGGGGCTCCTGCCACAAGTTCTCGGGAGAGTTTAAACTTGCATTCTTCTTTCCTCTTCCCTGTCTTCTTTCTTTTATTCTGCTTTTCCGTAATTTGAAAATTATAATTTTAAGTTGTTTTTATTCCTTTTTATGATATAATGTGTTCGGTAATTGTTTTCTTTTCTTTTATCTTTGTATTTAGATATTTGTTGAATTCAGAAGGTTTTTTTTTAGTGGATATGGTCGAGATATTCGGCGAGTCCCATACACGGGGAAGAGTCTTTACGGCTCTTCTCCATGGTGCGAAACTCCTTTTTCCCCACCAGCAAGGGTTCTAATGGCTTTGCCGTTGACGAATCCTAAAACCCCACAACAACAACAAAACATCCCGGCTCGTCGACATTTTCATCTGACCGAAAGTTATCAAAGGTGATTTCGTGTTATGTCCTTTCAAGTCAAGATAACCATCGTGGGTTGTATGTAAGCATCATGGCCATTCCTATCTCTATTGCTCCCATAGATGTAGGTTTTAGATACCCAAAACCCCCTCAAAATGGTTCGTAATCAGTCGTAGGACTGATGACGAGAATGAAGTGTCATTGGATTTCCGTACCGAACTGATCTGGGCAAGAGCATTTAATTAAGAAGTACAGCATTGAGCATTTTTATCCATAAAAGTAACTACGTATTTGAACGTAATATTTTCTTTCGATTTTGTGGATAAAACAATATCCAGTAATGAAAATATATTTTGTCTTTTCCTTTATGAGAAAATTCAATTGTCACAAATTTTAATGAAGCTGAGTTTTATAGAATACGCAGGTATCACGAGATAATACAATAAGGGTCACAGAAATGTTTAGATTCTACGTCACCTAGCGCAATGCAATAAATTGTCCAATAATGGCAAAATCGAGGTATTAACCTTAAATAACCTATTAAAAAGTATATATCACAGCACCATATCATGTTTCATAGTTTCTATACAAACCAATCGCAATAATGGTGACCTGATAACAAGAATTGGAGTCAGCATGGCTCAGTGAATAGAGTTGCTGGCTGGATGGTTGGAGTTCGAACCTCGGTGAGGTGGGGATTTTTCATCACACCTCAACATCCAGACTGACTCCCAGGCCTACTCAGTCTTCTGTAAAATGGGGCATATCCTGAGGTTAAACCGGTCGGAGCGAGATGCTGACCACATCTCTTCCTTCTAGTGCCGAGATCAAGTAATTGCGGAGCTCTACCCTCGACGAACCCCGTGGGCACCTTCGGGGCCTGTTCAGGGATAACAAGAATTGATTAAATTCTTAGAATGCTTGTTTCATAGATATTTCCTCTTATCACACAAATTTTTGTTTGATGTGACTCACGTTTGAATATTTGAAATCAAGAATTGTTCAAGGCGAAGCAGTTTAAAATATTTTTTGTGATAATTTATGTTGTATCATCATGGACATTCTTTTTAGTTCGCGTCGATTTCTCAGATATTATGAAACATTGCTGACCGGCATTTTTTTTTTCGTTTTGTCCATTCGCGAAATGTTCACACCAGAAAATGGAAAATACCAAATTAATTCGTTCACTTAAGTCTTCAGATTTATTATTTTTATTGTATCTCATAACCTCAATTACACATATGGAACAATACTCTAATAGATGTAAACGTCGTTGATGTTGAAAAAATTAATTTGATACGAGTTAAAAATATTATGGGATTGTGCTATACTATTTGCATTTCGAGGAAATAGTGACAATAAAGTAGAATGATAAAAATGAAGAATGTTCACTTCATTAAACCACTTTTTAATATGTTCAATTTTGATTAATTAATAGCAAGAATTATTTTGTTCGTATGGTTTGTTCTTGATGCAAACAGAATGAGATTTAGATAGCACTAATCTGCGAAGATGCTCTGTTTGAAGCCGTATGATAGAATCCGCACTTTTAAACAACGTAAGATACGTTTTTCAATCCTCGACGATATAAATAAATGAATCCAACTTCACTATATTTTTCGCTGAGTGCGATGTTTGATGTGCATTTCCATGCCTTGAGTATTTCCCTATAGGTTCCCTATGTATTTCTTCCTTGACTATGAGATAAGGAGTTAGACCTCGTCTCTTACAGACTCTAATATTGCGAACAGTATTCTGCACCCTAGTTAAAAACTAGAAGATCTGGGGGTACAGGCCAGGAGCGATGAAAATGTGCTCAAATGTAAAACAAAGTTTAGTTAAAAATATCCTTGTTCCTCAACAAGTATTACGTTAATTCACGAATTTTTAACAATATTTTATTATTTCGTATAAAACTTGTACCAAAATCTACTGTTTCACTTTGAAGAAAGACACTAATGATATATGTGGAAGATGAACAATATTTTTACATTATTTTCTTGTAAAAATATAACATCATAAATCAGTGAGAAGTAATAACGACTACCAGACGCAGTAAATACATGAATAATGTTTGAACCCGAATATTCCTAAGTTAGAAGAAGGGAACCAACGTCAGTAATTATCCGAACATATGTGTAACGAAAATCGATATTTGGAACGTGCTCAAGTGATCGTGATTTCGGGAACGAACTCTCTCGCGAGAGTTTTGACTGACCACCTACGAGTGCAATAGAGCACATTTCCAATTACAATTTAATAAAAGTGAGCGTGATAAAAATAATATTTCTTCTTGAACAATGTGTGTATATTTTCTGAAGTTTTTCGTGTCAGGAAGATGTTCAATTGTTAATATAATACCCTAAAAACTGTAAAAGAACAAAAATAAATTCAGCTCAAGAAATTGAAATTAACGGTACAAAGCTACTACTACAATAGAAAAGTATCTGAAGTTGTGCTCGTTCAACTTTTCAATTTAATATTACGACAATATACGTTCAACTTTTTTCGGTTATTGTTTAATGAAAAATCATTCACAGTTTATGTCAAAAAATTTAAATCATACTAAGAATTCAATAATTATTTTCACTAAATCTGAGTAGCGGATGTTTTTTGCTAACTTACAAAATTAGTTGGAAGTAAGTTTTAACACATCAAATAGTAACAAATTTATATTCGAAAATATGAATTCATTCCTTAGTTTTGGGAGTATTTGTGAGTAATCAGTTACTCGATAACGAATGTGTCAGAAGAAACTCGAATTAAAAAACATTCAACTTTGTTCTATAATAAAAGCAATAAAACACATGTGGACGCATTCGGTTGACTACAGCTGCTACAAATTAAATTGTTTAGTGTGTCCGCGCGTTTGGTTTTTAATTCTAAATATCAGAGAGGAGAGTAAATTTTTACTTTACGTTTTCTCAAAATGCACTAATATACGTGTATCTACGCAAATTAGCACATCACTGTCATCTATCTTTTTGTTCAATTTGTTAATATTTTCTGAGATACATGCCAGTGAGTTGAGTTATTCACGCTGAATACCCACTTCTACTTCAATCTGAGGTTTCTTTCATCGGCCATGAAGTAGCCATCTTCTCAATGGATATACTTTATCCATTCCACGTTACAACACGAGACATAATTGCAAAAGTCCTTAAGTGAAACGGTGTACAGATATCTCGATTTTATCAAAATAAATATACTTATTCCAGTATATTGCTGTAAAACAAAAATTAAGATAATATAATATATTTTTCGTTTACTCTACACTTTAATACAATAATACTAAAAAGCGGTGTCGGCCTCCAAATCATTACGATTTTTATGCAGTGAAAATTATAAAACTCAATGGCATGTATTCTAGAAAACGGACAACATTAATGAAGACAATACGTGTCACGCTCGCCTCCGACGTTATAATGCTTTAAACTCATTTTAAAATTTTCCTGAAACAAAACTTCTATTAAAAAGATATATTCTTTCCCTTTCAGAATTAAAAAGCAAACTCGCGGCAGCACACTGAACAATTTCATTCGCAGTAGTTGTGGTGAACCGAACGCGTCCATTTGTGTTTTGTTGGCTTTGCTGTCGACTGTAGATTGGAGAGATGGTATTGTTTTCGAATTCGAAAGTTGGTTTGTTTCTATTGCACATCGCACTACAGGAACCTGCATCACGGCGGGCGTGAGATGCAAGAAAACACCATACACTTGTCCATTTACGTTTTAGCACCAAAGGGTAAATTCGAATTAAATAGTGGATCTCCCCCCAGGGGACTTACATCGAGTAAGTACGTGTTTGGCGAACACGGGGCCCCGAGCTGAGTCTGGCATTACTTCCACTTACTTGTGCCATGCTCCTTCCTTTCTCTTTCCTGATCTCCCTTGGTCACCTCTTGTTCTTTTCGATCCCGACGC
>NNCF01129949.1:184214-236937 GCA_002313205.1 Laupala kohalensis | reverse complement strand
GTTAAGTACCTTTTTCAGAAACTGAGTCCCTTTTATCCATACAACAGCCAGGATTTGGACCTTCGTCAGGTGTAAACATAAAAGAGTTAGTATTTTAGTAGCATTGCATGAATAAAATTGTTAATATTTATCTTAAGCAAAAACTGTAAAAAAAATCAGCATTTACTTATCATTATTATGGTTATTTGGTTTCTACTTTGGTTTCATATCATAAATATTCATTATTCCATTCACGCAATGGTACTAGGATACTACCACATTTATATTTCAGCACCTGACGGAGTCCAAAATCCTGATAAAACGTTGGATGATTAATGTTTCTGTAAAAGGTCATTAAATTGTATAGCTTTCGAAGTTAAATCTTAAAAATGAATAATGGAAATTCATTGTTCATTCCTTGGAGGACATTTCATATCGAGCTATATATTCTCAGATTTAAACTGGATACAAACAATATTTTACTAATCGGTATCATCATTTATCTGATGAATTATCTTCGCAATATAGTGGCTCATTAATGAGATAGTTTTAATTCAGCTATCGGTATTCAAAATTGGTTTCTGTTTCTGACTGACTGTTCATATTTTGATTCAATTGATAAAGTCTTTTTGATATCCTAATTATTTTACAAACAAACTTCAAGTGGTAAAAAGAAATTATATTCTGAAAGTATAGTTGTACAATAAATACATCGCCTTAGCTTTGAAATTACTTTTTTTTCTCTCTCTCTCTCTCTCTCTCTCTAAATTTACTTTTATCTTTATTTTCTGTTTTTATAATGTTTTCGGAAATTTTTGTCTCTTTTTTTTATGTTTGGATATATTGTAATTCAGGAGGGGTTTTGGTGGGTATAGTCGAGTCATTCGGCGAGTCCCACTTGCGTAGAGAGTCATGTTGGCTCTCCATAGTGCGCAAGTGCATTTTTCCTACCTGTACAAGTATTTAGGTCTCTATTGACCTCGATGTCGGCGAGCTGTAAAGCCCCCCCCTCCCAAAAAAAAAAAAAACACCAAAAGCCAGGAATCATATGAAAAAGTAGCGATTTTTTAAAAGGAAGTATGTTTGAAAAAATATTATTTTACTCTTTTTCATCCTACTCCCATTATTTTGGCTTAATGTAAATGATAAATACGTATCTGTATAATATAATAATTATTTTAAATATTTATTACTCTCATCTCCTCGAAGGAAAAAAACGTTTTCAAAAGAAATCATAATAGTCCAGAAAAATCCCCAATACGATACACCTCAGGTCTCCAGCGTAACGAATTAAAAAAATCTTACTACACTGACATCAAATTTTTTTAACTATGCGAAATTTGAATTCTATCGTATCGCAAAAATGTATTGTTTACGTCTGTCACGTGACGAAGTCGCAAACTAGAAATGAAACGTTGAGATTAAATATATGTATAGTTTGCAAAAGGTCGTTGATAGTTTGCAAAAGGTCGTTAAAAGTAATAATTTATTCGTAATGGTAACAAAACTTGTTAGAAATGTCTGAAAAATCAGTGCAAGAAGTAAAGACAAACGATTGTTAAATGAAAGTGTGTTATGATGACTGGGCTTTCGGAATAGTGTTAAGCAGACCCAAGCATTCTCCATTTCCAATGAAAATAATTTGTTTCTGAAGGTATTAGAGTAAACAAGCTATTTCTTAGCCATATGTATTTGTATTAGTAATTTCGTTTTTTTAATTATATAGTATTATTTGAAAAAGAAAATGGATACCTAACCAGAATGAAACATATTTTAGTGAACTTTAGATTAAGATATTTTTAATGAAGAATCGTATCTGTGAATAGGACGTAATGCAATCGATGAATGATCAAAAAACGAAACGATTTGAAACCATAATTATTATTGAAAAATATTCCCGTGTAGAGAGACAACAAAATATTCCTAATAAACGGAAAATCTCCTTAAATACGGAGTTCCGGTCCAATGAAACAAAAAAACTATAGTCTTGGGCGGATGCTAAATTTGGACGAGCGAGATAGAGATGTACGAACATTCCAAATGTAAAGTCACGACGAAGGAAATATATTCTGCTACCATGCTACGTAAAGTATTTTAATGACAAATTTCATTATTATTGTTATTAGGAAACGAATGTATTATCTCTTGCATTGTTATCAAGCAATATCAATCTTATGTCACCTTCAGTTAACAGAGCGCTATCCAAATTGTCTATCGCACATAAGATATTCCCGATTTCGAAGGTTCACCTCCAGATGTATGGAAGGTTGCATATGATCTAAGCGTTATTCTTTTTTATATGTAACAGCAAATCCTTCGAAACTCGCATGAAATCACATCGTAATTAAACTTTCAGAGAATATTGTTTTATATTAATAAAAGGGGCGACCCGTGGCGTAGTGCCTAACGCGCTCGTCTCCTACCTCTGGAGACGCGGGTTCAAACCCGGTCCGATCCAAGTAGAATTCGAGGTGGTGGACGAAGCGGAAGGTTTTCTCAGGGTTCTCCCGTTTCCCCTGCCTATCATTTCACCACAACATTCACTCATCATCATTCACCCCAATGTCAATCATGAATCACCCTTCTCGGTATCCCGGAAATTCCCCCACCAAATCAAAGCGGCATCATATCATCCCCATCTCCGACCCCTGAGGAATAGGGAAAAGGAGTTAAAGTGAAGAAGAAGATCCATTCGACCATTGAATTCTGGAATGAGTCTTTCTCCAGATACTCTTCAATTGTAGAAGGAGTGGCAGATCGTGGTGTGGCGTGTGACGGAAAGTGGAGAAAAGAGCTCAGTGACAGGTGATTGCGCCGCGTGACAGCTCAGCAGCCGTTTCTCATCAAGTCCCGCCTCTCCTCTCCCTGATAGAGGAAGGGCGGGCTGCAGACTCATTTTGACACGCTTCATCGCGGTTTTTGTCAGAGAAGTCCTTGCGGTGTTCAGTAACTGACGTGAAAATACAGCCAAATAAATTTCGAGTTAAAACACTCTTACAAAACTGTTGAATATGTTGAAATTATAGAAACTACAGCCAAATTAGTGAAAATACAGCCAAATAAATTTCGAGTTAAAACACTCTTACAAAAGACTGTTGAATATGTTGAAATTATAGAAACGGGGTGTTGTGACAGATGAAGACAACGAGGCCACGAATTTTTCCCTTCCTGGCCCGGATTTTTCTCCGTTTTTCCTTCGGGTAGAGGCGGATTTCTTATACATGTTCTCTTCACTTTGTCCAGGGGCGTGTTTATTGTAACAATATATCGTGAATTTAGTGTTATTTCAATTCTTATAATTGTTAAACATTACACTAAGAATAATCGATAGTTCGATAATAATTTGTACATGTAAATTTTTTGCGTTAAATTACACACATATTTACATTCTATTAGTATTATAACTTGTAGCTAACTTTTCATCTTATCTAGGATTTTTTGCTGAAATTTTTGAATCCGCCTCTGCCTTAGGGTCCTTGATCGGAATTGATGGGATGGTCCCTTGCTTGCTTCCGGAGAGTAAATTAGTTTATTGTCCTCCACGTGGTCATACGCAGTTTGTACTGTTTTTTGACAATAAATTTAATATTAATTATCTGCTTTAGACATTCACGTTGCAGAATGATCTCGCCATCTTGAGGTCGCTTTCGACCATAACGTGGAAAATTGTAATTCAGGATGAGTTTTTTTTGTGGGTAGGGTTGAATCATTCGACGAGTCCCACACGCGGGGGGAGTCATGTTGGCTCTCCTTAGTGCGTAACTGCATTTTCCCTACCTCTACAAGTTTTTCGGGCTCCAATGACCGTTGATGTCGACATGAGCCGTGAAGCCCCACATAAAAAAAAACGTTTAAGGGTCCTATTTCATTTTTTATGAAAGGAAAATCTATCTGCGAATAAGACTAATACAGTTTTAACAGTTTTAGCATCAAATTTTATTAACAACAATTTCAAGGAACGTGGAATCTTATAGAAAAGCTTTCGCGGAGTCAAATAATTGGAAATTACTTAGCATGAATCTGGATAACATGAATACAAAAAATTTATCCTGATTCTCACAAATCAATTGCAGAATCAAATGTTGAAAGTTTTGCCGAGCATAAAGAAATCGATAAACGAAAAAAGTAACATCGTTCTGAGCAATTGGGAAAATCAAACTTTCCAAACAATATAGGTGATCAGTTACGTGCTGTTCATTAACCTCGATTTCAACACTGCTTGGCTTAAGGCATTTTCTAAACGCAACAGGTAAATACAGGTAGTTTGTGTAATCATGAGACGTTTGAATTTGTTTTTCTATATTTCATTTATTTTTCAATGTCGAACTAGAAAACAAATCTGGGTGACACTTCCTACTGCTATCAACTTAATTGTGTGAAAAAGTCACAATCGATTATTGCAACTTATTATACAAATAACTAACCCAAATTATTATACAATTTAAACCATAAACTATAAAAATTTAAATATAAAATGTATATAAACATTATAATAGAAATTAAATTACGATTCGGAAAATACAATTTGATATTTGAAAAAATAAGAAATATCTTACATAATTTAATCTATTTTTTAAGTATTTTATTAATAGTTGATTTAAAATATAAATGATTGATTATTTGATTAGCGTCTGAAGCAAGCATTTACATTTAACTTTTAAGATCGTCGATGCGTTGATGACGCAATGAAAGGATTGTGTTTCCGTAATAGATTTGTGAGGTCTCTCATGATCTCGATGTTGGCGAGCTCTAAATCCCTAAATAATGATATTTCCGTAATGATAATATTACGAAATCGAATAATTGTAAAGAAAATCGTGTTATTGGAAATAATATGATATTATAAACAAATAAATTATTATATACAAATCGTCGTATTGAAAACACGAGAGGATTGTCGTAAGAAATCTATCAGAATAAATTATTATAGAGTCAATAAAATAAACCCTTATTTATTGGATGAACAGAATCATTCGCTTGAAACGGCAATTGACAGCGAGGTTTCGTAGTGGATAAGATGTCCGCCAAACGTTACTCGCGACGACTCACGACCAAATATTGATCGGAGCTCTGACCAGCGGACCTCGCAGTTTGTTACTCCATCTGAAGGATCCCATACCTGTCAACAAAGTTCAACAAAGATTCGTATTTTCTTGTATTAAATAAACATCATTTTTATCATAGATATAAAATTCATGCTCATAAGAAGATTACGTGTAGATTAATTATTACGGATTATCTAAGTACGCTTCTTCAGAAAGTATTTTTCGTGCTGTTCGTTGTAGTTGCGTAGAATCCATATTTTTTGTAATGTGCTTCTCAAAAAAAATTTTGAGCTACAATAAAATTTAACAAGTTATTATTTCTTCTGAAAACACTTGTCTCGGAAAATACGGAACAAAAACTGACAAATTTGTACATTTTGTTGGGGCGGAACGTAATTCATTCGTAAACATTCCTTCATAAATATAGTCCTCCTCGAAAGATGTTTTTTGAGACTGAGGTAACTTTCTTGTAGCGTGTCTTGAAGAGACTGTTGACATATGAATTGTAAAAGCATGCCACAGTGCAACCTGTTGCAGGAATAGAAATGGCAATGATGAGAAACAACATAGTATACTCATGGAGGTATTTTGTGAGTACAAAATGATACACTATAAACTCGGAATAAAATTGTGTTTTTGAACGTTGAATTATAATATTCGTGATGAAAATTTCGCGAACGTAATCCTATGAAATATTTAGTACTTATCAAAAAAGGTGGAATATAAATGTATGATAATTACTCAAACTATCCCACTAAAATTCTACACAAACTATTAGTATAGTTATAAAAAATAATTTTCTTGTATTAAGGGAACTTTGTTCGGAAAAGAACACGTGAAAAATATTGGAGTAAAAATTTTCATCCTTACAATAACGTCTTCGTACTTTGTGAAGATAGCGATTCATTCCACAATTGTTTCCGAGAGAAGGAATGAGGATTCGTTATATTCAGCTGAAATGAGGGAAGAGTGGGCTATCTTAATGTAGGTCAGATACCCAACAACACCTTTCCTTCGTCTAAGCATGGGTTTCAGTGTTTGAATGATGAATAAAATCTTGCCTCTCAAAAAATAATGGTAATTTGTTTTTGGTGAGCGAGAAGGTTTGTGTCAGTATATTCAGTTAACGGCAAGAGTTCATATCATGGAAAATTGTCATCCGTTCGATGGTAAGACGGACTCAATAAACCTATAAACATGCTCAATAATTAGAAGATAGTGTCAAGAAGCATGGTTAGCGTACCAATTCATTATTATCTCAAAGAAGATCGTAGGAGGTAAGCCGAAACGTCGATTATTCATACCATGACGCGGCAATTACCCCATAATCTAGACGTATCTGATTTCGACCGCCAAAGGCTACACTCTCAAGCTTACAAATAGATCGACATTGTTTGAATTAAAATATAGTTCCCACCTTCAATAATTGACATACAATCAAACTGGAACGGAAGGTTATCAAAGGCTCTTTGAGTGGATATTTTGCAGTATCGTGGAAACATCAATTTACACGATTACACAAAGGAAACTGCTATGAATGCGCTAATTCCATAATGGACGTTTTAGTCCTACTGAAGCATTAATAATGTAACGTGAGCGTTAATTACGGACCAAATTGAAATAATTATGTGATACAAGGTATCAAAGTAAGAAGTGCAAGGTGTATTTGAGTTCAATTTGCAACTGGGATTCAAGAAAATGTGTAAATATACCTATGTTCATAATCACAGTTTCTTGAATTCTTGGTAACCACGTCGTCCGATTATATAATATACATTATTCCATTGAGTTGTTGCATTTTTGTGAGCGTTGAAATTAATTTTATTACGTTTAATTATTTGATTTCTTATTTATAAACACTTAGAAATAATAAAGTTAAATACCTCTTTATATTTTGTGTTTTAGGTAATTAAATCTATCCTTTTACACAGGATCTATAATCGTCCTCTCCCTTGCTTCCTATATTTCTGGAACATTGATAAATGTTCTGTTCGCGCTTGCCCCTGTATCCAAAAGTTGACCGTCCTGTGTCTGCTCCCTCGCCGTCATTCTCCAAACGGACGAGGGTCTTCCGATCTAACCCTCGCCTCCACGCACTTTGCTGCTTGGAGTCTCCCATCTTCCTACCACACTATTACTCCCTCCTGCTCCTTCTGCTTGTTCTCTTCCTTCTCCAGCTTCTCATTTTCCCCTCCTTATTCTTCTTCTCCTTCCCTTTCTCTCCACCCTCTTACTATCCTACCCCTTCTCCTAATTCTTCTCCTCCTTCCCCTCCCTCTATCCTCCTTCCCCTCATTCATCTCTTACTTACTCTTCAATCCCCTTCTCCCCTCTCCTCTCTACCCTCCTTTCCCTCATTCTTTTGCTTCTTCTCTTCAACTTTCTCCTTTTTCCCTCCTACTCCTCCTCACCTCCTCCTAGCCGATCTCTCTTCTCTCTCAACGCTCGCCTAGGGTCTGACCGCAAATTACGGACCCACTATTGTCCCCTCAATCTACGCTCGATTTTGCGGACAATCGCTCGCATTGTTGATTGTCTTCTGAAATGTTGCTCCCCATATCATCGTTCGAGCCAAACAGTAAAATGTAATAAATTTCTCCGTCGTTTTCTCCAAAATAACTCTACCTCCTCTTTTTCGTCATAGTTGGAGGACAAAAGTTGTCGCATACTTTAAAGAATTACGCTCAATGCTACACTCCGATAACTGTGTAAGATAGAGAGAGTGGAAAAATAGACTTTTCATAAATATTTGTTTACAAATAAATGACAGAAGTAAAGATGAAGTAAAATTTCGATCAAGGAACTGTTTTGATAAATGAAAATTTCAGTCCAAGTTTTTTGAAGATAAAATCGTTTGTTAGTTTTATCTAATCATTCGTACAAGACACTTCGACTCGTTCTCTTTAACGATTAAGTAAAATACTAAACTTACATCAATCCATTTAGACCTATAGAAGTAAAAATTATCAAGTGTCATTTAAGAACTTTTTTCACTATTCTTTCAAATCAAAACCGGAAGGGTTAAATTACGGAATAGACAAACAGCACGAGTAATAGTTCAATCTAATAACTAGAGTCCTAATTGTCGTATTTCATAGTTGAAATATATTAAATTTGTGAACTGTCAATGAGATTTGATCAATAGTACATAATATAAACAGCAAGAATAATATAATCAATAAGGCTATAAAACGACATATAAAGACTTGCGTTAATAAATGGAATCAAGAAATGAAAGATCAGAAATTACGAAAAAATCTTAAAAATTATGTCGTGAAAATAAAACGAAAATATGAACATATAACATTTAATAAATTATTTTCAAAACACAAGAATGTGCTCAAAGTTTGAAGTGATAAATTAATTTAAAAAATTATAATTTAGTGGAAATACGAATCGAACATAGAATATTTGCAAATTCACACCTGAATTGGGAAGTACGTTGAGTCAGTACTATAATTATTCTCCATCCTCGACTTCAACTCCTTGCCGCCAGAAATATTCGGTCAGAACGACTTCAGCATTTGGTGTGAATAGAGGCGGCCGATTCCACTCCAGAATTCTTAACGATGCAGTCTAACGCACGCACAGACACTGCTGACTGCAGCCGTCGTCTAAGAAGACAGGATGACGCGGTGCGGTTCGAGGTGAAAGGGGAATTAGAGGCAGCCATTGTAACGCAAGACATGTTTGTACAAATGACTTTTATATGTAAAGAGACGACAAAGCGAACAAAATTCCAAGGACTATCGAGTAGATTCTTATACTCCTGAGAACGCATAATCATCTAAGAGGCACTTAGGGTGATTAAAATAACCGCTATTTCTTTTTGCTTACGTTCGTTTCCTATGGGAAAGTAAAATGAAATTAGTGATTGCGATTCGATAAAAATGTTAAAGTAAGTATCCATTGGGGTTGAATAAAATAGTCAGACAATTCTAAACTTTGACTCAACCACAATTGATACTTACTTTAACATTTTTTTACTAGATAAAGTAGTCAGAAAATTCTAACCTTTCCCCGCAGAGGGCTTGGCAAACCCACGCCCCCGAGCTGTGAACTGGTACTGCGCCACCAGTCCTCGACTTTCGGCATGCTTAAGCGACTACCATAGGCGAGAAGGTGGAAAGTTGCGTGTTGCGGAGATCTTGCCTTCATCAATCGGGTCGCGAGGAAGAATTAAACCTCTATAAAAAAACCATCAACCTCAAGGTGTGTGAAGAGAATGGATGTTGAGAAGAAACACTCGCCAACGGACAACCTCTGGGGTAACTGCCGCACCTCAGTTGAATATGGCTTAGTGCCGTGATGCGGGGGCTCCTCGTCGCTGGATATCTGTTCCAGTCCGAATTCGTGGGACAAAATGACAGATGTCTCGCTTTCCCCGCTTTGCGGAGTCGGTGTGCCGCAAGGTGAGTATTCAGCCAAGGGTCTACTAAGCGACCGAGGGTAAACAGCCGTCCCGCAGAAACAAAAACTGAACATTTCTCAGGAGAATGTTTTCATCGTAATGACACGTATAGACGGGACACATAAAAAAGTATCCCCGTTCTATATTTACAACGGTTTACAGGGATTAGTTGAAAGGCTGAAGTCAATCAAGAGGTTCCGTAAAGGGTCATTGCTGTTAGAAACTAAAACCAACATGCAAGCGTTAGCACTTGGGAAATGTACTCTGTTGTGAAAGTTCCTTGTGAAGTGCGAGCTCCATGCTGCGCTTAATCTCAGCAAGACAGTCGTAAGTTGCAGGGACGTTATGGATATGGCAACTGACGAAATTGATGCAGAATGGTAGGCTGCTCACGTGGCTGAGGTCAGTCAATTCATGAGGAAGGTTAATTGTGTTCCGCAAAAGACCAGTTCCTTAATCGTTACATTTGACTGTCCTCGGCATCCGAAATATCTCAAAGCTGGAAGGCTTAACCTGCCGGTGCGTACTTTCATTCAAAATCATCTGCGGTGTTCCAAATGCCAGAGATTTGGACATGCAACATCTTGTAAGGGCCGGGATAAAAATGGGAAGTGGGGGAAAGAGGCATACGAACCAGGCGTTTCATGTTCAGGACTTGCAAAGTGCAATAAATGCACAAGCAGAAGCCCAAATAGAAGCAGGGAGAGAGTTGCTTTTCCGAAAAAAAAGTACAGGAGATCAAGACTACGGGGAAAATTCCGTACGGTGAAGCGAGGAACAAATACAGAGCTTTACACCCTGTAATTTCTTCCAGTTACTAAACCACAGCAAAGACTCCTGTAGCAGAGAAGAACGATTCCGTTCAAGCCGATTCTACAGACGTGTCTACGACAACGAGTACGCATGCCAGTGCAAATGCGACAAAAAAGATGTTCAAGCTGTTCCTGTTTAGTCGCAAATTGCATTCACAAACCGTCAGCCTACATCACTTAAAACACCTATCAGTGTGACACATGCCCTACAGTATACAAAGCAACAGCCAAAGACAAAAAAGAGTTTCAGGGCAAAACCAATGAAACTTAACGTTATTTTAAAACAAACACAACTATATCCAGGAAGTGGCAGAGACGTAAAAAAGATGTGTCTGTATTTATTTTCTCCGAGTCGCATTTTGCATTGTCCGACGGTGTCGCGGAAATGCACATCCAGAAGCCCGACCCAGGAGGTTAAAAATTATAATGGTTTCCATACTTCAGTGGAACCTTAAAGGCTATAAAACACAACGTGTAGAGTTACAGCTCTTAGCGTGCCACAATCCGATCTGTATTTGCCTGCAAGAGACATACCATTTACCTGAACACTCTCCCTCTCTGCTAGGATATATCAGCTTCAATAATGACGACACCATAAGAGGTGTAGTTGCCGTGTTTGTTTGAAAAGCTATCCTCTACTCACCTGTTCTCCTACAAACTCAAATCGAGGTTATAGGAGTCAAAATTCACAACGTACCAGCACTGACCGTGTGTTCTATATATCTTCCTCCGACACGAGATTTCCCACTCCCTCACCATTCTTCTTCCTCGGAGATTTCTACGCCCACAGTGTACTGTGGGGCTCGTAGAGCGATTGACCCAGGGGTCGACTGCTGAATTGTCTCTTTGAGCGTGAAGATTTATGCCTAAAAAACATCGGGAAGATGACCCACTTCGCATTTGCCACGGGGTAATGAACTGCTATAAACCTGTCCATTTGCTCTCCTGAAATTTCTAATATCTTTCAATGGAAGGTAGAAGATGATCTGCATGGTAGCGACCATCATCCTTTCTGGTTGCCCTTGCAGGAACGTGCGAATGTTACCACATGGTAACCACAGAAATGGATTCTCAGTAAGACTAATTGGACACTGTACCGGACTCTCTGTCTTCAGAGAAACGGGTAGTGTCAAAGAGAGGATTGACCATCTAACCCTGGTGATTCATCAAGCCGCTGAAGAATCCATTCCGAAAACATCCGTTTCCACGAAGACCTCATGTCCCCTGGTAGAACGACGCATGTCGGTCCGCCACTCGGGCAAGGTGAAGAGCATTGCGGAAATTTAAGGCTAGTCCATCTACGGAAAACGTCTGCGCGCTTTTGCTTTAGCAATCCAATATCCTGCGAAATATCAAAGAATCCTGATCCACCTCCTGGAAAGAGTTTCTAAGCACCATTAAGAGAACTACATATTCCACTTAAGTATGGGAGTCAATCCGAAAGATATCTGGAAGGTATTCTCGAGTCCCAATATCTGGACTCAATTATCAGGGTCACGGTCTCACCAACAACACAGAAATGGCAACAGTGAGGGCTGAATACTTTGCTGACCTAACATCTACAGCGAAGCTGCGATCCTGATTTCGCGAGAAAGAGGGAAATAGCAGAGGGCACATAGTTTGACTTTCGTTTCACCAACTGAAAACCCTACAACTCTTCCTTTTCTGTCTAGGAACTGCAGTCAGCTCTAGCGACAGTCCACGACACTGCGCGTGGCCCTGATTCAATTCATTATAAAAAGCTGAGAGAACACAGTCTCGAATCAAAAGAATACCTATTGGATATCTTTAATCTTTCATGGACCGAAGGAGTATTCCCTAATTCATGTAAGAATGCAACGCTTATCCCTTTACTAAAACCAAGAAAGGACAAAACGGTCTTCAGTAGTTATCGAAGTATCGCCTTGACGAGTTGCGTCAGTAAAACTCTGGAGAGAATTACCAACCGATGTCTCTTCTGGTATCTTGAACGGCATAACTTGCTGAGTCGATCTCAGTGTGGTTTCACAAATTCCATTCCACCCTGGGCAACTTATTTCTCCTGGAAACAGCAATTCAAGAAGCTTTCGTCCGAAGACAACATGTCGGAATATTCTTTGACATCGAGAAAGCTTATGATACTACTTGGCTTCATTGCATTTTAAACCAACTCTATACCTCGAGATTTAGAGGACGTCTTCCTCTGATGCTACTGTCCTTTTTGGATCAGCGTTCTTTCCGCTATAGAATTGGAAGAGACACCTCAGATCTCCTTCTCCAAGAAAACGGCCCCCCAGGGGACATACATCTAGTAAGTAAGTGTTTGGCGAACACGGGACCCCGAGCTGAGTCTGGCATTACTTCCACGTACTTGTACCATGCTCCTTCGTTTCTCTTTCCTGACCTTCCTTGGTCACCTCTTGTTCTTTTCGATCCCGACGCTATTAAGGCTAGGGTATCAATCATTTTCCTCATTCTTCTCATTTTCTGTCCTACCCCTCATTATTTGTCCCCCCTTATTCTTTGTCCCCCTTCATGTTATGTGCCCCGCTCATTGTAGCTCCCCCTCCATTTGATGTATGTTGTGAGATATGTTTTGGTATGTTGTAGATCAGGAGGGTTTTTAGTGGGTAGGGTTAAATCATTCGACGAGTCCCACACGCGGGGACTCCAAGTTTTTAGGTCTGTAATGATCAAGAAGTTGACGAGCTCTAGTCAGTACGTATTTGGAAAAAACGGAGCCCCGAGCTGAGTCTGGCATTACATTCACATACTTGTGCTAGGCATTTTCCTTCTCTTTCCTGACCTTCCTTAGTCACGTCTTGTTATTTTCAATCCCGACACTAGTAGGGCTAGGGTATCTTGCATATTCCACTNGAAGTTGACGAGCTCTAGTCAGTACGTATTTGGAAAAAACGGAGCCCCGAGCTGAGTCTGGCATTACATTCACATACTTGTGCTAGGCTTTTTCCTTTCTCTTTCCTGACCTTCCTTAGTCACGTCTTGTTATTTTCAATCCCGACACTAGTAGGGCTAGGGTATCTTGCATATTCCACTTTTTTTTCCTTCTCATTTTTTGTCCTACCGCTCTTTGTCTCTCCTCATTTTTTGTCCTCAATGTTTTGATGTATGTTTTGAGATATGTTTCGGTATGTTGTAATTCAGGAGGGCTTTTATTGGGTATGGCTGAGTCATTCGGCGCGACCCACACGCGGGGAGAGTCATGTTGGGTCTCCCTAGTGCGTAACTGCATTTTCCTTACCTGTACACGTTTTAGGGCTCCAATGACCCTTGATGTNGGGAATTACCCCGCTATACATTACAATATTAAAGCTTTTTATTAAAATACTAAATATTTAAAATAGGTTTTAAAAATTAAAAAATAATTTTTCCACAACATACAATGATACAGACATAACAAAATTGTTGCTCAACGACTCTTTTAAAAACTCTTAAATATACATAATTTAAATTTAAAATAATTTGTGGGTTGTTTTTATTTGAGAATCTTGAAAAAAAGCGCCGTTGCCCTTTGATCAACGCGCCATGTCGAGGGTACGTCTGTATGCGAGATGGACCTGCTGTGAAGTGCATGCGACATGAAACGGACGAATTTTAAACTATAGCGCGCAAAAGGCGTTCCAGCAGCAAACAATCCCGAACGGTTCGGAACCGTCCTAAATTCAGCGCATGCGCACTGAAAGAATCTCGAGAGAATTCCGAACCGCTCCGAACTGTTCGGAATTTGCTGCTTGAACAAACCTATAATGTTTTGCTATATTTCCGGACACGTGGGATTCAGAGGAAATGAGGAAGCAGTCGTTGCCGCAAAACCGGCATCCCTCAAGAATCGCGTGGATTTTTTCACGATTCCAAAAAGTGATCTTCTAAATTTCATCAAGACAAGGATTCTGAATGAATGGAACAATGAGTGGTTGGCTGTTGAAGGGAATAAGCTCCGACTTATCAAATCTTCTGTTGAGTCATGGAGCAGTTCCTGTAGGCCAGCCCGGCGCGACGAGGTCTTGCTGACCCACCTGCGCACAGTACATTGTCCTCTAACTCCTCGGTATCTCTTATTACTTGATGATGAACCCGTTTGTGAGTATAGTCATTCTTCTCTACAGTGTGTCTCCTATTAACTGATTGCAGAAAATACTCCAGAATACGAGGACAAATTGGTTTGCCTGCAGATTTACAAACAATTCTCGGAAATGAAACGGTTTATGTTAATAATTTTATGTTTAGATCGGGATTCCTCACACACGTGCTCGGGAGGGTTTAAATTATCATTCCTTTTTTCCTCTTTCCTGTCTTCTTTCCTTTCATCCTTCGTTTCTATAATTAGAAAATATAATCTTTAGAAGTTTTTTTTAATGATATAATGTATTGGGCAACTGTTTTCGTTTCTTTCATCTTTTTTTTCTAATATGTGTTGGATTCAGAAGGGTTTTTTTAATGGGTATGGTCGAGATATTCGGTGAGTCTCACACACGGGGATGACTCGTTAGGGCTCTTCTCTGTGGTGCGAAACTTCATTTTAGCTCACCTGTAAGGGTTAACCTTGCCGTTGACGAGCCCTAAAGTCTCGCAAAAAATATCTTACCTTTCCTAACTGTTAATGTAATTTATGTGTCCTGTACCACGGCAAGGAGACCAATATATCGATTGTTCCCGATTGATACTGGTGAGACGTATTTCAGTGGACCCAATCACATAACACGAGAGAGAGGAGGAGGACATAACACGATGTCCATGTCGTTTCTCTCATATAAAACACTAAGCACAGTAAGCATCGGATCTTGGCTCCTCACTAGGTTTTCATTGAACTTACAAGATGCATGAGCTAAGGCACTCTTATGTATGCTCTAATGAAAGCTATTGACACCAGTGTTCGGATTTTTTCTGATCAAAGTAGCAGTATGAAATTGAGTTAATAACGAATGTTTTATACTATTTACATAGGCGTAAACGCGTATACTAGATGATTACCGCATAGAATGACACACCAAGCAATTTATCCCAACTTAATGAGATTAGTTTTGAATTCACAAATTATACTGTAATTTACTTTTGTCCATATAACAGGGAATGAAAAGATTTTACCTTGATTCCAGAGCAGATGAGTTCATTGTGTTGGCTAAGGCATTAACATTATAAGACAGTTTCATAAAGGTGTTTTTGTAATTACATATGAGTAGACCATATTGTGAAGTGCTGTTAATGTCTAGAAAGGAACCAAAATGGCGGCACGAAAATACTCTTATTTACAGTTTTAACATCTTTCAATGGCTTTCGATGGACGTGATTTCGATATTAAAGGAGGATCGATACTAACTGATGCTATGAAACTAATAGACAAAGAATTATTTTAATAAGTCTCTTGTTCTTAACAGTAATAAAACGATTAGTCGAGTGGACATTTATTCTCGTTATATTGTGTAAACAACGAAGATAAAAGATATATATTACGGTAGTACTTTGAAAACTAGCTGATAAAATTACACAAATATTTTATTGCATGCTATTATTGTTTCTTATTATTCATTTAAGATTATTTTTATCTGTGAATATCATAATTTGCAGAATTGAAAAAACTACCACTGCGCTAGAACTCTCGATCGGAATTGATGGAATGGTTTCATGCTTGCTTCCGAAGAGTAAATTAGTTCATTTTCGCCGCGTGGTCATTCGCAGTTTGTGACAATATTTTTTTAAATTTAATATCCATACCAATATATAAATCCGTAATGCCAAAGTGTGTCTGTTTCCTATTGAATCACGTCTACACTAAACCGATCATTAATTTTTACAGGGATTAAGATGTTCAGGATGAACATTGGCAAACTTTTGCTTTTATTTAAAATATGTGAAAAGAAAAATTATTTTCTATTTTGATCATAAATGTCGATGAAATCGAAAAAAAAAATGTTTTTTCGCCCACGCCGCCTAAACGGTTAGAGATAGGTGACAACTATGTATGGCAATATAGTTTGCCTCAAAGAGTTCTACAAAAAAAGTCCACAATAGCATATGTGGACAACGGTTTACCTACATTATTCGAAAAATACATAAAAAACGTTATAGGAGAGTTAAAATATTTCAATTTAAGAGTATATTTCAAGAAGGAAAATATCAGTCATCAAAAAATTTAAAATTTTACTTACTCATGTACGTACAATATAGAAAGTATTGTAAACGTAAAAAAATCTGTAAACGAGATTTATGCGGAAATATCCATTTTGGAGCCCCCTGATTCCGTTTAAAGTGGTTTTTGGCATAACGTCCGACCGTCTATCCGTCTGTGCGCAGCGATTCTGAGTAAATGGATGAATCAATTTAATTCACATTTCGTATTTACGATAGATTTTACTTGTTGTTGATGCACGTGCACTGATTTTTTTGTTTGCTTTAAAAAAAGGGTATTTCACATGAATTGTCAAAGTACTCTTTTGAATGTTTCTCAAAAACGGCTCCAACGATTTTGCTTAAATTTTCTGTTAAGTATTTCTAGTATGCATTACATACCCATTGGCGGTATTTCGCTTGAAAACTTGATATAGATACAGTAAAATAATTTCTGTCTTCTACATTTACGCATTTGTTTACTATTTCAAGAAGCTTGAATATTTTTTAACATGAATGAAGCAGAGGTAGAATAAAATAATATAAAATAATATAAATTTTACTTTTAAATCTCTAATAAAACACACTAATAAATTGGGTTTTGAGCCCGACGAAAATGTTAGTAATATCATTGCGGCGCGTAGTTTTAAGTTTGCCAATGGTGTGAATCGAAGAGCTTATGTTTGTAGATGTGTCATTTTAATATGTTACTTTTACATGGAGAACAGAGGAATGTCTGCATCATATGTTTCATTTGGTATCTTGAATCTTCCACCAACGTTACCTCTATGCACTACTTGCGCAAGGCTCCTTCCTTTCTCTTTCCTGACTTTCTTTGGTCACCTCTTGTTCTTTTCGATCCCGACGTTATTAGGGCTAAGGTATCTTTCATTTTCCTCTTTCTTCTTCTTCTTTTTCTTTTTTTAAAGTTTTTAAGTAAAGTCTTGAGATATGTTGTGATTTGAGTTTTGAGTTGTAATTCAGGAGGGTTTTTAGTGGGTATGGCTGAGTCATTCGGCGAGTCCCACACGCGGGGAGAGTCATATTGGCTCTCCCTAGTGCGTATCTGCATTTTCCCTACCTGTACGAGTTTTTAGGGCTCCAATGACCTTTAATATCGACATGAGCCGTAATGCCCCCGAAAAAGAAAAAAAATCTACGCACTAGTCGTAACCTCACATCCGGCGACGGTGCATCATTTCGCTACGTAAGCTTACGTACCAGATGTGTCCACTGCTTCTTTTGCCGAATTTTCTTGTTAACTTGTGCATGCTGTGTATAATTAATGTTCATGTATATTTTATCATGCGTGAGAGTGTTTTTGTATATTATTTCTTATCGTTTGTAGAATTTACTTGGCTACGTGTATTTTTTGTTTTGAAGGTAAGGTGTGATAAATCATTTTGTTTATTTTTCATGATTTTTTAATTCAATGCTTTATAGCAGTTTCAAACTTTAAAAATAATATATTTTAACAATAAAAGAATTCTTTGACGGGATAGATAAGGAGCGTTACGAAATAACATGATAATAAAACAAACAGTTTAACCGAAATTATTAATAGATACGATTAATGTTTATTAATATATTTTTGAAATTTCAAATTACAAAAAATTAACTATTTAGTTCTTACATAAATTATATAAGATTATTTATTGTCTGCTGGCTTTGTTTTTCGCGTTAACAATATCCTATTTATCTTTATATTTATTAATATATATATATATATATCTTTTGAAATAGAATATAAATATTTTGAAATAAAATATAATAATGCCGCTCTCTAGACCAAGCTTCGAAACCTATATGAGAAAGTGTGTGCAATTGTTTTGCACCACTAGTTTGTTTTTGTTTTGTGCATTAATGAAGGTTAATAACACCTTTAAATTGTAAAATTTGGACGAACGATTTTGATTGTAATGAGATGGTGCTGGCGCAGTTGTGTCCTGCCTCGGAAGCAAAAATTCGACCTTTGGCAGTTTCCGGCGAATGGTTTCGTTGGTCTAACAAGTAACAAAATCCAGTCAACACCGGGCAATCAGCTGGTATCTATATATTTATTAAACTGATCTGTGTTAAAATACCCGCGTCAAAAATCTCTTGATTGGCTTGCACTGTGCATCTTCGGGACCGTATCCCCGGATTTCTTACACCATGATCCGAAGCGACACGGCGCTTGCGCCCGAGTACGTACCACGAAGCGAGTCCTCACGCCGAATTAATGAGATTCGCCTCCGACGCGAACTCTCGATTCTCCCATAGACGTCGCGGAATGGCATTACGCCCCTTCAGGACACCCAACGAACACTCGCTGTGTTTATTCAATTTCGAATTCGCTTCGAGTGTTTGTTGCAGGTTTGGCATTCGTTGGATTCCTGTTTTCGCGCGGAAGTAGAATGGATTGGCCGTGAAATAAAACTACAGCATTCTGTGCTTCGTACATGAACTTGTTACTATTGTTCTACCTGATAATGTTCGTCAAATCATTCAAAAATTTAATTTATACTGTATTTACTTTGTACGTTTGTTTTTTCAATAATAGCAACTAGTAACGACAATCTTGTTTTGTAACAAACAGTTATTTAAGGAAAGTAATAAAACTGGAAAATCCTTTGACTTGCATCTGACAATCCTTCGACTCATTAAGTATCTGAATGTTTATGACGTAGAGGACAATGACGGACAGCACTCAGATCGAAACATTTCGATTTTTTTCTAATGAGCTATATTTTATCAATGGTGCCGCGTAGATCCCTCTCCTCACGACAATAGTCTATAAATTGCAAGAATGACCCGCAAGTCGTGTTTTAAATTACAATCAATATAAGCGCGTATTATTGTTGCATTTATTTATTTATTCAAATTTTAAGGTCAAATCCTTACCTTAAAGATTGTCATAATTCGTATGCTGCATTCATGATTGGGATGTTCTTTGATTAAATTATTTTTGTTCAATTAAGGATTAGGAATTAAATATTTTGTTATTCCAAGAGAATAGTTGATATTTTACGTTTCCCATGACAAAAAAACTGTTCGTTTTCGAGTAAGTAAAAAGTGGTCTCGAATTTTTATAATTTTAATTTGTGTTAAGACGACGTGTGTATTCTCTTACGATATAAGTCAAATTAGGGTACCGTGTGAAATAAAAACATCGGTGAACTAAAGAAAACCATACCGGTAAACTTTTATATGTTCGCGTGGTTCAGTGGGTAGAGCGCTGAGCTGCTGNAAGAGACAGGGCTTGACTGTGGTTCGATCCCCGGAAGGGAGTGGCACTCTTTATCACATATCAACCTCCAGAGTGCTGGACTTGGCCTGCTATAAAATAAGGACCGGGACTGTTCTGGGGTCAAACTAGCTGGAGCGAAATGCTGACCATTCTCCTTGTGCCGAGTCCTGGTAATTGCGAAATACAATGGACCCGTTAAGGGACAGTTAGACTTAATTATACCCCAAGGAAATTGTGTCAAAAAATTAATTAAACACAAACATACACTGATCTATTTTAGTGTGGTTCTAGGGAGAGCGTATTAAAACCGTTGAACTATATCTGCATGATGTTATCCATTATTTAAACATGACTAAGGAATAAAATCCCACAAGAAATTTCCGATAGTTCAGTTCTTCGCAAAGACAAGAAAAGAAAAGAAACACGAAATTGAGATAGTACATAAAAATAAACAAAATCAACAAACTTCTGTTTGGATGTTTTCAGAGGGAGAATATTCCTTTTTACCAAATAAATCGTGTGCAATATTCATTTTTTTCAACATTAAGAGTCAATCTGTTTCAAATTTACTATTAAAGGAATTTCATGGGGAAGCTTGTTTCTGAAATGCAGTTAATCTTCACGCTAATGAACAGTAAAGTGGAAAACCGTTCCAAGCAGTCACTTGGCACATCAGTTTTCCGAAGTCGTGTTATCCTCATTAGTCGCACAATGACGAAAAACGGATGTCGTACTACCTTGTAAAATGCATATTTGAATTTTCGAAAGTTGTAAATGATAATTCCTCAGCGCACAGAAACAATGAACATTTCATATTTTTGAAGGAAACAGTGAAGGAAGTTAAACGAAATTTGGTGTAGAATATTAAATAACATTAAAAAAGTTTTAGAAAATATCATTTAAATAGCACACCGTAAAATCTAGGAGAATATATTGCCAACTACATTTTTGCATGTTCCTGATTTTCATGTGGTGATATCGCTATTTATTGCAGGCCAATCGTTTTCTACGAACAAGTTCTTTGTTTTGGTTATTTTGCGTGGTATAATTAACAATATTATTTTTCCATCTAATACAAATATTTCTTAATTACTCTGCAGGGTTTGTGCGGTTTCAGTTGTACAGAAGAAAGTATTAGTTCACTGTTCCTCGTAAATGTATATATGCCGTATGTTCTATCTACAGGAACTCACCTAGTCAGGATATGAAATTCTTACCTCGATCCAATTTTAAATAATCGCCATAAATTGAACTTAAAGCATATTAAACCGAGAAAAAGTCAAACAACATTCAAATTTAATTAGATTATCGTAGTATTGTACAAGCCTCGGATTCCCGATCTTCACTCAGGTCCCATAACTGCATCCATTATGCAGGAGTTCGCAGTGCAATCGGTGCCTTCCGCACTAGTCGAATAGATTGCTTACTAATAGACGTTGGCGAACCATCCCTCAGCAGAAGATGCAAATGTTGTTCCTCTTACAAGACCACCATTACTCCGTTCTGAGGGTAGCATCTACTGGAGAAAAATGACTTTATCTGACATCCTCCAATGAAATACCCATATTCCCTCACCTACCATGGTCCCTCAACTACCGACTTTCGACTGTCCAATCTTCCAAAGCAGAACACTTCCTGCCGCTGTAAACCAGATTGCTTACTGGTAGACGCTGGGAAACCACCCCTCAACATAAGACAATATTTTACTTGGATCTTACGGAAAGAAACTGATGGTGTTTCAGATAACCCCACTCATCAACACATTCGTTCTCCCATATTTTGTTCATCTTAAACTATAAGACCTTCGTTATACCACCCAGCGGGTGTCCGCTTTAAAAATATACTGGATGAAAATGACATCCTCCTACCTCCTCCGGTGAAATACCAACATTCTCTCACCCAACCAGTGTACCTCATTCAACCAACTACCGTCTTTCGGCTATGTCAACTTTCAAAGCAAAACTCCTGCTGCTGTGTACCGGCAGCACTTCACAGAAATGGAAGCAACGTATTCAGATCATACGTTCATCTACACTGATGGTTCATCCATGAACGATTCCGTGGTTGCTGCTTTCCACTGCCATAGTGTCATCCATTCTTTTCGCCTTCATTCCTTTTGCAGCGTGTACGAGTACACTGCGGAGAAATATGCAATCCTTGAAGCGCTGAAGTTCATTCAGCTATCTTCCATACGTCACGTGGTTCTATGGAGTGACTCGGTTGGTGCCCTGTGGTCAGTGACTTCACTCTACACTTGTGATATCTTGACACAAACTTTTAAGAATCCGTCTTGCAGTTCAACATTTCGAAGGAGTTCTTTGTTGGGTTTCTGGGCATGTGGGTATTATTGGTGATGAAGCAGCGAAGCGAGGAACACAGAAAGAAATTCCTGGCGTTTCAACCGTCCCCACGTCAGGCACAAAGCTTGCTATAAGATCGTCTGTTCTGAAGTCATCGCAAGCCAAATAGGAAAATTGCACCTAGAAGTTGAGGAAGGTAAAAGACTCTGGTCCTCTTCACTCGGTGCGAACATACAAGGACCTTACACATCGTCGTACTGACCACTGTTATCTTACCCATGACTATCTCTTACGCAGTGTACCTCCCCCCATCTGTGAGACTTGCAATACAACACTTAGCGTGGAACACATTATTTTGGAGTCTCTCAAATATAATAATAGCCGACGGAGACACAATCTACTCAACAGTTTGAACATTATGTTTGGGCAAAATGAACGAATCGGGGCTCCTCCCACAAGTTCTCTGGAAGTTTTGGATTTTTTTAAAATTTTCTTTTTCCTGTTCTTTAACTTTACATTTTCTCCCTCTCTAAATTTACATCTTTCTTTGTTTTCGGTTTTTATAATTTTTTATTAATAAGTTGTTTCTTTTTTCCTGTCTTTTTATGTTTCGACTTACGATATTTCAGGAGGGTTTTTAGTGGGTATGGTCGAGTCATTCGGCGAGTCCCACAAGCGAGGAGAGTCATGTTGGTTCTCCTTAGAGCGTAACAGCATTTTCCCTACCTGTACAAAAATGTACTCGAACAACCTCGATGTCGGCGAGCCGTAAAGCCCCAATAATTTTTTTAAACCTGTTTGAATTATTATTTAATCATATATCTTACAGGGTCGTTTTTTTGTGGGATTTCAAATCTTTGTAAAACGTAGTTCATTGTATTTATTATACCTCTACCTATTTTGATTTATTTATATCTCCAAGTTCTGTACTAAATTACCTTTTCCCCGAATTTTAGTGATAAAATATTTCTTTTCCCCTTTGTCCTATTACTATCCCCAATTTTACTTTCTCAGACGTAGCTGTCGACATCTGTTGATGAGTCAGTCAATTATTGGTATACCGATACTCGATGTAATTAACGAATAATATAGGAAAGAATTGTGAATAATTGATTCAGCTACGTGTATAAAAGTTTCACTATAGTGCAAATTTCAGACCTGATTACAGTGTAATGTTACAGAGGTGTCAAATGAATCCGAAATGTTTTCTGTAAAGACCGCATGTTTTTGGCCCGTCGGATTGAACATTCCGGGCGTTCTGCCATGCGCTCATATACAGAATACATTTATGTATTGAGCGATAAAACAAAACTCAAGTTCAAAGACGAAATGAAAATCAATGAATACTTAGAATACGGAGAAACAAAGAGAAATTGAGAACACTCGGCTGGAGACCTAATCTGAAATTTAAAAGAAAATCGACGCTTCTATTTTGAGGCTATGATGACTTTCTAGCTTTGTGTACGAGTATAGTGTATGATAGATGAACTAGTACATTGGAAAAATCAATGTAACAGTTAATCTTGAATCCCCCCAGGGGACTTACATCTAGTAAGTACGTGTTTGGCGAACACGGGGCCGCGAGCTGAGTCTGGCATTGCTCCCACTTACTTGTGCCATGCTCCTTCCTTTCTTTTCTCTGACCTCCCTTGGTCACCTCTTGTTCTTTTCGATCCCGACGCTATTAGGGCTAGGGTATCTTTCATTTTCCTCTTTCCTCTTCTTTTTTTTATGTTTTTAGTAAAAGTCATGTGATATGTTGGAATTTGTGTTTTGAGTTGTAATGCAGGAGGGTTTTTAGTGGGTATGGCTGAGTCTTTCGGCGAGTCCCANGGCGAATCCCACACGCGGGGAGAGTCATGTTGGCTCTCCCTAGTGCGTAACTGCATTTTCCCTACCTGTACAAGTTTTAAGGGCTCTAATGACCTCGCTGTTGACGAGCCCTAAAGCCCCACACACACACAAAAAAAAAGTTAATCTTGAATATCGATACAAACTATCGTAATTTTAAATAAAAAGGAATAAAAAAGAAGTTTAGGTGTGATTTTAAATGTTCCTGTATGTATAAGGGGAATGAAAATACATAAATAAATATATAGTCAAATACATTTTCATTTCTTCCGTCTCGTGACTAATTCAAGCAAATTTAAAAAATTATTAAAATTAAAATAAAACAGGTTTATATCATCAAAATTGCCGAATTTAGAGCACTTTTCTACTCATTCGACAAGATTTGGGATCGAAACACGTCACATTAAAAATATCCAACTCTTTTCCTTTATACTTCGGAGCTTTCATAACTACACAATTAATAAAATTCAGTAATGTCCACAAAAGAGAGGAATGATGCGATTGGTGACAGAAAAACCCCTCACTCTTATTGTTGTATCCAATATGAAACTTAGGATTGAGGTTATGTTTCTTGAACATTCCAGAATTACGGGTCAGAAATATTTGTAGTAGCTAAGCTTTAGAGAGCAGAAAATTCACGAATAACACTTAGTCTTTAAAATAGCGGTTAAATTTTGTCTGTAAGTACAATAAAAACGTATACTCTATTATAATAGGAGAACAAAAAATTAAAATATCATTACAGTATAATTACGCGATCCCGATAGCATCGAATTATATGTTTCCAGTATTTTGTCGCAAAGGAAATGGAGGAAGATTTGTTATTGTAAACTAGCAAAGGTGTATTTCAGAATATGTCTATTTGTATGTATGAATTTCGATAAAATGCACAATAAAGGTAGCCATATTGACGACATTCCCCAACGTTCCATGTGTCACGCTATCATATCTCAACAGTACCTGCTTTCATCTTACAACGCATGAAAGAAAGGGACATAATTAGAGAATAAAACAAATAATGGGTTATCACATTTCAGAAGAATAAATGTTTATCGGGTCATGAAGTAAGTCACGATATCTATTATTTTTCAATTAGACATCGTGTTTGCCGCATGGTCATTAAAATTGTATACATTCATTATAATAATAAATTTATTGTCAAAAAGCAGTACAAACCGCTTATGACCACGTGGAGGACAATAAACTTATTTACTCTCCGGAAGCAAGCAAGGGACCATCACATCAATTCCGATCGAGGACCCTAAGGCAAAGGCTTTAAGTATCATTTTGTGACATTGAAAACTCGTGCAACATTACTTAAAAACTATATAATAGGACTACTTTAAAATAAAAGTACGTCCAACACCTTCCGCTACTCTTTGTTTACCCATCTTGTCATACTTTGAATGAAAAGCAAATATTCAGATCGCCAGATGGAAGTTTTACCTACCACCCAGTCTTACAAGGCACATTCATTTGTGGTCTACATCACCGGGAGATTGAAGATTTTGTCAACGCGTTTTGCGTGTTTCATAATTCACGTGTACGATGTTAACGATAACTTAAGCCTCATTTCCATGGGACACACAAGACATCATCTTAAATAAACTCGTTACTTCATGGAGGTCTCGTAAACGCAGTCGGTGTCATTACATACATTTTGATTCAATTTCCAGTGCCGCATATGTTATCCGAACTTGCGTACTCAAGGAGAATGGTTAGAAGACATATTGGTCTCAATAACCATGAAAATCGCAGAGGCCAATGTCTACAAATTACCATATAACCATAAAAGCATTGAAAACAGATCGATAGATAAAATTATAATAAAACGACGTTCACTGATTTTCCAGCGAAAAGTTAATCCCTGAGACGGACATACAGTTTATGGTTTCAGATATTAACGACGTTTTATACACAATCACTGTATTTAAAAAATATGTTTCAGACACATAAAATGGTCGACACATCTCTAAATACTATGTATCACTGGATACAGCAACTTAAACGATGAGAGGTATTTTGCAATAAGGATATGACACGAAATATTGCGACAAAAGGAATATACGAGGAGAATGAAGAATGTGTACAGAAGACATTAAATTAAAGAAAGATCTACAAAGCTAGATAGAGATAAGTTGCATACCTCCTCGTGGTGGGGATGGGAAAACCTACGCTGTCAGTACGACGGCATAGGTGGCTAAATTGGAACAGATACTAGTGTGGTATAAGAGTTAAAACAAACCAGAAACAAAGACGACACGACATAACAAGCACAACATTAGAAGCATATGACATAAGATTAACTAGGTATATAGACAAAATGGAAAACACCCCGCAGAGGGCACAGTTTCGGCTGCTTGTGGGCATGGCGAACCCACGGCCCCGAACTGGGGACTGGTATTGCGCCGCCAGTCCCCGAACACCGTAAACTTTGGGCACATTTCAGCGACCACCATTGGTGCGATGGTGGAAAGTTTTGTGTTGCGAAGAGCGGGGATCGACAAACATCGGGTCCATATCCCTGTGTTTACAGACGGGTCGAAGCAGGCTGATGTCGGATGCTCCGTGGTGTTTCCCCGTAAGACCTGTGGTTACCGTCTTGGCGAACTGTGCAGCGTTTACACTGCTGAGTGCTACGCCATATTGAGAGCACTGCGATCAACTGAGTGGTCCCGCGGATCAAATTTCCTGCTTTGCTCTGATTCTCTAAGTGCCCTGCAAGCAGACTATGTATCCATCTGATAAGCTGATCCAGGATGTACTCTTCTCCCTCCAAAGTGACTGAAGGAACATAATGTTTTGCTGGATTCCCGGACACGTGGGAATAAGAGGAAATGAGGAAGCAGTTGTTTCCGCAAAGGTGGTATGCCTCAAGAATTGTGTGGATTTCTTCACTATTCCAGAAAGGGGGTCTCCTAAATTCCATCAAGACAAGGATTCTGAGTGAATGGAACAATGAGTGGTTGGCTGTCGAAGGGGATAATCTCCGACTTATCAAATCCTCTGTTAAGTCATGGAGCAGTTCCTGTAGGTTAGCCAGGCGCGAGGAGGTCCTGCGGATAGGACATTGTCCTCTCACTCATCGATATTTCTTGCTACTTGATGATGAACCCGTTTGTAAGCAGTGTAGCTCTTCACTGACAGTGTGTCACCTACAAACTGATTGCAGAAGATACTCGAGTATACGGAAACGAAGAGGTCTGGCTACAGATTTACCAACAATTCTCGGAAATGAAACGGATGACATTAATAAACTATTGAATTTCATAAATAGATCGGGGTTCCTCCCACAAGTTGTCTGGAGGGTTTAAATTTGCATTCTTCTTTTCTGTTCTTTCTTGTTTCCTTTCATTCTTCCTTTTTCTTTGTTTTGAAAATTATAGTCTTCATAATTTTCTTATATTTTGATATAATGTATTGGGAAATTGTATTCTGTCCCTTCCTATCATTTTTGTGTTTAGATATTTTGTGAATTCAGGTGGGTTTTTTTAGTGGGTATGGTCGAGTTGTTCGGCGAGCCCCACACTCGGGGAAGAGTCACTACGGCTCCTCCCTATGGTGCGAAACTGCATTTTCCCCATCTGCAAGTTCTCTAATGACCTTGACGTTGACGAGCACCGAAGTCCCAAGAAGAAGAAAATGGAAAACTAATTTGGAAGGAGAAACAAAATGATTATGACAGATAAGTAGTGGTAAAAAGTCCCAAATAATGGACGTACAGTTGATTATATCAGAATTAAAATGAAAAAACAAATACTTTGTACCTGCACAAAATTTCTTTTAGCGGTAATTCAATCCGTCGGAGAATTGTTGAGAATTTCATTCATTCAATGTAATTAGGATACTGCCTTATTTATGTAATCACTTGATGAAGATAGAAATTCTGGCTGATACACTGTTTTGTTAAATATAGTGACTAAGAGTCTATAAAAGGTCGTTAAAATTTAAAACAACATAGAATAATAATGATGATGGACGAAAATAATTCCTCAGTGTATAGCTCTACAGCTCGAGCATCTATGTGGCGTTGGTTGCAAAATTTCTAACATTACATAAAATATAAAAACTATTTTCCTTTTTCTTTTTTGTGTTATCCTTTTTCCCCCTATGACTGAAGAGTGGATAAAGCGACTTAAATTATATGGTAACAGATCGTGACATTCCTATTAAGTGAAATGCGCGCCATTAAACCGTTTATCTGTGGAGCGAGTGTCCGTTCAGCTTGACGTGCGGCGCGCGGATCCATGTGGCGGTGGTTGTGGCTGCGCATTAGTGCGCAAAAAGGCGATCGCATGACATGAGCTTCTGCCCTCGCTCGCTATCCTCGCCGCCGCTTATCGTCCCCATCGCGGTCGACGGTCGATCCCAGCCATGAGCGACGCCCCCACGACAACACCGCACCGCCTCTGCGCTACTTCGTCGAGTCGCGGGAGAGGTATATGCTGCAAAGAAGTTTTTCCGTAAGAAGTNTTTTTTTTTTTTTTTTTTTTTTTTTTACATTTAAGTTCCCGGGGACTTTGTCAATTCTAAACCTCTTTATGAGCTCGTTATTGCTTCGTTTGTTTATTTCAACCGATGAAAGGTCTGTAATGACCTTGACGTTGACGAACCCTAAAGCCCCAAGGAAAAATAAGTAACCGATGGAGCAGACTTCAATATTAAGATGGGACCAGCACTCAAGTTAGCCAAACCATGGATATGTATAATTATTTTCTTTATTATTATTCTAATTGTTTTAAAACACGTCAGTTTGAATAATGGCATGAACATGATTTTATTTGTATCCAACAGTGAATAGAATAGTACAAACAATATTCAGGAACTTGTTTGACTCGTTCGGAATGCATGAGAGCCTGTGCAAACATGGTGGCCGAGCACAACGCATTCGTGATTTACACATCTTACCCCAGATAGCTGAATAGCTTTCTCAAGTGTCCGGTGACCTATAGATGAAAGTGATATAAAAATATTACGGAAAATTTACTACAAATCAAAGTAAACTTCCATCACTTGCGTGATTTAAAAGTTGTTGTTTTTTAATGTTTCCTCCATAAGACGCAATGTATTACACCATCGATTATAGATATACTTTAATAACCGGTCAAGTATGTTTTTTAAGTTGAAATTACAATAGATTCATGTTTCTTTGTTTATTTATGCCGCTTTCAGATATTTTAGTGATTACATTCTACCCATATACTAGTATACATGAATTAAAAGAAATAAATAACTTTAAAGATAAAAGATTTTCGTACTGTAAAAGATTCTCGAGAGCTTTGTCAATAACGACACTCATCACAAAATCGTTTTGGTTGTTATTTACTGTCTTTTTTAGGTTTAAAATGAGATAACAGGTATACATGTATTATTATTAACTACGGAAATCATGAAAATGATACTATACTTCTGTTTTCTTGTATATGCAGTTTAAAAGATAAGAGCCCATGCAAGTAGGGAAAAATGCAGTTTCGCACCATAGAGAAGAGCCGTAGTGACTCTTCCCCGTGTGTGGGACTCGCCGAATATCTCGACCATACCCACTAAAAAACCCTCCTGAAATCAACAAGTATCTAAATAGAAAGATGAAAGAAAAGAAAACAAGAAAAATACATTATATCACAAAACAAAGGAAAAACAATTTTTAAATATTATATTTTCGAATAACATAACCGAACGATGAAAACAAAGAAGACTACCACTCTTCTCTATGGTGCGAAACTGCATTTTTCCATACTTGCATGGGCTCTAATGACCTCGATGTTGACGAACCCTAAAGCCCCACAAAAAAGAAGAAAAAAATTAAAAGATAATAAGGAACAGATAAAAGTGACTCAGAGATTGGAACAAACGTTTCAACTTTTGCCTTCGTCATTCTGGAAGACGTCTCTTAATGGAAACAAATATGACCTAAGGAGTTACACCACCTGCAAATTGTATTATTATTAACGGTATAAGTGAAAGATAAAGTAATGATCCTCATTCTGTCACACTACCTGACCAAATGATAGAAAACTAATGAAGAACAAAAAAAGTAATATTAATGTATTAAATTATCGCTCTTGACGTTTTATAAGTTGAATTGATTAAAAGTTAGAGTTTTATTCAATGCTCATAAGTCAGAATATTTTTCCCTTGCTCCACCCCAGAAAAGAAATCCTGGATGCCCCCCTACCCGATTTAACGGTAGGATTTCTCACATAAAACGTATTTCGAATGCTTTTTTTAAATTAACAAACGAAGTTTTATTGCATTACTTTAATGAATCATATATATGACTTTTTCAATTATTAAAAAATAAGTTTTTAAAATATCGCGTCCGATAAAGAAGCATGTCCCTTATCGTATGTTGGATTTCCTTCGGACAACGTGGGGTCTTATGTAGACCTACCGAGAAATAACGGCTATTATCGTCGCGAAATCATATTGTCGTCCAATATTTGTTGTTATTCTTAAGAATGTCCCGGAACTGTGTGATATCTTCGTTCTTGAACTTTTTGTCTTTCGATTCGTTCAGAAATGCGCCACGCTATTAAAAATTTAAGAACCGGCCAAAGTTTCCGCATATTTGGGTTCACTAGTTCAGAGTGAAATAACTTAAACATTTGTTGTTAAAAAGTAGAAAATATTTTACGCATAATAGAAAATAATTAAAACTACCATTTGCAACAAATTTAGGCTCATCTGGCGGCGTTCAGACCCCCAGTGAGAAACTCAAATCCTACTCGATGTTGCAGGGCTAAAATCCACACATGCGATGCCATATGACTCAACAACGTGTAAAAAGTATTTCAGGCACCTGTTAGAACATCGAACAAAAACACACCCGAATATTATTGATTCTGCTGATAGCGGAAGAAAGAACATCCAAATTTACAAAGTGTTTCTGCTGAAAGACGTACCAATAAGTCAGAATAAAAGATGACCAAGTCTAGATGTTTTTGTCAAGATTGATCATTAATGTCTGACAATGGTTTCATTATTTTAAGTTATTTATATTATTTGCGAATCTGTAAATTTTACGAACGTGCTAACTTTAGTCCAAAGTATTTGGTTGATCGCCGTTTTATCGAGGGATCGCGATGCTTTTCCATCCGAAATGTTTTATCTTTTTACGCCGAACTTCACTAGTTGAGAGCGTATCGTTTTATCCGCAGACAGAGAAGTTCGCCAAAGTATAGAGTGAAGAACCGCAGAGGCACGCGACGGAATCGTGTGCTGTCTGCATGCTACAGCGTCCGAATGTCACGCACGGTGAAAAATCCGATTGCGAATTCTAAAACGGCGACAGAAAAATGGATTTTCTCTAGGTCTCCTGCTGTGACTGTGACTGTGACTGTGATCGAAGCTATGTGCGAGTAAAATATTTCTAGATAAAACTTTATACAAGTTATTTAATTGATCTGAATATGACACAACACATATTTTTTTAAACACATTGAACAGAAAAATTTGTCTGGGGATCATGAAATAATGCTGAAAGAAGCGTCGCGAGCTAATACGTTAAATTGGAATGGCTTTCAAGAAATTATTTTTCCAAAGCTTGTGGAAATTTTGCATAAAATTCAAAAGTTCTTTGTGAAAAATAGCTACATAGAACAAAATTGTAGAAAGAATTGAATCTATATATAAGACAATTAATTAACATTTTTAAATATATCGTAGTACATTAAAACAGAAATAGCTTTTATTTATTTTTGTGTTTAATGTACCTATCTCTAACAAAATCAATGTAGGATTCTTACTCTACTTTTTTATACTGTTGTTCTAAGTTTTTCATTCGGGTTCATCGTTCTCCCTGTCATCAAACGTTATCTAAAATTTCTCATTACCACTCGCAAACACCTTGACACGAATTATTTTAACGCGAAAATAAGATGTACTTTTCCATTTCTCTAAATGTACATCTCCATTTCATTGGTCTAAATTTATTGTATGTCATATCAATCTTCTATCGAAAATGTCATTTTACACATACTCTACCCTGGTTTTTGTTTGCATATCTTTTGTAAATAAACACTAAAATTACCATGTTCAACCTTAATTTGTTACATTATTGTATTACAACATCTATACATACAACATACATTCCAATCCTGCCAATGTTATATTGCAAATTCTGGTGCTGTATCACATAGAAACCTAGCTGAAAGACAATCTCCAACTCTGGAGGATTACGAACGTTAAAGTTTCGTTTCAATCCTTTCAGAAGTTTTATCGTAAAACTATTTCAATAAAAGTTTCTGTGAGAGTCCACTGGCGCCTTCCTGCGAGACCAAGACCAATATAACATGGTGTATTATTATGAGTATTCCATGAATTTTGTTTTGTATTTAGATGTTTGTTGAATTTAGGGGAGTTTTTTAGTGGGTATGGTCGAGATATTCGGCGAGTCCCACACACGGGAGGGAGAGATTACGGCTCTTCCATATGGTGCGAAACTGCATTTTTTCCCTACCTGCAAGGGTCCTAATGACCTTGACGAGTTCTAAAACCCCAGAAAAAAATTGAAGATCCCTGAAACCCCACAAAAAGAATCCTTAAATGTTTGTGAACAAATAGTCGTGAATATGGTATGCAGTCTATATTACTCAGATATTGTAACTGCAAAATACTGATGAAGGCATGTAGTTTTTGTTTGTGTATCCTCATATCCGTCTACAAAATATTTTATGTATTATCTGTGACATCATGGAGACTTCAATATTCAGAGTAAACTGCAATGGTTANATATATATATATATATATATATATATATATATATATATATATATATATATATATATATATATACACATGTATGTATAGTGCCCCGAACTGACCTGCCTTACACGTGCGCTCCTCCGTACTAGCTCAAATTACGATCAGCAAGTCGATCGCCCACACTCCTAGTATTTAAATCACTTCTCCGAGTATTTAAATGTTATAAATGCTATGATGTGAAGCATTTACTATTATCCTTGTACTCGTGATAAATAAAAAGTTGAGCACCTGAATGATTATTTTTACCCTTACAGGCTTAAAATAAATTAATGAAAGGGATCAACAGTCTTTTGGAACAACAAACAACAATTTATTACAAAAACAAAAATACCATATTGGCAACACAACCCTTACATTGACAAGTAATTACCACTTTGCAAATTAGATAACTTATTCATTACAAACATACTCGACTCTAGTTACAGTCTCTTCTCGTACTATAATCCTTCATAATACCTTTATGTCTTGATGTTGAAGCGTTGACTTCGTACCAGGATGTTCGGACTTCTTCGGAAACCGTTCATACTAGTGACGCCTCGATTCAACTGACAGTAATTATGAAGAATGATGAAATAAAGTTTTCTTCATTACATATTACTCGAAAACATATGATTTTCTAACAATTCATAGTCTCTACTCGAAAGAAAGTTCAATACACAACGAGTTGTTCTTGCAACTACTTTCCCAATAGAATCACATACTATCGTATTGAGAAGTTAATATCTCGCGTTCTCCTAACAGACTGAGAACAACAACTTCTCAACCTGCATTCTTCTAGAAAAGTCTCTCCTTCTCATGACTCTGACTGAATGAATGAGAGAGTGAGTGAGAATTTATCCATTTGTCTCACTCGTGAGGTACGTTTTTTAAAGAGTGGGGGGGTAGGGTTCACTTTACGTAGCCACACACTCTGACCACCAGGGCGGAATAAATTTCCATTGGCTGGCTACGTCACTCGCATATTTGAAGCCAAATATCTGATATGTCTCAGTACACTAAGTGCTCGNTATATATATATATATATATATATGTTTAATTACATCATTTTTTGCCAGACAACCTATATGCCGTAAACAATATTGATAATAATGTTTTGCATCATAAATAATATAGACAAACAACCAGTTCAGAGTATTTAAATTTTAATCAAATTAAGAAAATTCACATGTCACAATAAAAAAACGGTTTGTATAATGCCACATAAAATATAAATAAAATAACATTGTGATTCGTCTCTAATGCGTGACATCATCAGGATAGTTAATGCCAGGCTCAAATAATTTATTAAAAATATAAAACAACTTTTAAGAAAAATGACTGTCATAATTGTTCTTATAAGTTTCAATGTCTTAAATTGGTAAATTAACTAATCCTACAGTACTTGTCCCCTCAGGGGTCTCACATCTAGCAAGTACGTGTTTAGCGAACACGGGGCCCCGAGCTGAGCCTGGCATTACTTCCCCTTACCTGTGTAAGGCTCCTTCCTTTCTCTTTCCTGGCCTCCCTTGGTCAGCTCTTGTTCTTTTCGATCCCGACGCCATTAGGGCTAGGGTATCTTTCATTTTCCTACCTCGCCCCAGGGGACTAACATCTAGTAAGTACGTGTTTAGCGAACACGGGGCCCCAAGATGAGTCTGGTTTTACTTCCACTAACTTGTGCGAGGCTCCTTCCTTTCTCTTTTCTGACCTTCCTTGGTCACCTCTTGTTCCTTTCGATCCCGACCCTATCAAGGCTAGGGTATCTTTCATTTTCCTCATTCCTCTTATTTTTTCCTACCCCTCATTTTTTCTCCCCCCTTATTCTTTGCCCCCCTCATGTTATGTGCCCCCCTCATTTTTTGTCCCCCCCTCCATTTTTGTTTTGATATATGTTGCGAGATATGTTTTGGTGTGTTGTAGATCAGGAGGGTTTTTAGTGGGTATGGTTGAGTTATTCGGCGAGTCCCACACGCGGGGAGAGTCATGTTGGCTCTCCCTAGAGCGTAACTGCATTTTCCCTACCTGTACAAGTTTTTCGGGCTCCAATGACCTTTGATGTCGACATGCCCCACAAAAAGCCCCACAAGAAAAAGCAAATTTCCCCCAGGGTACTTACATTAGTAAGTACGTGTTTGGCAAACACGGGGCTCCGAGCTGAGTCTGGCATTACTTCCACTTACTTGTGCCTGTATCTTTCATTTTCCTCGTCCCTCTCATTTTTTGTCCTACCCCTCATTTTTTGTCCCCCTTTATTCTTCGTCGCCCTCATTTTTTGACCCCCCTCCATTTTTGTTTTGATATATGTTGCGAGATATGTTTTGGTGTGTTGGAGATCAGGACGGTTTTTAGTGGGTATGATTGAGTTATTCGGCGAGTCCCACACGCGGGGAGAGTCATGTTGGGTCTCCCTAGAGCGTAACTGCATTTTCCCTACCTGTACAAGTTTTTCAGGCTCCAATGAATTTTGATGTCGACATGAGCCGTAAGGCCCCACAAAAAAAGCATCTAATTTTTTACCTTGTACTTATAATTATGGACACTTCACACTCAAAAAATATTAGGGCATGTTTCAACATGTCGCCTCTAACTACTCCCTACAAAGACTTTTTCAGTTTTAACACTTTTTGCTCTTAATTTGACACCGTAACTTTAAAGCACAGAGAATTTTAGTTATATGAGTCTCATTTTATGTTAATATTTTACCACGTTTCATAAGCGGAGCAATATTTTGATAGTCCCAATTTTATGAACAGACCCTAAGGAAGTCCCTACACCCAAAATTAGTCGCCCTAGAAAAAGAAAAAAAATACAGCTTAAACGGAGCAGAAATATGGACATCATTCCTAGGAGTTCTGCTCTTTCCTTCCCCAATTCTATTAGTTAAATTAAATAATACCATTCTCTTGATAGTGAAATTTTCATGAATAAAATTTCGGGATATATTAGTTTCGCTTCACGGTTAGAAAAATCCAAATCCCACTCAACAGTTGCGTCACGCGGCCGAAGGGTCTCTTCTCGACCACTAAGAGTCATACCTTGCGTAACTAAGTAAACACATACCCTCTCTTCATGTTGCATTGGGCTACAACGAATGGATTGTTGGTCCATTCGCGAAATATGTCGTGTTTTAACGTTCCCTTCCATTAAAACAATTTCAAGTACATAAAATTGTTAAAATTATAATCCTATTTTGCTAAATACTTGTATATTCATTGGTCTAAAATCTATGATTTATTTGATTAACCGTTTTTGTAAATAGAAGCTTTATTTATGGTATTATCTTGTGTATTTTATGTATCTGTTTATATTCTGATCATCCAAGATCGCTGCCCCTCGTAAAGTGGCTGGGGTGCAGTTGTCAATAACCTTTTTGACTAATTAGGGGTACACTCCGAATATCTTTGACCTCGAGACCACAACTGTCAGACATTCTAAAATTTGACTTATTAAAATTTAAGTTGTTTATTTTGAAAACGTCTTTATCACTTTTTTATCAATCTTAGTGTCACGTAAATATAAATGTGTCATTCAAATGTCATATAACTCTTATTTTATTTCGTTCAATTTTTAATGTATTTTCTATGATTAACTGGTAGGGTCAAGCACCATGAGCGATAGAGCACCAGATATGGTAATTGATATGTTGTAAAGAGAGGATTTCACTTGATTTCCCACGCCGCGAACTCGAAAACGCGCTATCGGCAAATTTACGGATTTGAACGTTCTCTCGACCGCACTGTGTGATATTTCCAGATAAAGTGGCTTCACCCACTCCTCACAAATGTCAGATGGTACTTGCAATTTAACATCTGCCCTTCTCGAATATTATTAGCTTGTAGAGGAGGGTCTCATGAGCTCAACCTTACCACATCTAAAATTAAGACTGTCTTTATAAAAGAGAAATTCGAATTTGTGAGAGTATACATAAAGTCTTCAGCACCCAGAAACGAAGTGTAGGGAGAGGATTCTACAAGATTTACATGAATATGCTCGTAGCTTAAAGTAGCAGATAAATTACTACCAATCTCGACTTTCTTTTCCAAAACGAAACAATAAAAACTGCTTCGTCTGTTTTAAAATAATGAACATAAAATGGTGCATGGTTACTATCATAGGAAGTCATATAATTCTCTGTAATTTGGTGCAAAAATTTTAGTGTCGGAGGTAGAGAGGTACTGGAGTGAAAAAAAAAACACTTATTACAGGCTCCAAATATCTAATTAATCTTTACCGATGGAACCTTGAGTTCCAGAGTTTAATGTCAGTTGTGTGAGTGCAGTTACGTACGAGTTGTAGCTCAAGATTTGTGATATTAGAATATGTGGGAAAGATTATAGAATTAAGAGGGGAGATCCCCGTGGAAGCGGACGCGATATTATCCCCGAAGTAATTCCTTAATCTTTCTATTTCTATCCAGAATATCGCGTTGGAATAATACGTAAAGCTGCTTAAGACTGAATTGAAGTTACGTAACTTTCGTATTAGGCAACTTTCCATCGAAAGGAAATAAAATTTTATATTCTTTTAAAATCATAAACGAATGAAGAGTATTTTAATAATTCTGCTTATCTTTGAACGAATGGGTTTGTGGGTGACTTCAGCAATCGAGCATAAGCGTATTTATATACATATATACTATAAGTCCTCAGAAACAAAAATTCGAAATTTTTAAAACTTTTAATCAAATTTTACTTGCTTTACTGAAGCAAAATATACATACTACTGAATATAATTTTGATGTCACTTATATAATCAATATTTTGGCACAGCAAAACTAAATTAGAATGTCAATGTATCTTTCCAGATTAATCAAATGAGTTGAGTAGCATATATCGCTATATTATTCAGAGGGTTTAGCGACTCTCCTATTTTCTCTCTAGGACGATCTTCAAACAAAGTACACTATTAAAAATACATTCTACACTGAACAACTTTTTGAGTTCCTCCGACACCTAAAATACATATTTTCTGCGTAAACTAGAATACTCGACGCAAAGCTGACCATGAAAAAAGGGCGGTGATTGGAAGAATATTTCCCCAATTTTTAATGTCTAGTGATCCTTTTTCATCCCCCCAAAGAACTTACATCTAGTAAGTACGTGTTTGGCACAAAACGGGGCCCCGGGCTGAGTCTGCCATTACTTACTTGTGCAAGGCTCCTTCCTTTCTCTTTCCTGACCTTTTTTTGTCACCTCTTGTTCTTTTCGATCCCGACGCTACTCGGTTGCGAGAGCTAGGGTATCTTTCATTTTCCTCTTCTTCTTCTTCTCCTCTCTCTCTTTTTATGTTATATGTAATGTTTTGAGATATGTTGATATTTGAGTTTTGAGTTGCAATTCAGGAGGGATTTTAGTGGGTATGGTTGAATCATTCGTCGAGTCCCACACGCGGAGAGAGTCGTGTTGGCTCTCCCTAGTGCGTAACTGCATTTTCCCTACCTGTACAAGTTTTTAGGGCTCTAATGACATCGATGTCGACGAGCCGTAAAGCTCCACAAAAAAAATATATTTTTCAATGAGCATATTTAATGGGATATTGAATTGCAACTGTACATCGGAAGGAACAAATTTTATACTTGGAGAAAGCATAATTTCTTGCGAATTGCGCCCTGTCATTCAATAAAAATGGAGGAAGTTATATAAATTGTAGTTAGATGAAAATGTGTGAAGAATTCTCCTATCATATCATAATAAATTAGACGTTAAACTTTTTTATATTTTCCTTAATATCTGTATTTCATATATTTTGTTTCATCATGCTATCGTTCGAATAAACATAAGGTGATGAGGATATGAATGTAATCAGTTGATGTATTTCCAGAAAGTACTAATAATTGCTCTTGATGACTTGTGTCACTTGAGCAAGTCAAGCGGAATTCAGCAAGGAATAGTCTTTTTCATTTGACCGAGTAAGTATCACGACACGTCAAAAGATAAGTATATCGGATAGAACTACGTGAAATATTCAACTTCGCCGAAGTAGTGTACGATTTTAATTACAAAATTATTATTACGAATTTAATAGATAAAATGTAAATTATCAAAACTTATTCATAAGCGAGAGTACGTTTTGAAATAATACTGAAAAAAGACTTCACATTCGAGAAATTTTATTCTATATCATTAAATATAAACTATATGAATGTAAGACAACATTCCATGGCAAATAATATGAACGCGCAATATAATATTTATTATTGTATGAATTTTTTAAATACATGTTTTGTAACTATATTTTCGTGAATACATCATTTAAATATTGTTCTCATTATTTGATGATTCAATCTCACAATTATTCATGAATCGTACAAATTTTCACATAAATAGGTCTGCAACAGTTATTGCATGATAAATCAAAATTGCATCAAACATCCACCCAGGGGACTTACATCTTGTAAGTACGCGTTTGGTAACACGGAGCCCCGAGCTGAGTCTGACATTACTTCCACTTACTTGCGCCAGGCTCCTTCTTTTCTCATTCCTGACCTTCCTTGATCACCTCTTCTTCTTTTCGATCCCGACACTATTAGGGTAACGGTATCTTTCATTATCCGCATTTTTTGTAATGTTTTTGTATGTTGTAATCCGGAGGGTTTTTAGTGGGTATGGTTGAGTCATTCGGCGAGTCCCACACGCGGGGAGTCATGTTGGCTCTCCCTAGAGCGTAACTGCATTTTCCCTACCTGTACAAGACTTTAGGGTTCTAATGACCTCGATGTCGACGAGCCGTAAAGCCCCACAAAAAAATGCATGAAACATAATTTTTTGCGATACCCATAAAAGTATCTCGTGTATTCGGCTCGACATATTGTCGGATCGAGTGTACCATCACATTAGCTGCCGAAAGATAATGTCGTTTGTGTGGTCGCGTGCAACGAATGTGAAATGAATCAATGTCGGTAACTGTCCATCGAAACCATTATTTCGCATTCGTCAAATGCGACTGAAGTCTGTAGGAAATTGAAAAATGAATCTCTTATGCGTTATCTCTCGAATATATGCTCCATGATAAACCTCTTCATGTTCATGTGATGAAATGCCTACGAGCAAACTTTCCTGTTTTTGTTTTTTTTACGTTTGGCTCTTCTTTAAAAGGAATGAATTGCTAAAGTAACAAAAATTATTTAAAATCAGGAGAATTTATCGTATTAATTATGTTTTCAGCTAATGACGCAATCGCAAGTTGGGTTTTCTTCGCAGTAAATTGCTTAGCATAAAAGTTAATTCAATGGATTGAAATGAAGTATTTTACATATGCTATATCCATAAATGTGACTACTACTATGTTTTCAATTTCAGAGAGAGAACAAATCAAATCTGATATTGAATGTAATTTTAAGACATTATATGTACTAAAATCCCCATCGTCCATCTTTGTATAAAAAATTCTTTTTCCCTTGAACGGAGTTATAGTACCAAATGTACAATGACGATTTTTGTATTCATGTTCATCGTGTACAATTTAACTGAACAACTGAAAAAATAATTATTCAACGAACACAACGAATTTTTTTTTTGTGGGGCTTTAGGGCTCGTCAACATCAAAGGTCATTAGAGCCCTTAAAACTTGTACAGGTAGGGAAAATGCAGTTACGCACTAGGGAGAGCCAACATGACTCTCCCCGCGTGTGGGACTCGCCGAATGACTCAGCCATACCCACTGAAAACCCTCCTGAATTACAACTCAAAACTCAAATCCTAACATATCTCACAACTGTACTAAAACCATTAGAAAAAGAGGAAAGAGGAAAATTAAAGATACCCTAGCCCTAATAGCGTCGGGATCGAAAAGAACAAGAGGTGACCAAGGAAGGTCAGAAAAGAGAAAGGAAGGAGCATGGCACAAGTAAGTGGAAGCAATGCCAGACTCAGCTCGGGGCCCCGTGTTTGCCAAACACGTACTTACTAGATGTTAGTCCCCTGGGGGGCACAACGAATTCTTAAGTTCTTTCGTTTAATAAAAGACTCATTGGGACGTGAATACCTCAAGCCTGTGAGTCATCTCCTACAGACTGCTAATGAGGAAAGTTATTTGATATCGGCAGACTGCTTTTTCAGCCACGTATCCTCGTACTTTCATTACCCGCGGAAGTTTTGTTGTTTTTTTACCAAGCTCTTCTTATAATGAGGAAAGGAGTTTATTCATGGAGCATTTGTAAAACGCTAGCGGACGATAGAAGTTATAATCTTTTGTTTCGTTCATTTATATTTGATATCAGAATCAGGTTTTTTTAATGAAATCGAAAAGTGTATTGCTAATTAATTTGTTTCAAAAACAAATTGATGTATTTGTTTTTTGTGCTGTTTTCAAATGCTTATTTACATTAAGTACAATAAATTGAAATCCACATTACTGCATTTCAAAATTCTTAAGCTTCCATTTTTTTAGTTTTAATAGTTCTAAAATATGAAGACTACGGGATTATTGTTTACTGAACTTCAATGTTTCAATAATTGTTCTGCACTGCAGATGAAAACTTTGAAAAAGTCTTCGCAATTTTTTAAATAATAAAAACAAAAAACCGAAGTGTTCACTATCTTATTTTACTGATCCCCCCAGGGGACTTACATCTAGTAAGTACGTGTTTTGCGAACACGGGGCCCCGAGCTGAGTGTAGCATTGCTCCCACTTACTTGTGCCATGCTCCTTCCTTTCTCTTTTCTGACCTCCCTTGGTCACCTCTTGTTCTTTTCGATTCCGGCGCTATTAGGGCTAGGGTATCTTTAATTTTCCTCTTTCATCTTTTTTTAAAATGTTTTTAGTAAAGTCGTTTTTAGTAATGTTGGAATTTGTGTTTTGAGTTGTAATGCAGGAGGGTTTTTAGTGGGTATGGCTGAGTCTTTCGGCGAGTCCCACACGCGGGGAGAGTCATGTTGGCTCTCCCTAGTGCGTAACTGCATTTTCCCTACCTGTACAAGTTTTAAGGGCTCTAATGACCTCGCTGTTGACGAGCCCTAAAGACCCACAAAAAAAAAAAAAAAATTTTACTGATGTCTATTACGGCATGATTCATAAACGATTATTATTTTAATTCCCTATGCCTTTGTATTTCGGGGTTGGTTGCATATTATTTATCCATTTATTAAGAAAGAAAGGTTTTTGTTATACTAAACAAATGTCACCTTTTGGTGCAAAATTTAGGAATAATTTTTGCAGAGTTTAGGGTTTTACGCGAAGGTTAAATAGTATATTCCGCAAAAAGGCCCCAGATGTAATAGTAATAGTTATATATGTAAATAGAAAATCAAACCCGTGTTAGCCCCATAAGAAATCATTGGGTTGTTAAGTCATGACACTTTGGTTTCGATGCCTCGAAGACACAGGTGCATGTAGCCTGGCTTCGTGAAAGCCCCAAAAAGCGTTTGGGGCTGAAACCCACCAGCGCGTTTCTTGAGATTGATGCCCCAAATGGTGATATCGGTACAACCCCATTAAGCACAGCTAGTCGATTCCATAAAGTAAAATAAAAACAACTGAGCAATGAAGTTTAATTTTATTAAAGAAAAGCGAACTAAGTTTGGTTGTGTCGAATTGTTTTTTCCAGATGTAATAATTAATTTTTTTCCTACCATTTTATATTCACTGTATTAAAACTACAACGTTTCTTGGCATTTTTGTAACATTTTCAATCATAATTTCACAACGTTTTTGGCTTCATAGCTTCAATAAAGTAAATTTTCGTGGATACGTTCCATTTATTACAAATCTACAAATTAAGATCGTAATTGGAATATAGTGTAATGATTTTTTTCTTACTTACTTCGTTCTATTGATTTGGATATAAGTCGTGTTGAAAGAGAGCTCTGTATTTAAAATAAAGAAAGGAAATATTTAAAAATTGCTCTCGAATATGACTCGACTTCTGGACCCTGCATACTTTTTAAATATGCTTCCACAAGCCCCGACCGCAGATCTCGAATCAGACACGAAAAGTTGATTTCCTTTCGTGCAAACGCTTCCAGACGAATAAGGTTGAGCAGTAAACTTGTTCAGTAAGGATCTCCAGAATACATTGAGACTCCATTATATAAACATGAAGAGACTTTGAGTCGCCTAACACGATTCGTAGAAGCTTCAGAGATGAGAAGGAATAAAAGTAATTCACTTAGTTTACGATGTGGAAATGTCGTTACTGAAAGTATACTAAAAGAGAAAACAAAACCTGAAGGTTAGGTCTATTCAAATTTCCGGTTACTTAATTTTCGATTGAAACTGTAATTAAAATACATTTACAGCCCCTTTTCATCGTTATAGCTAAATTATTACATTCATCTGAAGATTTGAAGTAAATATACAAACGTTTCAACAAATACATGCTTAAATTACATAGGGGACGAAACTTCATATAAAAATTATATTTATATGCAATAACTTATTTATTATTTTTGTTTCGCATCTACATATACCCGCAACGAAAATATCCAAGCTTTTAGTACAATGACAGTATATCCTACAAAAATTAAATGCACATTCTCAAAAATAAAAAAAAGTAAAGGATAAAGAAGTGGACTGATTTTACTGGCTGCTACACGTGTTTCAAGAAGCTAGCGCTTAACTCATTTTTTATGTGATAGAGAATTATATCATACTACTATTGGTAAAAATTATACATATTTCACGCATTTGATGTAAAGAGAAAAAAATGAGAGATATAATATAAAAAATTCATTCTTTACATACATTCGAACCAAAATACTCGATACTTTAGTAACAAACTTTATCAATTTTATGAGGGTAAATTAACAGCCAATATTATCGGAATAATAATTATCTCACATATTTCGTATTTATTAGATTTTTCTCTAGAGAAAATTATTCAATATGATATGAGAGTGACAAAAGTAACTAGTACAAAGCAAAAGTAGAAGACAGTGACAAAATAAATCACATTTTGATGGTATGAAGGTTGAAGACGTTTGTTCTTTACGAAAAACTATGAATTATTATTTTCTCCTATTCCTAAGAATAACATTTTGGAATATAAGAAAGAAGAAATACAATATAAACAGGTGTGAGAGAGAATTCTAGCACACCGGGAACATTTTGCAAGAAATACAACAATTGATATGCTCATACTACTATGAGAAGTAGGAAAATATACACCAAAAATATTGAGAAAATAATCGTAAGAAGGGTCCATAAACACACGCATGTAGATATAACATTTTTCATGTATTTAATAAGTGTTTGGATGAAAAGTGTGTGTACGGAGTACAACGCTACAAAAGGGCACAGTGAAACCTCCCTACGCGTGCATCATGGCACTTTCGGAGAGGCGAAAGGGTGGAGTAAGGAGATGCCAAGGAGTGTTCTAAATATTCAAGGGGCAAGGCGCGGGACAAATTCTTTTAAAAGGCGGACGCGGTCGGCGCAACGGCGGCGGGCTCCCGCGGACGCCACGCCGTTCCTCACAGACGAACTATTTGAATAATTGAGCAGCAGTGGGGTCTCGGGCGGAGTCATTGGCGAAGGTGGGCACGTCCAGGGCCCTCCTTCCTTTCCATTTCCACTTCAGTTCCCCTCCACCCTTTTCCTGTGCTTGCTTCTCTTTTTCCGGGACAGTGTTAGCGCCCCTACGAAGGTATGCAACCCGCTGCGCGCAACTGTTCCTCCGCTTCCCCTTCATACACATCTCCGCTATCTCCGAACCCCGGCCATTGCACCGTAGCACGCGAAACAATTTCACTCCTGAATTGTTGATAGTATCTGGACGGGCAATGCGGTATAGGATTTTAGGCGAGTGGAAGAGGATGGTCTATCTGACCAAAGTTGCTCCCCAACATCAGCTGGCCGATCAAAGCAGTATATCAAAGTCAAGGAGAGCGTTAAACCACAGTCAACCTACTAACTCGGAAAGCAAATGGTCGGCGGGTTCAAGGTATGCTTTAAATTCTATGTCCTTGTAAATCACGGGGATGTATGGAGAAGATAAAATAGAGTTTTTTTCTTGTGTCCAGTTTCTGACTTATGTTCTCATAAGAGTGTAAAGATCAAATAGAGTAAAAACACTTGTGAAAACTATAACATTTCCAAACTACCTATTAATTTAATTAATGCAAAAATTGTATATTGCTTCTTGTGGCAAACTCAGAAAAATTAAATAATCTAGTTTCCGTAACTCCCTTATTTATAAAGAAATAAGGATCCAGTTTTTCTAGGAAAGTTAAAAGAAGGAAGAATGTAACTAGTAAGACAAAACAATTAGAAAAGTATCTGAAGATTTCGCTCGCAAATTTATTATTTCTAAAGAGACTATTCGTATGTAGAAGCACCTTTCTACATATTTAACGAAACACGTACCTTCAATACGTATATGACGAAACTCCCCCGTGTGAAAGTTACACGTTGCTACACAAAACCAACAGCGCCATACTGTTTGGCGCCGTTGTCAAGACGAAGCTCCAGCTACGTAAGGTCCATGACCGAAGAGATACACCACAGAATCTCTACATACGACGAAAAGAGTCCCTACATTGTATATTTAGAAGACTCCACGACGCTTTCGTGCCGCGCGCACTACTAAGTGCACGTCGTCTATTTTGTTAAGAAAATTCAAGAACATCAATAGATGAAACTCGAGCTAGTGTTACGTCGTCACCGCCGTCAGCTGTCAAAGTTTAGCTTATGGCGACAGACCAAGCCCAGCTCAGTACGACCGGGAACCTGCCTGAATGAACATCGCCATCCGATAACCTCAAAACAGGAACCTAGCTCTGCGATTCTAAGTTCAAATCTGTGATTGAATTATTTTCCAACACACAAGCTCAGAAATAATTCTAAGTTCAAATCTGTGACTGAATAATTTCAACCACCAAGACGTCGGAATACCCGTGTGACCAAGTGAGTTGATATTCAAACTTCGGAGAAGCGTCATCACGAAACGCCCTCGCGCGGTCAACCATAGAACTAACTCTACGACCCGAGGACACGACGCGCCACCCTACGGGATAACGCTGAAGCTCAACCAGCAGCGCTATCGCGCCAAGATATCGCACTCCATCGACTAGCTACCAGCAGCGCAACCACGCGCTAGAATATCGTACTCCATCAACTAGTTACAACGAGACATCACCAGCGGTGCCATCTAGCGACGAGAAAGAAAACTTCTTCAACGACAACCTACTTACCGGCAGTAGCGAGTTAAACGAGGAGAAGGCATCATTTTACAGAGCTTTCAACGCCTGTGATTGCCAAACTGGTGTTATTAATTATTTACGATTAAATAACTTGTCCATATCAATCCTACATTATAAAATCTTGTTCTGTTCAACCTGTGAATATTTGTTTTGAAGAGGTAGACTTTTATTGTGAAGCAACCTCAGCATTGAGATATGTGAAGCAATAAAAATTCTTCCCCGACACGTAAAACTTCTGAGAGTTCAGTCAAACCACGGAGCACAAGAGTTTTTTTCTCAATGAATTCGCTCAGAAAATGTTAGTATAACACGAGATACTTCGAACTGAAAACTTTTTAAGTAGGTGAAAATATTTTTCTCTTTTTTTCAATCCCCCAGGGCACTTACATCTAGTAAGTACATGTTTGGCAAACACGGGGCAGCGAGCTGAGTGTGGCATTACTTCCACTTACTTGTGCAAGTCTCCTTCCTCTCTCTTTCCTCACCTTCCTTGGTCACCTCTAGTTCTTTTCGATCCCGACGCCATTGGGGCTAGGGTATCTTTCATTTTCCTCTTTCTTCTTCTTCTCTCTCTTTTTTTATATGATATATGTAATGTTTTGAGATATGTTGATATTTGAGTTTTGAGTTGTAATTCAGGAGGGTTTTTAGTGGGTAAGGTTGAGTCATTCGGCGAGTCCCACACACGGGGAGAGTCATGTTGGCTCTCCCTAGTGTGTAATTGCATTTTCCCTACCTGTACAAGTTTTTAGAGCTCTAATGACCTCGATGTCGACGAGCCGTATAGCCCCACGAAAAAACTAGTATTAAAGTATACATAGTCATACCATACATAGACATAAAAAGTACACATAGGCTTTGTTGACTGACGGACTCTAATGACCGAGACGTTCACGAGCTCTAAAGCTCCGTAAAAAAATTGCTGACTGACTAGTCGGTTTGTTTTCATAACATTCCGCAGAACACACGATCACGTTTTGGACCAATATGTTATCATAGGGATCATATAAAGTTGTGCATATAAGTTGGCAAAAAATAAATCGCAATGCTTTTCAATTTTACGTGAAACCCACGGAAATGAAGAAAGACCAGCAATATATTCTCCGATAATATATTTTCATAATATCATATTACATAATTTAGCTAATAATTCGGAACTGAAAATATTACAATGGTTCTTCGGCATATCCTTCAAACAAAGTGTATTCGGGTTTTTTTTCGTATTACGCATGTTTTACGTTTTCTCCTCTCGAAAAACTTATCTTTTATTTAGTAGTAGTAGTATTATGCGAGAATTAAAATGAAACGTTCGCAGAACGATATTACAAGTAGAGAACAGGGTACGAACTCTATCCTTTCTACTCTCATTTTGCAAGCGATAGTCTACGAGGATAAAAGCCATTCAAGCCACCAGAGCCAATAAATTAACTTCACAAAAGAAAACAATTGTTTTACCAACGAATATCGTGACAATGTGTTGATTTGGAAACAATTGACAAATATAAGATTTCCACAAAATAATACAATGATTCTTATCCCTTTGTTGTTATTCATATCCTAATACCGGAACTTCACTTGGGGTTGCGTATTTATGTATTTGCCAACACGGCCAAATGTAGATGAGCTATTCGTCTGTATTCAATGTATTTGCTCTACTGTGGTAAATACGCAAATACGCGAACACCCGTATCCGTCCTCTTGTCGGTTTTCAGTCGCACATCAAAGGACTCAAATAAGATGAAAATTTCCGTGAACCGTCCACACTTGGTTTGCCGTGTTTCCCTCAGTTGAGCAAAGCGCGTGATAGATTCTTTTTTGTAGGGCTTTAGGGCTCGTCAACATCAAGGTCATTAGAGCCCTTCGCGTAATAGAGATTTGTTGATATTCTGGTTGTTTAACCTATATTTTGACTTTTCTCATTCTGCAATTTCTTTAATATGGATTGGGAAATCGAAATATTTCTTGAATTATATAAAATACATCCCATCCATCGTTGGTATAAGAAAACATACGCGGTGTTATTGTGTTATTTGCGTGTTCGGCCCATGTAAGGATGGCATGTTCGTGCTATTTGTGAGTGCGTCAAATATTTAGCCAAATATAAAGAATACGCTGCACAAATACCGCAACGCCCAGTGAAGTGCCAGCATGAGAGATGGAAAACATATCTTCAACACCAGTCTTATCTGGCGTTTCCTTCGTTTCGCGACGAGACCGTTGTGGGATACCAGGGGCAGGGGGCGGAAAGGGGAGCGTAAGCGTTCGATGAGAGAAGGAACCGGGTCTGAGGTAGTTTCAGGAAGCAGTAAAGGTCGGGACATTACAGCAACGTGTTTCCGGCGGCGGCGCGAATAGGAACTAGCGAGAAAGAGAACGGAATCGAGCCTCCCTCTTCGCTCTCACATTCGTGCGAGAGATTTCCTTTCCAGCATATACTCCAGAGAATCGCTACTTACATGAATGAATATTTAGAGATGGGTGTTGTCAGAACGGTTTGACGGGAGTGTCATCTCGTGTCAAGAATCTATTAGAAAGAGAGAGGATTCAATTACTTTTGGGATAGAGGTGAGAAACTTTGGTAATTGAAAGTAATAAGGTACATCAGTCTTGTTCTATTTTTTCCTTCATGAAACGATGTATTGGTTACGTATTTCCACGAACGAGGTAAATCGTAATATTTTTAATAGTAAATGCCCCTTCACTTCAAGTGGTATACATTACACTCAAACAACGAAGATTAATTCTACCGAAGAAACCACGTTAAAAATAATAAAGTAGAAGCCTCGAAACCGTGTGTGAAAAAAATCATTTACTCTATTATTTTTTTAAAATTATATTTTTTAATATTATGTCAACAGTAGGTATTTATTCAACTTCCAAATTGATATCAATACGAAAATAGACTTTATAACGGGCGTGCATATTATATATCTTGTAAAAACTTATGCTTTACAAATTATCTTAGGACCTTGATTGAAATGTTATGTACAAAAATTGAGTATTCGCAAAAAATCAATTGTCTCGAAACGCATACTTCACGTCGATGAGGAGTGTTTAAACCCTTCCCCTATAAAAATTTCTACTCAACTTCAAACAATTAGGATCTTTTTCCAGCTGACGGAACTTTTTTGTGTTGGGTTACAAATTCCGTTTGCCACAATTTTTCATTTCCTCATGCACGCTAGATTCTAGGAAATAAACGCAACCCGTTACACGTGACTGTATTACGTAAAATGGGTTAGTATAACCACCGCTTTCACTCATTCTCAGTGGCAAAGGGATTTTCGAGAAAATTACGACCAATCTATTGAACTACGAATATTATTTTACAATACATGCACCTACATGGCATGCCTTGCTTGGATAAACATTGCACTATCAATATTAATATAATTAAGATTTTCTAAAATAAATTTCTCAGATTACTAAAAGTAAAGTACCATGGTTCATCCCCAATCGACGCACACACCACGAACTACAAATCCACACAATAGTACTCGTACATCATCTCATTCATCTAACCAAAAAAACTGTATAATCTACTTCAGACTTTTCTAAGTGTAAACTATTTCAATCAACGACAGCAAGCAAATATCCGAGACAGAATGAAGTTCTGATTTCCAAAAGATTTATTCAAACCCCCATGATAAATAACTAATCATGCAAAAATTATCATTAACTCACTTGCACCTTCCTATTCTATCCACACCCTTAAACCACAATAAAGTTTAAAATAATATAATGCACTAAATTGCCGCACTTGCTGAGAAGAGCACTCGTGATCAAGTTCGGAAGTTCTAGTGTGCATCTTTTCAAACCTTGGTAAGACCGGGAGGCCTATTGGAAAGTAATAAATTAAAAATAAGAATATTTTCTTATATAAGAATGAAATGAATAATATATCACCTAGTACCTGTTAACTTCAAATATCCAATTAACTCTAACCATCACGACGATATAAATAAAACATATACTCTATATACGTTTCGTGAGTATACGTTCACGACTATAATGATGTTTCGTATTTTACGAAATTATAATAAGTCACTTTATAATGGCTAAAAATTTATTTTTTTGGAGACAGAAAATACTTTTCATCAGAAATTTAAACATTGGGGAGGGGGATCGGCTGACTTAAATTATAACAATCAAGAAGCATATTACTGCCAAGAAGGAGGACTAGTGACCTATCCTTTTAGAACACGTAAATTGACACACAAGATATATTAATATTCAATTATGTATCTTTGTGATGCCAAACCATTTATTATAACATGAGAACATTTTAGCCTTGTCCATTTCATTTAGATTCTTGTGGCACATGCTTTAACTACGTATTAACAGAATTATTATATTACTAGCTGATTACTCGGCGTTGCCCGGAATTTATTTACTGTTAGAGGAAAGAATCCATTCGCGCAGGTCGAATTTTCGCTTTCGAGGCACAACGGCGGCAGCGCGGCTACACCATTTCATTAAAACACTTTTAAAATTTAAACCATTCGTCCAAATTTTACGATTTAAAGATGGTTTTAATCTTCGTTAAATGCACAAAACAAAAAATTTGAAATTTATTATCATTGATTTTTTTCTTCTTCTTNTTCAATAGTTGTCACCTATCTCTAACCGTTTAGGCGGCGTTTTCCACGAATTCAGCAACATCTATGGTCAAAATAATTTTCTATCATAAGCATTCAAAACATTGAAGTCAGCTTATGTTCATCCTGAACATCTTAGCTATATATTTGCCAAATTTCATCACGATCGGTTCACTGTTTTGTGGTGATGAAATAGCAAACAGACACATTCTGCGTTATAAATTTATATATTAGTATGAGTTACATAACATTTATAATATTTTAAATTATTAACTCAGTAATTATGTAAGAATGCAGTATTTTTTTATATTTTTAACTTCCGATGAACAGCTTTAACGATCATGCTTAAAATATGTTGCACTAGTGGCGTGTCTACGCCTTCATTCACTTCAGATTTTGAATCCTTGCACATAAAATAATTCTGGAATCCCTTCTGATAACTATTGAAAATGTTTTTCATTATCAGTAGACGTATCATAAAAGAAAGCTAACTCTGTATAATATAATAAAGTTCTTCGTTGTCAAACAAGTTTAATCAAACCACCATGATAAACAAAACAAATAACTTGAACATAGGAAAATACCAGAAAAAAATTAAATTGCATACTCATTAATTCTATGTGAAAACAAGGTAAAGGAAAAATATAGTTGGCAATGTGTTCGCCGAATATACGTAAAATGTTCATTTAATTCTATTTTCATTATATTTTTAATTTATAATCTAGCTAATATTTCGGTACTAAAGTACTCACCATATATACAGCCGTTTCTACAGCCATATATACTACTCTCTTCTTTCCTGCTGCTGCGAGTTTTACTTTTAGCCCTTTCTAAAATTAAAAGTTTTCTTTTCTGTCGTAGTAAATATTTGAAGTATGATTATGTAAATCAAATATTTTCGGGTAAAGCTTGTTACTCGGTCTTATCAGTCATGAGAATTGTGTTTTTAATTTGTTTCTTTTGAAATATGACTGAAGTTGTTTCTGTACATGAATCGTATGATATGGGCTCTAATGACCTTCGATGTTGACGAGCCCTAAAGCCCCACAAAAAAATCGTATGATTATACTCTACAAGAATCCACGTTAAGGTAATATGAACGTGCCAGGAGTTAGTCAGGCGTGCATCTATGAAACATTCAACAATATCAACTCTTTTTTGTATCAAAATAATCATAATTACAGAAATTACAGAAATTATGGTAGATATAATGTAAGTACGATCCTCCCAATTTTCACTTTGTANTCATCCACGCAGGCTTTCTTCTTTTGTGCTTTGTGCTGCTATCACTTTCTTCCTTCTATTATTCTCCCTCCTATTGTTAGTTCTGGTTAGTGATTCACAGTATATTGGCGTGTGTAGCTCTTCTAATTATATACTGAGAGTTAACAATTGTGGTAATTTTTTTTCATTAAGCATTCGTGTGGTAATACTAAGCTGTCTCAACTTTCAAAGCAAGACACTCCTGCTGCTGTGTACCAACAGCGCATCGGAGAACTAAAAAACCTCTATTTGGATCATATGTTCATATACACTGATGGCTCAGCAATGAATAATTCCGTTGGTTGTGCTTTCCACTGCCATAGTGCCACCCGTTCTTTTCGCCTCCATTCATTTTGCAGCATGTACACTGCTGAAAAATTTGCAATCATTTAGGCGCTGAAGTTCATTCACCTATCTTCAATTTGGCGTGTGGTTCTCTGCAGTGACTCTATTAGTGCTCTGTGGTCAGTGGCTTCACTGTACACTTCTGACACTCATATGCTGACAATTCAAAATTTGATGAACCATCTAGCATCTAAAAATTTTAAAATATTCCTTTGTTGGATTCCTGGGCACGTTTGTATTATGGGTAATGAAGAAGCTGATGATGCAGTGAAGTGGGGAACGCAGAGGGCAGTCCTTGACCTTTCATCTGTCCCTACGTCAGATTCGAAAATTGCCATAAGATCGTCTTTTCTTGAGACATGGCAAACCAAAAGGCAAAGTCGCGCCTTCAAGCTGAGGAAGGTAAAAGACTCCGTTAAGGCCTGAGGTGTCATCATCCCGTGCGAACAGACGTGAAGAAGTAATCCATACACGTCTTCGTATTGGCCACTGCTATCTTACCCATAGTCATCTCTTACGCGGTGAACCTTCCCCCGTCTGTGAAACTTGCAACACAACACTTACCGTGGAACACTTTCTTCTCCAGTGTCACAAATACAGTGCCAACCGACGGCGACACAATCTACCTAACAGTTTGAATGTTATGGTGGGGCAAACTTAACCGATTTTGATACGCCTTTTTAGATTCCTTCACGAATATTGCCTCTGGAACAGTATCTGATATTTCTTCGTATGTCATTACACAAATCCATATACGAAACAGGGGTTCCTCCCACAAGTTCTCGGGAGGGTTTGGATTTAAATCTCTATTTTCCCCTCACTTTCAATTAACATTTTTTCTCTCTCTAAGTTTAACTTTTCTTCTTTGTTTTCGATTTTTATAATTTTTTTAAATATTTGGATATAC
>NNCF01129949.1:165431-183652 GCA_002313205.1 Laupala kohalensis | reverse complement strand
ACCCTGCCAGTAGCTACGCTACCGCCGGCATAGGCCCCCAGCTTCATTGGAGAACGCCAACCCCCACCGCCCCGCACGGACAGTGCTTCGTTAAGGCGGTATCCCATGGGGGGGGGGGATGTGAAAAAGAGTTTAGACAAATCACAGAATATTTTATTATTTTAAAATTAGCAAAGCCTTAGATATATTTTAATAACATTTTGTATTATGGTTATTTCTGTTTAATTTTCGTTTCTTCTCAATAACTATATTTTACCACTAATTCTGTGACCCCCCCCCCAGGGGACTTACATCTAGTAAGTACATGTTTGGCAAACACGAGGCCCCGAGCTGAGTCTGGCAATACTTGCACTTACTTGTGCAAGAATCCTTCCTTTCTCTTTCCTGATCTTCCTTGGTCACCTATTGTTCTTTCCGATCCCGACGCTGGGGTGTCTTTCATTTTCCTCTTTCTCATTTTTGTAATGATGTGTGTAATGTTTTGGGATGTGTTGATATTTGAGTTTTGAGTTGTAATTTTGAAGGGTTTTTTGGTGGGTATGGTTGAGTCATTCGGTGAGTCCCACACACGGGGAGAGTCATGTTGGCTCTCCCTAGTGCGTAACTGCATTTTCCCTATCTGTACAAGTTTTTAGGACTCTAATGACCTAGATCTCGACGAGCCGTGAAGCCCCACAAAAAAAAACTTATTGTTATTTATTCTTTTGATTATTATCTATCCTGTTATTTACCAGTTAATACCTTTTTTATACTTTGGATATTCTGTAATTCCGAGCCTCTGTACTCATATTGTAAGTATTTTATTGTTAATGTGCGTTATTCCTTGACTTTGTATGTGATCCATGTATTTCATATTATGTGATTTGTGCAAACACTTTCTCTTATTTCCGGCATTTAAAACCGTTAAAATAATGATTTGTCAGTATTCTCGTGATGATAGCCCACTGAGGAGATCGATACGTCGTGTATTTTCTTTAATAAATAATAAATCCAGTCTGTGAAAAAAAAAGATCGTTTAATCCAATAATTACATGTAAATCAAGATTATTATGGAAGCAATTAGAATACATTATATGACTGATAACGTTTAAGAATGTAGTTTAACTAGTAGTTATCGATAGTGCATGTATTCAATTACCATAAGTAAATAATTAACGACAGGCCCCATGTAATTGAGGGTTGATCTAAACATCTTAAGCTGAGGGCCAAGAAAGGATGAATTTTTGAGTCCCACAATAATTCTATTTTTTTACCTCCAGAACGCACATGTTAAAATGGACCATTTAGTCTTTGTAATAGTTATCCAGTAAATCAAAATGTAAGAGGAGTCTATTGACGGTCCAAAGACTCTTATTCTTGTCTAGACAGAATGCTTTACTCCGACAATTAAACCAATGCGACATTGTCTATGATAGCTGCGACTATATGGGCAAAAGTGGTAAAAGAGTAAGTGCATTCATCATTATCGTAACTTCCTTAAGCTAAATGTTTGAACCAGTAAATAAATTTCGTGAAGGCTAGCTCCAAACTACTTGTGAGTCTCGCGGTTGCCCCGCGGTGTGTGTGTGTGTGTGTGTGGACGTCACACTCGCGCTGTCGCTCTTATAATGCAAATGTTCCATTAGACGACGTGGCGTCCCCCCGCTATGCGGACTGGCCAGTAGTAATTGAGTCCTCCGAGAGAGACATCCGTGGTTTGTTTAAGCAATGTAATCAGGAGAAGCCGCACGCTTTCGAGTGCCACAGGAAGAACCGTTGAAATCTAGAAATGTTGATCCAGACGTGTCTCCGGGCTAGTAAGTATGGCGTTACGGATTAATCCAATAATTCGAGATCAGAAATATATTACCAATTATAGTTAGGTTTCCTATTTCCTAATTATTTATGTTAAAAATTGCCTATTTGTCATTGCGTGTACTGACAGTCACAAATAAAAAGACATAAGAACACTGGACCAAAATATTTTTATACCTGTTATGAATTTGATGAACTAGATTAGGTTGAAGTTTCGTTGAACAAGTTAGAGAAAGTGTAAGTAGTGGCGAAGGTCGAGTCTTCTTCCCCACAACCGCTATGTAGTCATCAGTTGTCACGTGACCGCTGGGGTTCCCAAGATTGAGTGATGTTTACGGGAGGGTTACGGGAAATGCGTTAGAGAGGATATAGAGGTCTTTCGGGTGCGAATTCGACAGCCCAGGTCGAATCACCAGTGACCAAATAAACGCGGCTTTCTCGCAGTTCTCGGCTCAGTATAATGTTCTCGGTAATAAGTTGTATGTGGTTGTAAGGATGCTCCTCACGCCATCACACCCAGAAATATGACAAACGAGAATTGGAAAGCGCACGGAAATAACGAGACGCATATTAATTGAGCAAAGAGATACCTAAGGAACAGAAAAAAAAATACTTCACTAAAGAAATTTAAAAGAACTAGGAATCTTAAGGATGCGACACATCATTCACATCTATTGAACCTACGCCACAGGTTGATTACAAAATGCTTTATTTGAAATGAAGGTGCAGAACACAAGTGAGCCAACTCCATCTCATTTCCAGAAATTATCTCCAAGTTTTATTTGTATAACCAATTGTTTGTCCTGAGATATGTGGATGTATTATTTTCTAAATCATATGAGCTAAGGAGTTGGTTATCTGTGGCACAGAAATATATTACTTTTAGACCTCTTTGAACGAATTATCTCACAATGTGGAAACAAAAATGGACTTGATTCATTTGTGCGTGATTAGGAACAGTGTACTAGACATTATCAAATACGCGTAACTTACAGATTATAATTATCAATACGTTTTGTTATTGTTGTGAAATAATGAGGTAAATGTGATATTAAAAATAATTAGTGATATCTGCAATACTGCAAATACAATCAAATTTTCATATGATTGCCATACCCTGGAAATGTTGTACCAAAGAAGATGAAGAAATAAATATATAATGCAGAAAAAAATATAAGAAACTTTTTGAATGAATAAATTTGTTGATGGGCAAGGTGTAATGAAAATTAGACACGATTTACGAGACAATACCTCCCATTCTTGAAGTAATAAACTCATAGCTTTTAAAACGAAGCAAATCACTTATTTTTTTCATGCGTCCAAACCATTACATTTTTCAACGTCCAGAAAATTATTTTTCAGATTTTATACCTGAGAATCTTTAGGGAAGTAAAATGCAAATTTACGGAATGCTGCTTTCTGCCAATGTATGCAGATAAAATTTTACGTTCCCACCCAAAATAAAAACACTTTGAATTTCGTTCGCCATTCAGTCCTCCGCGTGACTTGGGAAACAATTATACGAATTTCATTCATATTTGTAACATATTGATTTATTATAACGAACCTGTGACATTAAGAAAAGTTGTGGTACACATAAATTCACTAAAAACAATACGATAACATTTATAAATTGAAACTTGTGCAATAAGACAGTAAACGATAAAGAATGTGCTTTCCTGTTTCATCATAGATTTATATTTCGCGGATTAATTGTAATTTTATAACAGCATGGCCAGGTGTGCTTAAATCAATTACCCGGAGACTAGACTGAGCGTCACACAAATTCATAAAGTTCAAAATAAATAACACACGTGATTTTCTATTTAAGAAAATTGAAGTGCTTGTAACTGCGCAAGAAGAAATTTATTTATGGTTAAAACAGAAAGAAATTTTATCCAGTTTTTGGAAGAGATCCATTTATAGTCAAGTCTTAGTGTTTGTAAGTAATTTCAATCTACAAATTGAATCTTCGGTACAACCACGTCCGTGTGCGCCTCAGTTACACAGAGCCCATATTTTGAATTTATTAAAATCTTGGGTTTCTCCAACGGCAAGAAAATTTTAGATGATTTGTATACGTCTGAGATGAATTATTCGCTGTAAAGAATGTTTCAAAACGGTTCGTAATGATGTACATTATAAAAGGAGAGATGAGTTCGAACATTTTGATCTCAGACAGTTTTAAATGAATGTTTTTAAAAAAGAAACTAAGAGACATTTCAATGCCCATTTTCCTACAAAATTAAAAATCATTTTCCACTAGAATTGAAGGATACATTATTTCGTTTTGCTTGTCAAAGATGTGTCAATATTTCAGAAGATAGGTTGCTGTGTTCTTGCGATGTGTCCTCTTCTGGTTTTCTTTCTCATTCAAAGACATGTCTGAATATTGAAATGTAGAATTACAAAAGTTGTTGTGTATCAAGAGATGAATTGAAGCTATAAAATATAGGACTGCCTTTCCCCAAAACGGAATATTTGTGCTCGTGTCAAGTTAGTTGAAGAAGCAAACAAGGAAAAATAAGACACTAGATATTGAAATGCACAGAAGAAGCGATCCATAAAGGTAGGACTAATATTGACTATTATTATTCTTGTAAATTTAGGGCTCGCCAACAACTAGATCATTAGAGCCTTCACATATCAAAACGTATATAGGAAAGGACAGACATGTGATCAAAAAAATAGAAGCACATTTCTATTGTACTTACACCTCCTATACGGGAAATTTCCTCTATCTGATAATATAGTTGTCGAAGATTTGGGTGAGGCGATTTCCATGTTTATTTATTTAAAAAATTAAATACATCTACTTCATTTTTTATATTCACGTTTTTATACCACATGGGTTTTCTATTTTTTCGTCAATCTTTGCAAGTTCTTTGTTAATGATCTAGATGTTGACGAGCTATTATTCCCAACAACAAAAATAGGTATCTAATGACCTAGCTGCTGGCGAGCCCTGAAGCCCCATAGTAGTAGTAGTAGTAGTAGTAACAATAATAATAATAATAATAATAATAATAACAAAACGCGCATTTTGACTGAAAAACAAGCTACAAATTTTCGTATCACATTCAGATATTTTTTCTTCGCCTTGCATTTGAAGTATTATTGAGAAAATGTGAAATCAGTTTTAAGTTTACGAAATTGTGCTAAAATGTTTCTCTAGATCATAGTGGCACTCTGCGTTGTTCCAAATCACCAGGGCTGCCAAACAAACATCAAATAATAGGGAGAGACGTGTTAATTGGTAAGTCAATCCAAAATACACAATTCTTGAAATTCTATTACAGAAAATAGTAATGAACAATCATAGATATAATTTTTACAGTAATGATCAGTTCAATATTCATACTATATTAAAATAAAGTCACGTCCTCGTAATAATCCAACTTTGTTTTTGTTTAGATAATGACAGCTAATTAGAAGAAGCCGGAATGACCCCATATATGTTCCCTAAATGAAAGTTTTTTGCGTACACATATTCCAAAAGAAGTATAATGAAGAATATTGCTCGATTATTAAAGAATATTGCTCGATCTTCAAGTTAAATATCTCTCTTTGCTTGAATACAAATTAAAGCATAGTATAATTATTTAATGCTAATAACAGCCTTAAATCTCTCTCAACATGAAACATAAAAATATAGATAAAAATTGATTTGATTCTCTTCAAGAACCTTTTTTGTTGTAGTCGCTCCTCGCAGTGGCATCTTTCTTTTTTAAATAAATATTTCTCTGAATAATTAACTAGCTAACTACGAGGATTTGAAGTATGAAAATAAATTGAAAGGCTGTAACAGAGAGGACAAATTGACAACCACTTGACGTTGATAATCTGATAGGAAAAACTATTGACATAACAAAAAAATTAATATTTTTGTATTATGCATACACTTAAAATCTCTTTTCCTCTATTTTATTTTGAGGTTTTCACAAAATAAGTGGCAATATCACGTAGGATGGTTTTCATTTTAAAGAAATTAAGTCCTTTAAAGAAGAGCAGAATCGCATTTTCCATGAATAATATGTTCGTAAGCTGATTTATGCTAGTAGAATATTATATTAAGTGGAAAGCCACATACATCCAAATAAGTAGTAATTAAAGGTTAAATTGTTCAAGTAAATTTATGATATAAAATTCTGGGAAAATATGCGAATTTTGATTAAAGAGATAATATAAAAGTTACGTGATAATCAAAATAACTAAAGATCATTTACTAAAATACTTCAATTACTAACTTCGTTGACGTTTTGGAAAGAAGACGTGTTTAATGTTTTAATTTTAATTATCATATTAATATGTACGTTACGGAGGTTTGAAACATGTATCTGTATTTAAAGAGTTACAGATTGAAACATGTATCTGTATTTAAAGAGTTTTGTTTCTAGAAGAAAAAAAGATTTTACATAATTTAACCACACTTTTCCGAATATCAAAGCTGTAAACGACATTTCATCATTTATTGTAGCCTCAGATACCTATTAAAAATATGGTAATTAGATCTTACGTAGCCACGTCAGAAAACGTCTGGAAAAACGACTTATTTTCCAATGAAAACTGTTTATACCAAACAGTTTTCTTTTCTAAATGTTGTATTTAATAAATTATTAATGTTGTATAAAAGTTATTTCTTCAATTTAATTATTAGTGAACTAATAAAGCAATTCTGTTTATTTCCTCCTTCGAATAGTAGCGCGCAACAAACGGAAGTTAGAATCATACTTTTAAGAATTTTCTACAAATTTTATACATCATTTTCGTTGTGTAACCCATTACAGTTCATGTAATACGTGTTTCCGAACAAACAAGTGGCAAAGTTTACTAATAATCACTACTCTTTGAAAGTGAATTAGTACTTTTAGTATCACCGCATACTAATGATATGAAGTAGAAAATTTCGATGTCTAGTATGCCTGGAACATAGGATTATATAAAGGCATTTACGTGACAAGTAGAGCATGTACAATAAAAGGAAAACATGTGCAAGATATTTACTTTCTTGCAACTATTGAGTACCAGCTTGGAAGCATCAATTTGTACCGAGATATGATTATTCGGAACGAAATCAGACCTCGTTTTTCAACAGGTATAAATATAGCACGATATGTTTTAAAAATATAATGTAAACCAGAGATGCAGTGGTAACAAACAAATATTTGTGCATGAATTCAATAAAAAGGGAATTAATTATTACGAAAATAATAGGTACTCACCAAATTATATTGCTGCTTAATTTGAAGATAAACGAACACTGCTTAAATGGCTAAACAAGTTACGAAATTCCACACTAAATATCACTTTATTTATTGCTTTTGTTGTACACGAAAAACATACGGATTTTCATATCACCAATTTTCATGCTGGACAACCACCATAAAATTGCTCTTACTGAATACACTTCACCACGCGACAATAGCACTTGCTATTCTTCATTTCACCAGTGAAGCATATTTTTAAATAAAGTATTAATCGTTGCACAGCAGCGCACTCGATGTCAAGTTCCGTGTTCGGAAATATTTTCCATGCTTAAGACAAAAATATTTTTTATAAAATATTCTGGTCACTGTCGATATCTCCTATCGTGCACTGTCATGGTTTTGATCCCGTTACCGCGCTGAGTACTGTAGGACCGGAGCCTGACTGGCCTGGGATACGGCGCGAAACCAGCAATATTTGATGTTTTCGGCGTCGTAACCATAGGCAACAGGGACTAATAGGGATCTTTCGATGAGTACGCATGCGTCGCCATTTCAAATTGGAGCTAGAGGGGCGTGGCTTCAATAGGGAGGGAGTATAAACTTTAGTATCTTCAGTTCTACTCAAATATAACCCGAAAGTGTAAAAGTAAATTATATTCTTCAATAAGCTTTTGTAGAGTGTAAAGTATTCCTCATTATGTTTTGCCGTATCAGTCGTTTAACTAAAATATATAACTGAATGAGATAGTTTTTTTGCAAATTGAGAAAGTATACCCCCGTGTTATGAGCACATTTAATCGATCTTTATTTATATAAAATAAGCATAATTTCTAACGATTCTCAGACTTCTGCAGATCGCACGTAATTATATTAGCCCAATAGTAATAAAATGCGCATTTTGACTGTCAAATGTTTATTTCCGCAAGGAGTCTTCATTGAAAATTGTCAAAGAATAACTAACATAATAACTAAAATCGAATTAACTTGTTGTGACATAGTTAATATAGCACACCGAGTTGAATGTCATTTCGGATTGATATTCTTGCATTATGTCGCTTGTAAGACATGTGATCTTAAAATTACAAGTTTTTGAAAGCGATTACGTATCTAGATGCGTGGCTTTGCGTGGGGGATGACTCATTTTGGACATGGCCTTGACAATACGGATAGCAAAATGGTGAACGGAGAAGCTTTGTCAGAATCTCGATTGTGTGATATTTGACTGCGAATAAGTGGCTCTTATCTTGTGAACTACATTTTCTATTCTAGTCATAGTAAGTTGCGTATTGTGTATCCAATTCCTCTGTGGCGAGAACTGGCCTTCATTATCGAATAACATAACCTTCCGTTCAGAGGAATCACAAGTGACAAAACACCACAATGCCAGCTAGCGGACCAGTTTATCAACCTACAACAGTAACGTACGAGCAGCAAAGTGACTGGGCTCCTGTTAGTTATTTGTCACAAACAGTTAACAATGGTGTTAATCGTTCGAAATGCGTTCAGTGGTTGCTTCTAGTAGTCGGATTGTTTTGTTTGGCAGCCGGATTGATTATGTTGGTAGGAGGGGCTGTTGATTACACAGAAGTCCAAGAAGGAAAAGAGGATCATAATTCAACAGGCGGTTTGGCTATTGCAATCACTGGTGGTGTACTTACTCTTGTGGGCTTATTGTTCTTAGGTTTCTATATTCGAGTTGCTAGAAGAAGAAAAGGTTGTCCTTGTTTTCCTAGTAAAGATCAGAGGCTTGCGAGAGAACTGGATAATCAAGCAACCAATGGTCAGGTAAGTTGTCTATAGAAATCTTATGAGTAGTATTGTTATTCTTTTACTCACCCTTAAAATAATAAAAATGGTAATAATAGTCACTAGCTAGGTGATGCCACAAGAGAAAGCTTGTGGAAAAATAATTTTCATGGGAGCGGGGATGAAGTGCTAGAGGCCACCAAGTTAATTTTCTTCATATAATGTATAGAAAAGGGACATGAAAGTTACATTGTGTATAACAGTAGTTTGAGTAGCTAAGAACCTGACACCATTGGCTTTGCTGATTGCATAAAACATTAAACTTTGACTATCTGTCCTATTGGTGGGATAATTGTATGTAGGATATCAAATGTGCATGAATTATGTCCAAGTTTCTTGTTAAAAGCATTATTTATTCATTAGAAATACGCCAATTAAATGTTTATAAAGATGAATTCTCTTTTCGAAAATGAGCCAGAAATAGGAGATATATCTAAACTGCTCTCTTCTAATGTGCATGTTATATTATTTCATGTTAACAATATTGATAAGCTTACAAATTCTTCATCTATCCTAATCATCTAATTTTTGCTGTGCATTACCTTTATTTTTATGACATTGCAAGAGAGAGATAGTTCAAAACCTCAGTGTTAACATGCTCAGTTTTGACAGCTTTGGTGGACACTGTTTGTTTTCTATGTGTGTACAAAATGTTGTACATTAAAACTAAATAAATTTAAAAGTATATATAGCTGCACTAGCAGATTGTAAAGTAGAAAGACTGATAAAAGTTCAGTTGTGTGATGAAAACAATAGCATGCATCATTATTGTTTGATCACTGGATTTTTTTCTGTTCAAATACTGTAAATTATTTTTCTTTTACTTCTGTTATGTATTTTACACGCTTATAAATGTTTTATACATTTATATGTGCCTGCTAGTTTTTTATTTCTCTCTGATTTTTGTAAGAGTTTAATACTTTTACTTCGTAATATGAAATGTATCATCTTCTTAAATGAATCTAAGATTTATTTTTTTAAATGTTGCTTGTGCTTGCATTTGTGTGAAATAAAATAGTCATGGTAGTAAATGAGAATGTATGACTGTCACTTTTACAGATTCTTACCCTGAATCCATCGACGGATCTTCTTGTAACGGCACAGTATGGTCCAGTGTCAGAAATAGCATATCAACCACCTGCTGTTTCCGAGGAGGAGGAAACTAGGAAACTTATGGGAAGTGATAACAAAGAATGGTAAGATTATTACACGTGTTTTTACTCGTATCCATAAATATGTTATGATCTGTTCTCCAATGTTTAACTTAGACACTCTCATTGATTACTAACAATACAAGTGTGCTGAATGAAATAACAATGCACGAATTTAAGTGTTGCTATAATCTTTAGGGATTGAACATTTATTCTTCACACAAATCTTATTCACATGTTGAATAGTATTAGAACTAACACTTGGGAAGCTAGAATATAATAAAAGAATTAAAACAAATAACTGTTTTTGATTTACGAAAGAATGAAAATCAGATTTCTATTTTATCATTTATTGGTTATGAAACATGTTATTTACATCTTATAAGAATTACAGAAATGTTTGTTGTTATTTGAAGATCATGGATTGTATGTCAAATTCATTGAATGGTAAGCTGTTCACGTCTGCATGATTTGAATTCGGTGCAGATTTGTTGAGACTGCTCGTTTTCTAGAATTTATATGTGAAGATCCAGTTGTAGAGAATACATGATGTGTTAGACTTAGTGAATAATTTGTTTAATTCTTGAGATAGTTAGTAATGTGTGATAGTGTTTTTCTGTGTCTTTGATATACATTAATTATTGTAGTTTGTGATATTTATCTTCTCTTTGGTGATTTGAAAGTGCTTTTATTAGTTACAGATTTTGTTAGTACTTTGTATTTAGGATGTGGAGGGATCTGTGATGGTAGAAGTTTAGAACTAGGAGATGCAGGGGCCACTAGAAATGCTTAACTAGAACTTCTTAAGTTTTCTTTTTAATTTTAGAGAAAAATGCCAACTTATTTCTTCTATTCTTCTATAATATTTAGGTGTATTGACATTCCTAGGGAAGAAGAGTTAATGAAACTAGATGTAGTTTCTGTAGTGGTTTTTTCTTCATATTTCTTGGTATTGTTGTCTCTGTTCATCACCTTAAAGACATAATTTATATTTTCCCTATGCATTGTGTCTGTTGTTTTATTGAATTTCCTATTTTTCACACATAATTATAAATCTTCTGCATTCTATCCCCAGGTAGTTAAGTCAAGTAAGGGTCAACTAGTGGGACAATCTCATCCATCTCACTTATTGTTAAAGATAAATTTAACATTCAAAGTGAGTAATATTAGAGAGTTTTCTATAGAAGCTTTCTTAAAATTTGAAGTTGAAACTACTGTATAAGTGGAAAATAAAGCTATTAAAGGTGAAGTTCACAGTGCATACCAAAAGACCCTTTTTTATTTTTCTCAGTCTCTCAGCCACATAATTTCTTTTCATGTAGTGAATTAGTTAGTTCTTTATAAATTTGTCATAGTAGAGTAGTCTTAAATAACAGTAGAGTTTCTATTATCTTTTGCTTCTTTGTTTTGAAGGCTTATGTCTATTCTTTTCACTTTGTTGCTTCCTTTTTTGTGTCACTTTTGTTGGATTCTTACTGACTGTGTTGATGATCTTTTATTCCTTCAATATGAAGACTCCAACTGAATGACTAGAGCTCAAGATTGTTCTTATATTGCTGTGGTTGGATTCAACAAAGTTAATTTGTGAGTTGATAGTGGAGACTCTACTGTTTTGTGTGCATTTGGCTGGGATTGTTTGGTTTTATTATTTTTATTTCTTTATTTTGTAGTGTTCAGATTGTCTGTGTTTCTCTTCAGTATCCGACATATTCTGATATTAGTAGTGACATGCAGTTCGCTTTGGACAAGATGGTTTTAGTCTCCATTATAATATTTACAGTTATTCTTTTATGAATGATAAAAATATTGGTGCATGGAGTTTGATGTTTTACAATGAATTTTACCTGTTTGTATTTGTCTACTAACAAAACCAGGTGATGTAGATTGCATGTGTTTATTTCAGCAATGAAGAGAGTGAACGCATGTTGGAGTCTGATCCACGAATTGTACTGAGACCTCGTAGTCATGTGGAAGAAGCATAGTAATCAGGTAGGTGTGTGCATTAACTTTATTTTTATGTTACTTTTTATAAATAGTGATGCTATTCATGTGTGGTACCTGAATGTTCTTAATATTTTCACTTACTTTTAAAAGAACTGCAAATATTGAATATTTTGCTTGCAAATTGTGAAAATGGTTTTGTCATACATTTGATCTGGTTTTAATTAGTTCATTATTTTGTTGTTATTTTTATTGAAAATTTAACAGTGTATTTGTGGTGTTAACACTTTTTGTTTTTATCAGCTTAATTTTTTTTGTTAACTTGTGAACATATTTTTGTGAAATAGATTCACTACTTTTTCTTTTCTTTTTAATAGTTCTTGGTTTAAGTATTTTTCAAGGTCAAAATCTTAACAGTTTGTGTCAGTTAATTTATATTAAATCAAAATTATGGCATCTTAAATTTCTATTGAACTTTTCTAGGAAAATTACAAAGAAAAACTTTTCTGCATATGTTTGTATGTATTTATTCCAGATAAAATTTTACAAGATACAGAGTAGTGCACCTAAACCTCCAGGAGATTATAAGAAATCTGTAAGCAGGTTTGGTAGAACTTTTTCAAAATTAATCGAATATATCAAAATTTAACAGTATATAGTACATACAAAGAAAATATTTAAAAATAAAGCTAATTAGACATATAAAAGGAAAGAAAATTGAAATTGTAAAATTATAAAAAATTGATAATATTATCTCTTATCATTTAACCATTTTTTAATATTATTTCTAATTATATAATTTTTGGAAAACATTTTTTAGATTATTAGGGGGACTATTGAAGGTGATGACGGCTTGTAGGAAAATACTTTTTTGCCCACTTCAAACTTGCAATGAGGCAAAGCTATATTTTTATTCCTAGCAACACTGGTAGAGGATAAAAAGTTATTTCTTAGCTTACTATAGCAGAAGAGTGAGGAGTCAAGTTTATAAACCTTTATCAAAGAAAGGGGAGACTGTCTCTCAGAGATACTCCTTGCATTAAATTGAGAATTTCCAATAATAATTCTTAGAATCCTGTTTTGCAGTTTAGTCAGTTTTACCAGTTCCATATTACCAGCTCCACTATGATACCATTGGTAGCAATACTATGAAAAACACCATAGTAAACCGTCATCAATGCCTTAATACTAAGAATCTTTTTCAATCTGTAAAATACATATAATAAATATCTAGTTCTGTTAATAATACTATTAATTTGAAAGTCCCATTTTAAATTTTCATCAATTAGTATTCCTAAATATTGAGTTAATTCTACCCTATTTAAAGAAACAGAGTTAATTGAAATATTCAATTTGTGCATTATACTGTTGCTATAGTTACCAAATTGTATATATACAGATTTATCAAAGTTCAAAGACAAATTGTTAGAGTACATCCACCAATATCACACTCAAGAGTTGTGTTAATTTGAGGTTTAATACTATTCCAACTATCTGCAGTAAAGAGAATAACTGTGTCATCAGCATATGATATTATTTCATANTATATATACAGATTTATCAAAGTTCAAAGACAAATTGTTAGAGTACATCCACCAATATCACACTCAAGAGTTGTGTTAATTTGAGGTTCAATACTATTCCAACTATCTGCAGTAAAGAGAATAACTGTGTCATCAGCATATGATATTATTTCATATGGTAGAAAAAGTAGGTCATTTATATAGATTATGAACAAGAGCGGTCCCAGAACAGTTCCCTGTGGGACACCTACATTCAAATTAGTTTGGTTACCTATTGCCCCATCACACATTCTGACATTCTGATGTCTATTTGTTAAATAACTTTTCATTAGATCTTGAGCAATTCCTCTTACCCCATAATGGTCTAATTTAGATAACAATTTGTCATGATCAAAGGCTTTGGCTAAGTCAAAGAATACTGCAGCAGTTTTCTTACTTTCATGTAGATTGGAATATAAAAATTCCACTGTGTAGGCCAAAGCATCTTTGATACCCTTCCCACACACAAATCCAAACTGCTTATTAATAATATTATGTTTGACAAAGAAATTATTAAGTCTGTTATATAATATTTTTTCAAAAATCTTATATTAGATATCAGGGAAATGGGTCAATAATTGTTCATGTCTAGCTTAGAACCAGATTTGTTAACTTCTGCTTTTTTGAAATGTTCAGGGCAGATACCAGTCGAAAAGATTTGGTTAATTATATGTACAATAGGAATACTAATGGAATTTCTTATACACTTTAATGTCTAGCCACTTATGCTGTCAATTCCACTGGCTTTATTGCCAAAATTTTCAATAGTCTTTATGACTTCTCTGTGATCTGTAGGGAAAAGACAAATAGAAATTGAGTCAATAGGGATTTTAGGAAGATTGTGTATTGTTTCAGGAGAATCCCTTTGTGTCCAACACTGCTAAAATGTTCATTAAAAAGATTAGGTATTAATTTTTTATCAGTAATAGTACTTCCATTAATTGTAGTTCATTAATAACAATTTTTTCCTTGCTTTTACTGTTAATTTTTTCATTAACATAATCCCATATTGTTTTAGAATCAGCATTTTGTAGTTTTATCTGATCATATTTATTTTTGGCTCTATTTAATAATTTCTTTAGCAATTTTGAATATGTATTAAATCTATTTTTATATTCAGGTATGTCAGGATGTTATTTCCAGGCTTTATAGAAATTTTCTTTGTAGGAACATATTAGACCATTGGTAATCCAGTCTTTATGTGGTTTGCTTTTCCTGTCCATTTTCTTTTCGGAATGAGTAATCAAAGCTTTAAGCATACTTATAAAATGCTCAGTAGCTTGATTAGGGTCAGCAGTATTAGTTACGGTACTCGTATGCCAGTCCTCCAAAGCACAGAGTTCATCTAATTTCTTATAGTTTATTTTGTTATAGGTATTTTTCCTCAATTCTTAATAATTGAAATACCAAAATTCACAATAATAGGCTAGTGGTCATTCAATTAGTACAATAACCTGCATACTTTAACATCAGCAGTAGTTTCAATGTAAATGTGATCAATGCAAGTACCAATATCAGGAAAAACTGGATTATTGGGTCTGGGAACTGTATTTATATAAGACATGTAAAAATTAACAATTAGCTTATTAATCATGGTACATTGTGATTTTGATACTACACGAAATACTCTAGATTCGGGTACCTGGCGGTGATACAGTCAACCGCACATTGATCTTCCATGTTTTATCAAGAGATATAAAATCACAATGTACCATTATTAATAAGCTAATTGTTAATTTTTCTCATTTTTAAATACGGTTATTTTTACTTGTACTAATTTTACTAGATGTATGTCATTTTGGAACTGCTACTTGTTCACATTTTCCCATCAAAACTTGAAAATGTTGTTTGTCATTTTCTTCAAAAGAGTTTTTTAATGTGCACTCTATCATTAAGTTGTTATAAAATGGCATTGTTAACCTAATTTGACCCGAAACCTCATTTTACAGAAGTTGGGTCGGATCCGACCCAACACTACCTTCCAACTTCATTTCATTCTAATAAAGCGATTGAGGGTTAACGGTCGACTGGGCGCATTTTTGACTGTTGCGCACATCAAATTAGAAAATTATGTTGGGAATTACCACGTCATTNTTCATTCTAATAAAGCGATTGAGGGTTAACGGTCGACTGGGCGCATTTTTGACTGTTGCGCACCTCAAATTAGAAAATTATGTTGGGAATTACCACGTCATTACAAACATTTTATTAAAATTCTGAATATTAAAAATAGTTTTGAAAAATAAAGAAATAATTTTTCCACAACATATATTGATACGGACATAAAAAATTGTTGCTCAAGAACTCTTTTAAATACTGTTAAATATGCATAATTCAAATTTAAAATAATTTTTGTGTTGTTTTTCTTTGAAAAAGCGCCGTTGCCCTTTGATCAACGCGCCATGTCGAGGGGTCAGCTGTTTCGTTTCATTTTTTCCTCGCGAGGTGGACCAGCTGTCAAGTTCATGCGACATCTAACGGACGAACTTTAAACTATGGCGCGTAAAAGGCAGCAAACAATCCCGAACTGTTCGGAACCGTCCTGAATTCCGCGCATGCGCACTGAGGAAATCCCGAGAGAATTCCGAACCGTTCCGAACTGTTAGGAATTTACTGCTGGAACGAACCTAGTACCTGCCTTATTCTAGCTAAAATTTTCACTCTTTGAAGTAATAGCATATCATAGGTATCAAATACATGAGGCAAAGTTGAAAGTAAAGAGACAAATTATATTAATGTAGTGAGTCACTACAGCCATTCCCTTCGACAATTTAATATCAGTAGCAACAGTACCTCAACCGTGACAGCACACAAGAGAGAAATACATTGAAACACGACAATCGAAATTCACGACAATTAACTAACATATTAAAAAGAAAAATTGGCGCCTTTATAAATTACTCATTGACACATTACTCAAATAAATTGAGTGAAAGGGGTTATAATTTTTAAAGTATTATGTTTTTTAGTGAAGTTGTCTTAAAAACTTCCACTTTTTATTTCTGTAGATCATGGTTGTGAGAGATTAATACAGTTTAACAAGATTAAGAGGAAGGCTAGCTATGAAACAAAAATTACTGTCAAATATAATCTCTCTAGTTGTTCCTTTGTTCTTACTGAAGCCTTCTATTTTATTATTTCAAATCGTACATTTAATGGTATTGAAAGTTTTATTGGATCTTTTTGACTTGTCTTATAAAGTGAGATGAATGACTTCTAAACTTTGTGTTCAAAATAATGCTTTCTTTGTAGTTATTAGTCTCAGTAATAACTAATGTCTTAATAATGCTATTAAATCATACTATGAAATCCAGAATTATTTGTTTGATAATAATTTATTCATTTCATGTCTTTAATTTTCTTAAATCCTGTTTTGACAGTGTGTTTGGTTGTTACTTTGTTTTGTTCAACATGAATATTTTATGCTTGTTGCTGATCATTGTATTATATCCCAATACAAGTAAGCTCAAACATATCTTAATTCTAAAACTGGATTAGAAAAGAAAAATATTTTAAATGAGAATAGTCATTAGGGGATATGCAGCAATGTTTTTCTTAACAGGTTTATCCTAATGTACTTTTTCACTCTCTCTTTCTCTCTCTCTTCCTCATTCTCCCATTAGTTGTATAAAAATAAATGGAGAAAAAAATTGTAACAGTTTTTATTTAGAAAGCTGTTCTACTGCACATTTTTCAAATGAAATTTTTAAATTTTACTTCCTCACGCTTAAGGTAGCTACAGTGATCCATGTTGGTCAAAATAACTTAGAACTAGAATCATTTTCTTTATTTGTATATTAATTGTTTTGTAACACAGTGTTATGAATTATAATTTTTAAATATATTGTCTATTTTGTTTCTATCAGATAATAGTTTACCCCCCCAGGGGACTTACATCTAGTAAGTACGTGTTTGGAAAACATGGGACCCCGAACTGAGTATGGCATTACTTCCACTTACTTGTGCAAAGCTCCTTCCTTTCTTCTGTGCCACGCTCCTTCCACTTATGCCACTGACCTTCCTTGGTCACCTCTTGTTCTTTTTGATCACGACGCTATTAGGGCTAGGGTATCTTTCATTTTTCTCTTTCTTCTTCATCTTCTTTTTTCCCCTAATGAGACGTGTTGATATTTGAGTTTNATTAATTGTTTTGTAACACAGTGTTATGAATTATAATTTTTAAATATATTGTCTATTTTGTTTCTATCAGATAATAGTTTACCCCCCCAGGGGACTTACATCTAGTAAGTACGTGTTTGGAAAACATGGGACCCCGAACTGAGTATGGCATTACTTCCACTTACTTGTGCAAANACTAGAATCATTTTCTTTATTTGTATATTAATTGTTTTGTAACACAGTGTTATGAATTATAATTTTTAAATATATTGTCTATTTTGTTTCTATCAGATAATAGTTTACCCCCCCCCAGGGGACTTACATCTAGTAAGTACGTGTTTGGAAAACATGGGACCCCGAACTGAGTATGGCATTACTTCCACTTGTGCCACGCTCCTTCCTTTCTTCTGTGCCACGCTCCTTCCACTTATGCCACTGACCTTCCTTGGTCACCTCTTGTTCTTTTTGATCACGACGCTATTAGGGCTAGGGTATCTTTCATTTTTCTCTTTCTTCTTCATCTTCTTTTTTCCCCTAATGAGACGTGTTGATATTTGAGTTTTAATTCAGGAGGGTTTTTAGTGGGTATGGTTGAGTCATTCGGCGAGTCCCACATGCGGGGAGAGTCATGTTGGCTCTCC
>NNCF01129949.1:154717-164775 GCA_002313205.1 Laupala kohalensis | reverse complement strand
ATATATATATATATATATATATATATATATATTTTATGTCTATTTTATTCTTTAATGCTAGTACTACCTTCAATGAACTTTGGGGCATGTTTCTGTAATTTACTCAATAAAATTTTAAAGTAAATTGGTATTTGTATCTTCTTGAATGTAGTCTTAAATTATTGCTTCATATGAAAAATTTTCAAAATATTTTTATGATGAATCCTTTTATCCATATTACAGTGAAAGTGAACCTAATGTTGAACAAGTACTGAGAAAGGTATCAACAAGTTCAACTAGCTTTACTTCAAAGCATCTAGCTCCCCTTGCTACAGGTGAGGATATTACTCCATCTTTACGTTCTTCATTTTGCAGTGTCTACTACAATATAACACCATCTGAGTCTGAACAATCTATTAATTCAGCTTGTAGCACTTAGCTAAAGAATCTTACAAAGAAATGTGTAGTTTGGCATGATTGGGACTGGACCTAGGTTACTACCTATGATCTGAGTTGTTGAACTATTTTGCTGGCTGTATTTTATTACATTACTACTATTTTATTAGAATATGTGTAAAATTAATTTGTTCTGAAAGGAAATTTAGAGTAAGCTTTTAATTTTTCTTGTAGTCAAAAAGATATCATTGGACTAGTACTGGTGAATCTTTTCATTAGGTAATTACTCTTTAACTTTTTATGTCATGCTTTAAGTGTGCACAGGAAGTAATATAGACTGCTCTTTTATAGGTGAATTATGTATTTTCATTGTGTGTTTATGAAAGGTATCAGAAATGGCTTCCCTACTCTCTTCCTATTTTTTTAATGATTATGTAGGTTTATGATGGCGAAGCTTTTCTTTGTGAATGTCTACAAGTTATCCAAAATATCCCTTACATACTTTGTTGTAGTTTACATACATACTATGAAAAATGAGCTTTTTAGTTGCCTTAGAAAATATTTGTAAAATTTCATATGTACTGTCTGATATTGTGTGAAAACAATTATGTTGGTAATAGTAGTAATTCATTTTTATAATGTTTTTATCTCTATTGTATGATCAAAGAAGACTTACTTAGTTTTTACATTTCTAGCATTTAATTAGTTGTAATGGTCCAGCCCATTTTATTTTGTCAGTATTGTTCGTATCCTCTTTTTGTTAAATTACACAGCATGAAGTTCATGTGTTTAAAATGGTATATATCACTCATAGTTAGCAGAACCTTGCCTAAAGAACCTTGTATTTGTTTATACAATTGACTTGAAAACAAAATTCATCATTCATGAATATTTCCTTAAATGCTGCCAAAGATTCCATATTTCGAAGTAATCTGGTTTTAATATTTTTTCCTCTTGCCAAATAAGGACCTCCTTGAAAATGAATTTCAAACAGTTATGATGAATTTTCTCTTTCTTGATTGTGAGGTTGTTACCCCTATATAGCCTGGGTAGCAGTTTTTACACATCTGTATAAGAAAAGATTGAATGTGTTATGTTCAAAAGGCTAATTTTGCATTGCACAGGATTAATGAGAAAAAACTCGTAGCTTTGAAATATTTTTTTGTGGTTGTGGCTTAAAGAAAAAGCTTAGTACTACTTTACTTTTTGGGTACTGCTTTTAAGATTAGGTGTTAACACTGTGTGATTACAACTATCATTTTAGAGTGATAATTGGTGTTTTAAGTAAGTGATAGAGTTTATTTTTGTAACTTGCTGCGAGTGTATATATGTACATTGCAATCTCAATTCTTTTTCAGAATTTTTGTTTTATTAAATACATTTTGTGTGTGTGTTTTTGTTTATTTTGTAATTTTTTGCCTCAGGTGTATATAATTAAATGCTACAATATTTATTTAATACTAGTTTTTTTCTTTCCTGTCGGGAACTTGCATTGTTACTTGTTTCATCATTAATTAAAATGATTGCATTTAATGTTCAATAATGGAATATAAATTCTTAAATGTATTCTTTTACATCTTTTAAGCTGTGTAATTTACTTCATTTTAAAATTTTGCCTCTTTAAAGATAAAATATCCACTTTGTTATTAAAATGCTTTTTGATTGGCTGAAATTTTTTTGAGTTTGATTTTATGATAATGTGGCCTAAAGGAGGTAAACTTCATAATCGTCCAGAGGACACTTGTTAATTGACTGGTTCAATTATAATCTTGTGTTCACCGGTTTGTTTGCATTTTGTATTTGTACTTAATATTTATGTTATTTATTGAGTTCTCTTTTTTTTATACATCCAAGTACTTTTTATATTTGTATATTGCTTGTGATTGCCATTTAAATTTTTTTATTGTGTATGTAATTAATTTTTGTCTCAATTTTTACCCTTTTTCCTCTCTTTTCGGCATATTGATGGAGCAATACTTTTTCATATACATGTCAATATTTAATTATCTTTTGTTTAATTTTGACAATTTTAATATAAATTCCAATTTTTGTAGAAGGGAGAGGGGGGGGGGAGTTCTCTAAAGCTACTGTTTTATTGTGTCTTTAAAAGAACTTTCTCTATTGAGTCGTGTGTTCCTTCTCCTTTAGCAAAACGATGAAAAGTTATGGTCAATATGTCTTAAGAACATGTATTTATAAGTTTCCACCATTATTGACCTTTATAATTTGCTTCCTCAAACAATCAGAAGTTTGGTGTGAAGTTGTAATTTTCCCTGTTTAGTTAAAATTATTTAACTGGTGAATGTAGTGTTAATAATTTACTGTCCATACACAAACAATCTTCTTTTATGGGAAGTGTGATGTTTTGCAGCTCAGTTATGGTGGTGCTAGTGTAGTGTATTTACAAATTAATACACTAGTGTCGCATACTACATACACAAATATAGCTATAATTACCAGTGGTTATCACTAAGCTAGTGTAATTACCATAGTAAGGTATAAGCATTTAGGTTGACTGCACAATTGACCATATTTTAAGTCTAATCACCAAACAGTATAGCATTACTAATTACTTTTGCGGAAGATTCTGGTTTTGTTCGTTAACATTACTAAAGGAGTATCCTTCCTTTTAATAACAATTCAAAAACATTCTCTATGGAGTATTAAATAGATTCTTGACAGACTTCTGAACTGCTAGTCTCAGTTATCTGACCCACTACAGTAATCACTTAATGACATATAGCGTCATTAAGTAACCTTCATAAAATCGTCAGATGGTTTAAAATTTCCATTTTCTCTGAAAAAATGATCTGTACATAGTTACTTGAACTGCAAATAAAAAAAATTCATTGCCAGTGCCATGGTAATGCTGATATGACATTTTCGAAGTCAAGGAGTAGAAAATGTTAACAAAACAATAAAAAATTCTACAGTGATACATAGTGACAAAACCTATTGTGTGTGCATATGTGACTCAGTTGTGTTTTAAGAAGTAAAGTTGATGTTGAGATGCACACACATGCCATTGTATCATACGAGACTTATTTTTTCATTAAAATATGTAATATGACTGAAGTAATTAGATTACACATTTTTCATCAGTAGAAGCTAATATTAATAAGATACTGTCAGAGATGCTTCTGTGAAGTCAAATAGAAGATTATTGTGGTTTGAAAGCATGGAATTTTTTTTCTATGAGAAAGATAATAAATGTATATATCCTCTAAAAAATCAAGATGTGTTGATAGGTAATGATGCATTCCTCTGGAACTAATAAATGAAAATAAAATAAAACAGAACTAACAGTGAATAAAACTTAATTTGAAGTATTCATACTACTGGCAATGAATTATTGGTCTGAGGAATTTTTACCTATTATGAATGCATTAAAGATGGTATATTCTAAGTTATTCTATAATGAATTGCTTTGTTAAATTATTAATTTAAAGAGTTAATTGACTGTGTTGAGAGTGAAATTATGTGGAAAGTTAGCTTCACAATTCACCGTCCATTTTAAGTGTAATGTGTGTTACTTAATTGTAAGTATCTAAATATCTTGTAGTATCTTTCATTTAGTTAACACAATTCACATTGTTGTTGCTAAAAGTTTATGTAAATGTTTTGTTGTTTAATATCTGTGGAATCTTTTCTGATTTGAAAAGAATAATTATTTACTAAATGATATAATGCATTGAAATGAAGAGCAAAACATAATATTTATGCAATGAAGTACAAATAAAAAAGTAGATCAATCAATGAATCATAAATTTATTTTTCTCAGTTAATGAATATTTTTGAGTGATACACAGAACATATTGATATCTCATCATGTAAGCATTTCTTTATTTTACCCTTCAGTATTTGATTTTATTGTTTTCAATGCACTTTGTTACATCAATATATTTGTGAAGTAGCCATCAGAATTGTGTATTACATAATTATGTGGTGTCAAATGTTATTTTCTGCTTTAGATAAAATAGAAAAGTGTGAAATTCTTGTCAGATATTGATAGTAATATTTTTTGGACTAAGTTATTCATCAACTGTTTCCTATCTCTTGTCCTTCCCTATCAATTTGATCTCCCAAGCTTCTGTCTTCTTTTCAATATCATTTCTTGTATTTTCTTCAGAAACTATTATAGATTTAAATGATATTCTTGAGGAATTCCACGCAGTGATGTCTTCATAACTTAATAAATTCTAAAAAATATTGTTTTTACTGATACATAATAAATTAGTATAGTGAAAAGGTAATTTAGTAAAGAATTATTATGTGAAGAATGTGTTTTAATTAATTTTCTTTAAAAAGGAATTGTTTTGTTCTGAGGGGGAATGATTCTCAATGACTTGGTGTTGCAAGGTCTTAATCAATTTCTTCGAATCAATTTTTATTTTATTTACTTTTGTGTTTTGCTCTGAATTAACATTCTTGAGAATCTACTGTTGGTGATTTCTGTNAAATTTTTTTTTTTTTTTTTTTTTGGCTTCTCTGTCCTATTTCTCTATCCAGTCACATTTTCTTAATGTATTTTTTTTTTAATTTCTAGTTCTTTTATTAATTTCTTGTTCAAAAAATATTTTACGTAGTGTTTCTCCACAATTTGAATTATTCTTGAATTATCGTTGGATTATCTGTTGCCATAGATTAGCCAATTTTATTCTTAGGCTGGAACAACATGACTGATACATGTTGGAAACAAATAGATAAGGCGTTGCACAAACAATTATGTCATTTATTCAAAATGGATTAATTTTATTGGAAGTGTATTTTTTTCTCCATAAATCTATTTTTCATAAATTTTTGTCTTAATTTTTTATTGTTTAAGAGTTTTTTTTCATGTTATTAGTTATATCTAAAAACAGTTTATTAACTTATTTTCAGGGCTATTTCCTTCAATAATTATACCTTTTTATTGCTTACTTTGATTGAATCTGTCAGAATCACAGTGTCATGAACAACTAGTAAGTTCGTGAACAGGGTGTCTCTTTTGAAACCCTCTAATTTTGTCATTCGGTCGTACTTTGGTTTATTTCCTATAATATTGTCCTTTCCCATGACTTTTTCAAGAATACAGTTGACTAGCAATTATAAATAAATTTTTATTTTTGCCTTTTTATTATTGTAACAAAATTAGAGTAGTTTCACACCTTTCTTACAAGGTGCTTTGAAAGTGAACATGATGCAGGTGCTATTTCTGTTGTTCACAGAATATAATTTATACTACTGTAAACTATACTTCCATGTGGTTTGGGAAGGAATGAACGACTTAAAGCATTGAGCCTAAATGTTATAATTGTTCTATTTGCATGTGTAAACATAACTGGGAATAGAGAAAAAAAACTCGACTTACACCTCATGTCTTTCCCTGCCTCAGTTGTAGAAGTTGTAAAGAATAAAATAAAAAGTATTTTAATATGAAACTAATACATTGGTTCATAAGAACATGTTTCGAGATTGTTATGTTTATGTGTATTGTTTGCAAACAACTGTAACTGTGAAATGTACTTAGCATCAAATCCAAAGCTACTGTTCAATAATTTTTTCTACTTTAAATTTTTCATTTTACTCTTTCCTTTTACTATTGAGCAATATCTATACAATATTACCTAATAGAGTGCTTCAGATATTGAATTGTAGCTTGAAGTGAAGATTCTGAAGTTGTATCAAATAATACTATTTATATTGTAATTTTTCTTCTGAAGGTTATTTTCTTTGTTTGTCATTAATGACTTTCTATTCTGTGTCTCCATAGTGAACTTCCTCTTAAAACATATCTTTGTTCTTTATAAAGTGTATTAGAAAATAATTAAAAATTAATTCTTTCATAAATAATTATGTTGTCATTTCAAGCACGAATCACTTCTTAACATTTGTGTAAATTTTATTTATTATTTTTTTAATTCATTTTTTGGTCGTATAATTTTGAAATCTACCATTTTGATTATCTCTCTTCACAAAAGCTTTTAATGATCTGTAATCCATAGTATGTGATTTGAAAAGGTCATTCCAGGTACAAATTTACATTAGTAGACAATGTTTAATGTCCAGTTTTCATTCCTTTAAAATTTGGCTTCCATGCTATCATTTTATTCTCATTTCCATTGTTATATGGAAAGTTAAATAAGTGAAAATTTTCCATTGCTAGATATTTGGACAGAAATACCAATTTTAGGTGCCCCAGTCATCCTAAAAGTGTTTTTTAGAATTTCATCTATCTGTCTGTTCACAGCAATTTGACTAAATGGATGAGTCAATTTCATAACTGGATTATTATGTGTGTCCCTTTGATGCCTGTGCTCTAAAATTTTTATTATTATAATATAACAGGCACTTCATATGAAGGTCAAAGTACCATTCAGATAACTCAATACCACTCTTAATTATTTCTTTAAATTTTGTGTATAGAAAGTGTAATTTGTATTTATTACATCTTTATAAATGATATTTCATTTGAATGTTAGGTATGGATGCTGTAAAATAATTTATCTCTGCTACACTACCACATCAGTTTACTGTTTCATGAAAATCACATATTGAGATCGAGTAGAGCAAGTATACAGTTTTGGTCAACTGAATTATGTGCAATGATTCGGCACCTCCAATTTTTTATCACATTAAATCATAAATGTACCACCATTTGAGATTGATAGTTAGAAAATGTATATTATGTTAAAATTCAAGAAGCAGAGTCCTGAGGAACAATACCCTTGGCAATATTTGGGAACCACTGTAATTGAGATGTTATTATTCATGACCATCAAGAACCATTATGATGACACATATTAACACGCACATGAGGAAAATACTTTAGAAAACAAAAGTGAGTCACGTTACTGTATTATTTTTTAAATGATATGGCTGTATTTTCTTTTTCAGATAAGAGGTATGCAAATGAAAGAGTAGATGGTTTGTGGTTGTAAATTGTAATGGTTTTAGAGTTGCTTAAATTGGTTAACAAATTACACAATGTTGGCAGGAACCAACTAAATTTTACTCATTTTCATCATCTGCATTTGAGTTATACACTGATGTTTTCTTTTGTTTGAGAATTTTTCTAGTTAATGGGCATCAGTAAAGGAGAAACCCAGGTTATCTTTATCTTAAACTAAAATATCCCTTAAAGTATTTTGGAACTTTGAAATTAGTGTCATACTTTTCAAGCTGATAGGTAGATAATGAACTCTGTTTTGATATTTGATAACCTTAATTAAAGTTTTATTCTTTAAGAGTGCTGTTTAAGTAATTCTTTAGTGCATGTTATTTGATTTGATGGGAATCTCTTAAAACCATAAAAGTATTATGAATCAAAAGGAGTACACTTCCAGGGTAATTTCAAGGAAGAGTATCAAAAAGTTCAATCAGAAGCAATTATGACATCCAAGAGAAAATAAAACCTTTCAACAGAATAGAACAAAGTATTTCATACAAAATGTCAATACTCCAGTAGACATGGAATACATTTTTTGAGAATGATAACATTGTTGACAATGCTGATAATGAATTTTCCACGAATGAAACCTTTGGTAGATAAGAAAATGAAGAAATTTGAGTCTGAGAAAGGAACAAAAAGTACCAACACTTTAAAAAATAGTTGATAAAGGAAACTATTTTCAGATAAAGGAAACTATTTCAACCTTATTACTACGATAAACGACCCAACTCGCCTCCGGCTCATCTCGAACATTGCTAGATCAAATTATAGTCAACAATGGAATCTCGTATCTCTCTGAAGTGTTTATCGCCGGATACAGTGATCACCTTGCTCAAGTATTGACTATTAATAATAAACTAAAACCTCTTAAAATCCTTTACAAATTTACAAGAGAGTTTAATGACATAAATAAATCCATATTCGTAAATTATTTGCGTGAAGAAACATGGAAAGATGTTTACAATTGCCAAAACACCGACGACAAATTCAATGTATTTATCTCAACATTCCTAAAACATTACAACTCTAGTTTTCCCATAAAACGCAAGTTAATTAACACAAAAAAATACAATAGATGGATCACCCTAGGGATAAGAATTTCTTCAAAAAACAAACGCCGTTTATATTATCTTTCAAAACGCTATAACCAGCCACCCGAATTCCATAATTATTTTCGTAAATATAAGACTATTCTCCGAAAAGTAGTCTATGCAGCTAAAGTTATGGAAAACGACAGGCATATACTAAAATCGAACAACCGGATGAAAGCCATGTGGAATATTGTTAACAATTACACGTCAACTTCTGAAAATCGCGAAGAAAATGTTTCTTTACTAAACGATGGCAAGATCGTGTCAAATCCTCAGGACATCGCAAGTTTGTTTAATTCTCACTTCTCAGAAGTTGGTAAAATAACGAACTCAATATATCCAAATCAATGTCCTCCAATTATTACCACCCACATACCCAATTCTATGTTCACTTCCGAAACTAACGCCAGTGAAGTCATGGGAATCATCAGCTCCTTAAAAAACAAATTTTCACGAGGCATAGATGATATACCTGAGTTTATTGTTAAATCTTCGTCCCACGCTATATTAAATCCACTCGTAAATATTTTTAATAGTTCTTTATCGGAAGGGGTGTTTCCCAATATATTTAAGAGAGCTAAAGTGAAACCTTTACACAAGAAAGGAAACAAACTTAATATTGGAAATTACCGACCAATATCTCTACTACCCACTTTCTCAAAAATCCTAGAAAAATTGTTCTATAAGCGTCTTCTAGATTTTTTATCAAAATATAACATTCTCTCTGACGATCAACACGGTTTTAGGAAATCCTTTTCCACTACAAGCGCCATATTTTCCTTCTTAAACGATGTTACCACATCTCTAGACAGTGGAGAAAATCCTCAGGGTGTTTTTCTTGACTTATCCAAAGCATTCGATGTCATCGATCACGGAATTCTCCTTACCAAATTGCATTCTTTAGGCATTCGTGGACTTCCACATCAATGGCTAACTTCTTATTTAAAAGATAGATATCAACAAGTAGAAATATCCTATACTAAAAATAAAATACTTGAGCGTTGTCTTTCAGAAACAAAGCCACTTACTTGCGGAGTACCCCAAGGATCAATTCTCGGCCCTATACTCTTTTTATTGTATGTGAACGACATGTCATCATCCACATCAGATTGCAAAATGGTTCTTTTTGCTGATGACACTAATTTACTATGTAAACACGCCAATGCTCAAAAAGTTTTGTCTAACCTTTCGACTTGGTTCCATGCAAATCGTCTCATTGTAAACACTGACAAAACAGTGTCTATGTCATTTCACAATAGTATCACAAAATCTTTACCCCAGGTTTCTCTTTCTTTAAACGGAACACAATTAAAAACTGTTACAAATACAAAATTCTTAGGTCTCCATATTCAAGACAACCTCAAATGGAATTGTCACATTGACAATCTTAATTCCCAATTAAGCAAATTGTGTTACGCATTCCGAATCTTAGTTAACGTAGTTAGTCCACGTATTTCCCGTTGCGTATATTTTACAAACGTGTACTCCCATTTACGTTACGGCATTACCTTCTGGGGTAATTCCGGTCTGCTTCTTCTTCTTCTCAGAATTCAGAAGAGGATAGTTCGGATAATTTGTAAATCTCACCCCCGAAACTCTTGTAAACCTTTATTCAAGGAATTAAATATCTTAACACTTCCCTGCATTTATATTTATGAAAC
>NNCF01129949.1:139874-152432 GCA_002313205.1 Laupala kohalensis | reverse complement strand
AAAGAGAAAGGAAGGAGCATGGCACAAGTAAGTGGAAGCAATGCCAGACTCAGCTCGGGGCCCCGTGTTCGCCAAACACGTACTTACTCGATGTAAGTCCCCTGGGGGGTTGGAGGTCAACGTCTTCCTTTTGTTGACTCCGCAAAATTTCTGGGTCTCACATTCGACCGCACACTAACTTGGCGCAATCACATCCGAATACTATAATCCCGTTGTAATTCATCCCTGATGGCTCAGTCATGAATGATTCCGTTGGTTCTGCTTTCCACTGCCATAGTTCCACTCTTTCGCCTCCATTCCTTTTGCAGCGTGTACACTGCTGAAAAATATGCACTCCTTGAGGCGCTGAGCTTCATTCAGCTATTCTCAATACAGCGTGTGGTTCTGTGCAGTGACTTTAATAGTGAAGTCATCTAGTCATTCAAAATTATGAAATAGTCCTTTGTTGGGTTCCTGGGCACGTGGGTATTACGGGTAACGAAGAAGGTGATGAGGCCGCGAAGCGGGGAACGCAGAGGGTAGTCCTTGACTTTTCAACTGTTCCTACGCCAGATTCAAAGGTTGCCATATGATCATCTATTCTTAAGACATGGCATGCCGAATGACAAATTTGTCCCTTCAAGCTGAGGAAGGTAAAAGACTCCGTTAAGACCTGGGCGTCATCATATCACGCGAACAGACGTGATCCTTACACGTCTTCGTACTGGCCACTGCTATCTTATCCATAGTCATCTCTTACGCGGTGAACTTCCCCCCATCTGTGAAACTTGCAACACAACACTTACCGTGGAACACTTTCTTCTGGAGTGTCTCTAATATAATACCAGCCGACGGCGACACAATCTACCTAACAGTTTGAATGTTATGCTGGGGCAAAATGAACCGATTTTGATACGCCTTTTTAGATTCCTTCAGGATTGTGGCCTCTGGAACAGTATCTGATCTTTATTCGTATGTCATTACTCAAACCCATAAACGAAACGGGGCTCCCCGACAAGTTATCGGGAGGGTTTGGATTTAAATCTTTTTCCCCCTTTTAAATTTACATTTCTCTCTCTAAATTTACTTCTTTATTTGTTTTCGGTTTTTATAATGTTTTAGGAAACTGCTATCTCTTTTTTTCGCTTTTTTATGTTTGGATATATTGTGTGTCAGGAGGGTTTTTAGTGGGTATGGTCGAGTCATTCGGCGAGCCCACACGCGGGGAGAGTCATGTCGACTCTTAGTGCGTAACAGCATTTTCCCTACGTGTTAAAAAATTTATGGTTTTTATGACCTCGATGTCGGCGAACCGTAATGCCCCAATAAGAAATAGTTTATGTAAAGTATGAAAGCTTGGGCGTAAAAATAACCAATAAATTGCGGCGTCATCGAATAGTTGGGCCCTGGTGCTGCATCGACCTACACTCACAGATTAATTTGATTTATTCACGTGAAGTAATATACACGATTGAAGATGTACCATGTGTTCTGACCACACAAATAAATAGACAAGAAGTTGAATTTAGACGAAGTAGGCTTTATGGTGTACGAGTGGTTGCGCAGTCTCCTACAAAATTTTTCTTCCTAAGGGAATGCAGGCACTTCGGAAAAATGCTGGCGGCCGTGCATGGGGAGATAATGTCGTGTAGTAATAGTCTTGTACCAGTACTAAAAAAAAAAACTATCTTCAAAAACTTGGAACAACTATGATAATGCATTTCGTAACGCAGTTTTGCCGAGCTCCCTCCGTCAGAGCCTCGTGCGTGGGATCTTTTACCCTCAAATTTAGCTTTCTTGGTATTTTTAGCGTCTTTTCTAGAAGTTAGGGGATTGGTTGATTGCGTCGAATCGTTCCACAAAATTTTATTTTATTACTTTCTTTCCTTTGCTGGGAGGAACAAATATTCTGAGGTGAGGGTGCACAGGGAACCGTCCCGGGAGTCCCACCCCTGCGTACATACATTGACTTTAACGTGTATGAATATGAAGTCCGCAAATTATCTTCTCAGTCAGCAAATTTATATGCCATGTGTCCTCTCAGATGCACCTTCAGCAGAGATGAATCAGGATCCTCATTGTGAATGATCATAATACCTCGTCTGGTCAATAATTCTTCACAGAAGACAGACAGTACATGCCATTAACGGCAGCATAAAATTTTTATCGCCCATTGGGAGCTGTCTTCTGACGCATAGTGAGGTGCGTGACCACTTATGTCCTGAAGGAAACGGTGAGTCACTTCTTTTACCATCTTGGTTACTCCCAATGAAAAGTGTCATTTCATGTCGAATATATTTTTCTTCTATAACTTGTTATGATGAACTTAAAAATTAAAGTATCTGTGAAATATCGAATTTGGTATTTCTTGTTTTCTGGTTAAATAAAGAAATTATATCAGCACTCCAAAAAGGTCCCGGACCTAATGGCTTAGCTTTGTCACCTTGATAGGTCGAGGGAAAATATTTCAATATGCAATCCGTTTACGTATTGTTGAGGTCTTTCAACAACAGAAAATTAATAGTTATTTCCGTTACGCAATTCAAACTTGAAACATAGTTGACGTAGCAGAATAAATTATCAATAGTAGTCGCATATTATCAATAGTAGAAGTGTGTATCCTACAGTGCAAGCTTGGAGGAAGATTTTCCTGTGGTCCACATGAAAATTGTTAGATACGAAATAAGCATGAAATGAATTCCCCAATCCATCGACGAAACAATGTTGCGGATTAAATGTCCGTATCAACTAATATTAAGCTTACTTGTACATTGAATATCCATGAACAAGTTTTATACAAACTGCCACTAGAATCTGCTTTCTAGTACAAGAAAATTAGCCATTTACTAGCACCACTTTTTGTGTCATTCAAGCCATAAATGAAACATCCCTAATTACTAAACTACACTCTCAGTAACGAATTACGTAAAAATTGTCTGTATATTAATTTGACAATATGACATATATACAACGAAAATGTCAATAACAATTCATAGATGCATTTTCCTCCCAATTTTCTCGCTCTTATTTTTAGACGTGGAAATTAATGAGAACCAGTTGCAGTTGAGGAATGAGGGTCTCAAGCGTCTCCTCGGCCATAAAGGAGTGAAATATTAAAATCGTATTCTCTTTTGTACAAAAAAAAAATGCAAGGTACTTATGTGTATTGTGCAGTAAAATATATTCGCATGTAATCGTAAAAAAACATAAGCATGCAGTATTTTGTAATAAACTTTCCCTATCTCCATACTTCGTGCACCTGAAAAAAATTGAAAAGAGTTCCTGGATCCGTACTACAACGTTCGCAGCGAAGGACTGAGGGGGGAGTGTAAAGACCACGCGAAAGTCGATGAGCCAATGCTCCGACTCTTCTTCTCGCTGTAGACACGTAAGTATTTTACGCGTGTCGGCAGAATCATAAACTCCTTATATTTGAATGCTGCTGCCTACATCAGCCGATTTGTAGAACCAGCAGTAATTGATGTGCCAATTGTGATGGGCAGAGGGCTTGATATTTACCCTTTGGCCGAAAGAACAGTGCCTGAAGTTGGTTTTTTCACGGGTGCTGTCTTTGTGTGTGCATGCCGTCTGCAATGGGTGGAGCTATGCTAGGCTCCCATAGCAGACAGACATAACCGCGTTTTTTGGAATGTCTAAACATTTAATAGTTAAATACTAAATAAACTTTTAAAAATAGCATATATTAAAATAAAAATCAGAACAATGTATTAATTCATAAACTTTACGGACATTTTAACATGATAAATAATTTCAATTTATATTTTAATCTGATGAATGAATCATGCCGTGCAGAGATCTAGACGGTGAATAAGAAGAAGCGAGCGTGGGATATGCGTCAGGGGGTCACCTCATGTCTGTCAAAAGATCGGGACACTCATCACCACGTGTAAACGAAGTGACAACAGATACCTGTCTCTCTATCTTGCAATGGTAAGATTACACAACAGACGGCCGATCTAGGAAACAGCGTTGCACTGAAGACTCATTGCTTCTTCTCCAGTGTATTTGTTTCCTCTGAGAGATCAAGGTCGGAGCTCAGTTTTGTATCTAGTCTTTTTTTTTTTCGTGTATCGCCGTTCGGGAGCCTGCGTGTTTTTGTTACAGTGCTTTACCCGATTTGTGAGGAATTAACCAATTTTTACTGTGTTGGCAATGGTTTTTACGTTTCTTGTGAGTCATAAACTTTTACATATAAGTGGATAGAACTTCGCCAAAAAATATTAAAAATTAATGTAATAATCAAAATACCTTAAGTGATGCGCAACGATAGTGAATCTTCTGAGCCGTAATCCGAGAAAGCGTCAAGAGCTGGTCAAGCGTTACTGCGTGCGGTTTAAGGTAAGAAGAGAGGTGAAAGAAATGTCGTTTCTCGAATTGTACGTTAATATTGGCTTCTTTAATGTAAATTTCGTTCACGAATACTTGTAGTCACGTACACCTCCACTCGTTACAAATTATACTACATTTTTCTTGAGGAATTTCATGGCCTACGTTTCTTAGTGACAATTCTGCTAATTGCCTCATTCTCTTGCTTTATATATCTTACAAGTGAGAAAGAGACCATGTATCTGAAGTGCTTTATCCAGTGAAATAATCATTTGAAACTTAAGAAATTTCAGTTTAGCGCATATGAATCTGAATATATGTATATGGAATCTGAGTATGGTGCTTTGAAATTTAAAAAATTCAAACTCTGTTCTTCAACTTTCCTAATTTTTAGCTGCTGAAATATAAATTAAAACCTAATTATGTATTGTGATATTTAAATTTATCAGTAAAATGGATATGGGTGATGAACATTCTTTTTACTTTCTCATATATGTGGACTAGAGACAGTCTAAGGAAGAAAAAAAATCGCGAGATTTTTACGGAAGTATTTGTTTTTAGTGTCTCTGATACCGAATGTGTTTTAATAAGACGTGCGTAATACCGTATAGCCTGTAAAATATCGGAAGGCGGCTGACACCACTTCTTCGTTCCCAATTGCTCCCGGACTTATAATCTTTCGCTCACACAAACATCTTTATCCTTCGCGATCAGAATGATTCGCTTACAGGACATTTCTTAGTGCAAACTATTTTTTACCGCGCGTGTAAAAGACAAAAAAGTTTTAATTTGAATTCTGCGCAAAATTTCTAGAAAGATTGTACGAAACAATGGCAATTTTCAAGCATTCACTTTCCCTTTATTTTATACGCAGAAGATTAAATTGCTACTTTCTACGTCAAAATTGGACGCATGAAAATGTTCGTTTTTTTTTATTTTGTAGATAGATGAACTATATAGATAAGATTCTTAAAAGTGCATGAGAAAGCATGTGTTCTGTATTTGCAAACAGGTTTTAATATGGAGTTAGGGTAAAAAATAGGGATAAAGTTGTAAAGTATTTCTAAATTTTTGGAATATGATTTGGAAGAGAGTAAAAGCGTAGTTTTTTTGGGGGTGGGCACCTCTGCTTACAGTATCCGAACAGTAAGGTTGGGATGGCAATGATTTGGAGAAATNCAGTATCCGAACAGTAAGGTTGGGATGGCAATGATTTGGAGAAATTCTTTCCTTCCCCAGAATTTGAGTCTCACATCCAATCCTAAGGATTTCACATCTCTAATATTTTCTCAGAGTGGAATATTTATTTACGCAATTCGCAAACTAGTTTAAAAGTTCGTAAAACACAGTTGAATTCATCGAAAAAGTAGGGGTTTTAATAAGTTTAATTCATTTTTTAATGATTTATTCACTTCACACGACTGATGAAGGTATTTACAAGCACGATACATTACATACACATAATAAAAAAAGTTACATATTTGCATACAAAAACACAATTTACGAACAAATAAAAATAAACAGTAGGTAAATAATTAAATTAATTGCATTAGGTAAATAAGGTAGAAGGAACTTCCCACTGGGTTCCTGCGTTAATACCACTCTAGGGTGACAAGTTAATTTTCAATTTCTCTTTCTTTTTTTAGTTTATATCAACTATTTTTTAAGTACGCTTAAAATATCAGTAGCAAGGTCGGGAGCTTAAAATGAATTCTTATGAATTTTTCGCAATATTCAAATAACTGGAGCATAAGGATTGTAGAAAATTATCAGTCAGGGTTAATGTTCGTTAGGGTTTCAATGCGTTGGTTAATGACTTCGATGTTAAATTGAATGTAATTGGTTTGACATTTACCATGGTACCTTGGAACTTTATTGTGGACTGGTAATGATTTTAAATTAGACTTCGCTGCTATTGAAGATAAATGTGACGTTCGTAATTCTGTACAACTAGTTTCCTGTTCAATTTGGTTTTGGCGAACTGATAACCATTTCCCCGATCGCGTTCTTCGTATTCCGGGAGAAGAGCAATGAATCCCCGTCGCCCGTGAAGAGGAGACAACTCCTACGTTTATTCGCTACTTTCTTGAAGTTTCTTGTTGGGTTTCGTCGCGGCTGCTTCCTCAGTATTGCCGTCACCTTCTTCACAACGTCCGTCACCGCCGCCGCAGCTTTTTCCCGCACGAGTGCGTGTCGTGAGCGGCATGATGAACACACGCTTAACAAGTTATAGGCGCCAGCTTCAGCGATCACTGCACTCGAGATGCAAGGAAACTCGTCAGCGAACAACTGCCCGAGCACTCGCGTACATATCGATGAGCTTCGTGTCCGATGGAAGGGCGCAAGATGTACCTAAGGAATCTCCCCCTTCTGATTTTTCTTTCACAAATTGTGCTACAGCTCTAAAGAGATAGGTATGTGCAAGTGCCATATTTGATCTTAGCAAAGGGCCTAGTATATGGCGACTGCATACAAACACACACGGCAAAAAGGAGCAGAAAATTTCAAAAAAAATTAATTGATTTAATAAATTTAAGTGGTTTTTTCGTGTTGGCGGTATCGTTACATAATAAACGTACTTCTCTTTTTTGACTATTTTCTAGTCGTTTTGACTTATCCTGATCACATTTGATGTGTGCTATGCAAAGAAAAATAATAAGTTATATTTCTAATTTATTACATATAAGATATTTATTGCGTATTTATAGAAAATTGTGTGTAATTCAAGATTTGTTATAATAAATGCTAGTTGTTTTCAATCATATAACATAATCTTCACAGTACACTTACATCCTGTATCTAATCACTTGTTTTATATGTAGAAAAATCAATATCCGACGATAGGATTTCAACTGTGTTTTCACTATATAATAAAATTCTCAAGTTCATATTATATAAATGGCAACTTTATGTCCCAAACAAAATTATAAACAACTCGACGTGAATACAAGCGTCCCATGTACTGTATATGTCAAGTAAGATCAAACATGCGCTTGCGCATACTCCCCTTTATAGAGCCTTACTTCTACATTGTATGTTTATTCCCAACGAGGGAAAAATAATTTCAACTCTCTGATTATCAATGATAATTGTCAAAATTAAGCGTTAATTTCAGCTAATGTTTCGACAATGTTTCATGGAAAACATGTAGAATATTGTAATAAGGCACACTAGAAATCTTTATTACGAGAAAAACAAATTAGAGAAGTTTATAAAGGTATATCAGAATTAAATACAATACTACAAACAATATGAGGTGCTTTCAAATGCCCCCCTCTCGCAACACCTGCCCTGATTCACTGACTTAATTGTTCGTTCCTCATATCTATGTGCCCCCACAGAGCTGTTGGGTTACTGTGACATAATTTATGATGGGGACCGAAACGCGTGAACATGATAAAATAGTCAATAAATCGTGTCGGTAAAAATAAGGTCGTTGTATTTGATTTAACATAACTTCTACATATGTATTTGCTATAAATAGTATTTAACTCAATACAAGCAATAATTTAAGCAATCCACGCGCGGGGGGAGTCATGTTGGCTCTTCCTGATGCGTAACTGCATTTTCCCTACCTTTACGAGTTTTTCGGGCTCTAATGACCTTTGATGTCGACATGAGCCGTAAAACCCCACAAAAAAGAAATTGAGAGACTTTAGTGTAATCCCTTGGTCTATTTGAGTTACGTCACAGAAATGAGAGGAAGATTTGCGTAACAGCATTGATTTTAATCGACCGTGATTCTGCGTCTTCGTCAGTCTGTCCAGGTGCTCAAGTTATGCAAGAGAGCAGAGTTGAGCTGAAGATGGTATTTTACTAAAGGTTTCCATTCGTCTCCAGTGTTCTCGAAAATGGTGTACATTTTTTTCACTAAAAAGGATTTTATAAATACTTCTCGGCTTTTGCAACCTACGTGTGCAGTTGAATTAATACATAAAACTAGCTGAATGCCCACCGCTTTGCTCGCATGAATTTTGTAATATGTCTCCAATTTTGATTTTTCCCATCATCCATTGAGAATATTATCCATTAATGTTGGACGTTTGATGATATTTGTGTGTACCCTCAATCCCGTGTTTTCTCTGATGTAATTCAGAAAAAAGTTTTTAGAAAACACTAATTTCCCCCTTGGGCGTGAAGTTTTGTAAAATCCTTTCTTGGCGGACAATTTTGATAACTTTTTGTGTCATGCATTTCCCAACTCCCCGTCTCTAGGGGCGTCGTGCTCTTCATGCCGTCTGAAGGTTACATAATGTCATTGGAAATACGATTATTCGTCTCAGAATACACAATGACCATGGACTCGATCCTAAAATCGCTCTTTTTACGTTATTTTTACGTCTCACCCTGTTTCCGCCCCCAGCTCTAATACAGTGGTGCTATGTGATCTCATCTTCAACATAACTGCATTGGTAGTTGAAACATCTCGTCAACCCTAACTTTATGTATGCGATGTATTTCTTTACATTTCAAAAAAAAATAAGTTTTCAATTATTTTTATCCATAAACCCATTCCCACCCTAGGGGTGTTAGTGATGTGTTTGTTTCATGGGGGCTGAGTTCATATTTACACGATATCGGGGTTTCACTATCACCTCAGCGACGCCGAAAATTATGGACTCGTCACTAGTATGTCATGTTCGATGTTTTGCATTTTTGGCATTCCCTTCCATAGGGGTGTTGGGTTTTAAACGGGATGATTGTGGACTTTGACGTCTTCGAGAATGTCATTACTAATACCAGTGACCCCATTAAGTACGATCTCAACTCGAATATCGGTCACTTTCGATTATTTATACATTTCACTCTATTCGACCCCAACACAAAGGGTGTTACTTCCTTATAGAGGATGATCGTGTACGTATATGACAATGAGGATGTCACTTATCTTTTGCAGTCCCAAAAATGATTTATTAAATACTATTATCGGTCGTCTTTTTCGTTATGGATAACTCTCCTACATTCTCGCCCCTACCCCAATGATGCTTGGGGTATATTATCTGCAATGTGAACTGATTGTGAACTTACAAAACATCGGGGACGCTCTATTCAATCTCAACGGCACCGAAAAGTATGGTTTAGAATCTAATATCGGATTTGTACATGTTATTCCCTTCTCACCCCCTCTCTAGGGATTCAAGGGATGAATTACCTCTATAGTGCTTATTGTCATACAGTCAGTCATCTGTGTGTCAAGTTTGGTTGAAATTGCTTCAGGCACTCCAGAGTTATGGTGGAACACATGCATAAAAAATGTCCAGCTTCATTTCACCCCGTTTGGGGAGGATTTTCGTAAAATCCTTTCTTAGCGTATGTCTACTCCCTAAAAGAAATATATCTGCCAAATTTCAAGTTTGTAAGCTTTGTAGTTTCTGACATTTTATGTTTAGTCAGTGAGTGAGTAAGTGGTCTTTCGCTTATTAGATAAATCCAATAAAAATATACTGACTTGTTGAAGAACAACATATCGATGGAATCTATTCCAAGTTTGTTAAAACTCACAATCGTAACATTCCAATTATTAGCTATTTAAGAAAATTAACTAGGTATAAATTTGTAAAAAATAACGTGAATATTTGTATTGTTCCAATAATTTTTTTTACCTAATTTCATGAGAAAGTCACTTTTTTGCAGCAGCGCTGTGGCACTCCTTGGCTCATGCTAAGGTATCGGTGCAATGAAAGAAGTATTCCTCCCTGAGAAAGAAGAGTAACGAGATGTAACCAATGGAGCTCAAAACGCGTGGTTGTCATATGTCTGCTGCGAGGTGTGACCTAGTGCAGNCACATAGGCTGCTATAACCCGTGGAAAAGCTAACTTCAGACATATCGTGTGTCCTATCAGCTAAAGGTCACATAAAATCCGCTGACCGTCACAGCTGGTATATCAATTACTTTCGGTTCAGCGAGGGGTCTACTTCATTTATGGAAAATTAAATTTATCAATACTTTAAACAAACTAAATCAAATGTAAATGGTTATAATTTTATAAATGCTTCAGTTTTTGTCTCATTTTAGTCGGACAACTTTTAGAGAAATTATAGGTTATACAACTATTTGATTTTACTCTAATGTAATAATACGAAAATTTAGGTTTAAAAGTATGTTCTCACAAACGCTCATCCATCATTTTTTATCGTTTAAATCTGCACGCTTCGAAAAAAGTTTTCTTCACGATATGGAAACTGGACGCTTATTTAAAATTAACATCGTGTGATGCCACTTATCACGTATTACATTAGTATTGTTCGTTCTCTTCTAACCTTTCGAGGAATATCAAATAAAACCTAAGAGAAAAATACAAAAAAGTAATTCTTTACAAAGAGACATCCTATTCAAAATGTATTAACATTTCTAACATTTGTTTTCCATGTATTTTTTAGCTCGTTTCTAATTGTCTACCATCGAAACACTGAATTATTCTATATAATTAATGATAAAATACTCCGTATCTTTATAACATAAAATAGTAAGGAAAAACAACTCATTAATATTTTCAAGGCTGAATCATCATAAAATAAACAGTAATATTCATTTTAATCAGACACAACTACATTTGATGTAACGTGTTAATAAAAAAAAACATGGAATGAAAGTTAGCTCTACTAACACAATACGTACCAGCGAATTCATGTAAAGGTCAAGGAAGTAATAATTTGCAAAGAAATAAGTGAACTGTAAGTTCCTGCAAAGTTAAATTGTGTTCCTGGCTAGTTTTGAAAAAAATGTACTTACTCATTAGTTACGCATAACTGAATGGTATAGATCATAAGCTGTTATCTGTGTTATACATGGAGAAAAGCATTAATTTATGAAGCTGAATTCCCCATAAAAAGTTCTACAACATTTTATGGCCAATTGTTATATTCTCCCAGAATTTATTCATAAATTCAACTGGTGAATTTAAATTAAGTTAATTCAAAAATATAATTCATTATAGAAACCAAAGGCAAAATTCGACTACTATTTAATTTAAAGAATTAAAACAAACAACACCCAAAGAATATGTCTTTTCTTTTAATACTTGTGGGAAAATGAACACTAGTATATTTTATTTCAACATTGATCCTAGGTCATTCTCTTTCCCCGATTTTGGGCGACAGCGTCCAACATAAAATTCTGCTCACACGAGAAGAACGCCCACGTGTTTGCAGCGTAAGGACCAGTCGGCAATCTCGCAATGCTGGCACTGGCTTCTGAACTTTCACGTGGTGAGGTTAGGTTCCTCCCTCATTACTTTTCTTTTGCTGCGAGGAGAATAGGAGTTCCGTTGGTGCAACTCCTCCTATTCTCAGCCTAAGATGACGGAATTTGTCGCTTCCTTCAGAGACGTGCCGCGAGACAGGTGACTTCGGAAGTAGAGGAAATCACGACGAGTAAAAAAACCCTCACAATTATCTAAGGCATTATCATTAAAAGTAAATATTTGATTTGTACAGTATGAAAAGTGTTGAGTAATGAACATTTCAAAGCACGTGGTGACGTGTTTCTAACTTTGAAACTTAATTGCCGTCGTATGATATCGAAAGATAAGCTTATCTACATATGATTACGAAACATTCTCAAGTGTTATTCGATTGAATTTATTATTTCCAATAAAATTTTGTGAAATCAAGATATTGGTAGAGCAAGACCATTAGAACTTTTCTAAGCTATTTTAAAAAGTTGGATATTGTCCACCATGCAGGAATCCCGACTAGTTACGTGAGCCTACCGTACTAGTCCCATTCCGAGTTTGTATGCCGAGAGTGGCGAACCGTCTCTTTACCTCCGGCGGCAACTCCTCATGCTACGACACTTTTGCCACATGCTAACTTTACCAGACAATCTGGAGCACAGCGCGGTATTTCATCCTTCCTCCTCTTCTATCCGTTTCTACAACAGACTGAGAGCAACCAAACCTTTTGGATATCGCTCCAAAGAAATTTTGTAAACCTTGATTATACGCACACCTAATGTCTTAAATCAAGGTTTCAGTAAGACTTCTCCTTGGGTTTTGCACAAGCCGAAGATTAATTTCGATCTTCTGCATCATGACAAGATGAACACTCCATCTGCGATATTGAGGGTATACTTTCACCTAATCCTCGACAAACACCGGGTCCGTATCCCTATTTCTTTTTCTTTTCTTTCATCTTTGTATTTAGATATTTGTTGAATTCAGGAGGGTTTTTTAGTGGGTATGGTCGAGATATTCGGCGAGTCCCACACACGGGGAAGAGTCTTTACGATT
>NNCF01129949.1:91443-132694 GCA_002313205.1 Laupala kohalensis | reverse complement strand
TCTTATATAGCACTTTGCTACATTTCCCATTTACAAATACTAGAATGAGAATGAGCTACACGTGTCGAACAGTTCGACAAACCCAGCACAGCGCTTCATCGACTTCAACGGTGGCCATTTCCAGCATTTTCTGTGAGGGCAGTTCTCCTGTTCATTAATAAGGGTCAGTTCCGTGTCAGTCTTATAAATATTTTCCGGGCCAGGTTCATTTTGCCAACTCTCTATATCATATTCAACAAATTAGAATAAGCGTGACTATTGTGAGATTTCTTTTTACGTTGCTTCCTAAGGTTCTATGAGCCAATATTATGCTTATGTAATTATTAACATATTGATATTAACATAATACGCAAAGAATTTACTACGGATCCTACGCAAAAATCATTGTTAAGTTAATGTACTAATAATTTAAATCGTGTTAAAATCTTGAGAAAATTAAGGTGCGATTTTTTTTTCATGATAATTGGTTGTAATAGTTGAAGCGGTAGAGAGATTTCCAAACTTTTGAGATTCGCGTCTCCTTCGATATACAGATCTTTTGTATTGGCGCCCCTGACATAAAACATTGTACCGTATACTAAAATTTTAATATTTCTTACTAGATTTTCACATTATTATAAATTATAATAATAAGTAAAATTTTCTCATATCTATAAATATGAAGTGGTGTCGTGGTAAATAAATGAAATGTACAGATGTCAAAAATAGCTTCATTAGAAAAATACAGCATTCAATTTAAAATTTGGAGTTTAAATTAAATTTATCAGAAGATAAACGAACATTAAACCTCTTTATGTCACCATTGCATACCTTCATTTGAAAAATTAGTCTCAATAACTGAAAACTAAACATGGGATAAATGTTCGGTCCTAAAGAGAGAAATGTGCCCACTTTTCGTTGATTCACTCTCAGTACCGCGGTGTTCTTTTAGGTGAAGCAAAGGGAATTTCTTTTCCTGATTAAGTTTCCATCTATATTTGCCGAAAGAGGCCGTTCAAAAATATTGCAACAGCGTTACGAAGGTGTTAGGAGGTGTTAACGTTATGTAACGCCTACTTTTATGAGACACATGTTAAGGACACTGTTTAACCATAAAATTTGTCTCAAATCCATGTTTTCAATCGATCAGTGTGGATAACTTTACCGAAAATAATTCAGTATGGCTACGTAACACGAATTGCCAACTTCTACGAATTTAAGTAACGTCCGAATAAATATTAATAGTATTCACAAAAGCGACTATTTGCTGAAAAAGGAATGCAAGTTAATAACACAAGAAACTAAGACAAAAGGTAATATTCCTTCCATACAGAAAGAACAGAATTTAACCATAACACCAAGTGAATTGAATTGATGACTGATGTTGGTGGTACTTATCAGTTTAAATTGAAAGTACTGCCAATATAACGTGAGGTTCATGTATCGTTACCCTTTAGGTCTATTGCGAAGTGCAAGTGTTGGCTACACAGTGTACAATCCGTGTACCAACATCAAACTGGTTAGACTGGCAATAAATAAATAATCTATTGTCAAGAGAGCAGTAACAAACTATGACCAAGTTGAGGACAATTAGCTAATTTACTAATATTACTGTAGGGGAGAGTGGAGTTATTACGGACATTTAAGGAAAATAGGAAATTATGTTTATACCATTGCAAAAAGTCAAATTCTGATTTATTTCATTATTACATTGATTACGTGGCTATAACGTAAAAGTACGATAGTTTCTACATAACATTATATACTTTCAAAAAAAAAACTGTCAGGTTTATCTAGTTCTTACGAATTTGAAGGGGTAATGACGGACATACTTGTATCAGTTAGTTTAAGCTAAGCAGTTTCTGTGACTGCATTGTCATGGCTCACCGATCAAAAAGTTATCCAAAATATAAAATGAATAATAAAGCTCCTTTGAAAGCAGTAGTGATATCTAGTTATGTCCGTAATTTCTGCTAATTGATACAAATGAAAAATGTACTGTCCACAATTACCACCCCCAAAATATATCTGCAACAAGATTTAAGATATAATAAATATCAATGATACTATTTCCAAGTTCATTGCCCCATTTTGTCTTGCAAAAAACCTTTAATAAAAACGAATTGGAGACCCTGAACGGTTAATTTAAATCGTTATAGTTCGAGATTAAATAATTAATCGGGTAATTGTAAGAATTAGCTCAAAATCATATGTTGTAAATTTGCCCAAAATGAGTTCGGTTTCCATGAAAAAAAATGGAATTAATACTTTGCCACAAAATCAATAAAAATGAAACAAAGTTTGAAAAATTCCGTGCTACAAACCTAAATCTTATCTGTCCTTATTTACCCCACTCTCCCCTATAATAAACTAATAAACATAGAGTGTTCTTGCTCATGTTTTATTTCTTAGATTACATTTTCTCTTAGTAAATATTCAGGATTTTGAGTATAATTGTTGGCAAGGATTGAAGGGTATCGTTGCGGATTTGTTATGGAGGGGAGGAGGGTGTTAAATACGGTAATTTTTGCGTTACATAATTAATTGACGACCTCCAAGTGCCCCGGCACCCCTAGTTTTGAGAAAAACTGTACTAGAGCATCGATGTCATGCTGAGAGCAGCGCGGAGCTGGCTCCGAAGATGAGTGACGCAGGAAAAGAGATTCGATCGATTGTTGGGATTAATACGGCACTGATGATGTTTCTTGAGCGGAGGAAGACGCTTTCATATATAATAAAGGTAGTGTTAGCGTAGGTAGAATTAAATCACTAAAATATGTGAAATCGACATAAATAAACATAATAATATGTACTTGTGGTGATTTAAACATTAAAAACGTAATTAAATAAATAACTAAATTAAAAACGTACCTCACCATCCATTGAAATGAAATAATTGCAGTTACGTTTGATGGTGAAATACATAGTGTCTTATTAGGAAATTACCTATTTTCAAAAAAATACCAACTTTAAAATCACAAAATTGATGCTTCCTTTGATTTGTAGTAAATTTTTTACATCAATCACCGAACATTTGAGAGAGATATTTCACTTTGGCCAAACTTAAGAATATGTTCCCACAAGGGTACGAAAAAATAATTTGTCATAATAATACAAATATTATTGTGGTTCCGAAAATATAAGCCGTATTCTTCGCTTTTCATATTTACAGTAGTTATAAAGAAATATTGTTCCGCATTATTTTCTTCTCTCCGCGACCGTTTATGTTAGTATGAACAATTAAAAACAATTGTTCGGTCACAGTCGGCGATGTTAGGTTTGTTAGACCCGGCGATTCCGTTTTAAGAAAATCTGTTGTAAGTTTGAAGATGGAGGCGATGGTGGAGGTAGCAGCACTCGCGGAAGGATATACGAAGAATGAGGTTAGAATAGGATCATAATGTTAAATTTGCCATTTCCGAGAACAAAGTCCCTTCCAGAATCATGGCAAAAAATTCCGTTTTTCGATATCTCATCTGGATATTTTTCTACGGCGTTGGACCATATAGTTAAGTTGGCCCTTCACTTTTTCCGAAGTGAGATGCATAAATCATGAAACCGTTGCGCTCGACTGTCATACGTTTACATGCACTTATGTTTTTCTAACGAGACAAACGAGTTCTTGAATATTGTTTGTGCTATACTATTAACTGATAGTTACAAATTACATCATATTTTTCATCATTACTTTTCATATTGATGTGTTTTAAAACAATTAGAATAAAAATAGAGAAAACATTTCTACATCCCAGTGATTTGACTAACTTTGAGTTGTGGTCCCACTTTAAGCTGTTGAGGCCTCTCAGTCAAAACAAAGTAGTAAATATTGATTATTAAAATGTGGAAATTTTTAATTTTGTAACTTTTAAAATAACTCAAAATTCGATATTAATAATAACAATAGTATTATAGATATTGGTCCGTGCTTGTTAGTGGGTATATCTGCCCCATAAAGTATCTTCATCGTGTACAGAAATCAATGAGAAACTAGTCGCAAGACGTTGGGCCACAGAATACTGACGAAATCGCTGTAGGCAGAAATGAAAGTTTGAGATAAAAGTTATTCCCGTTCATTGCTCGTCAGCTGCCTCCGCAAGCAGTGAAAGGGAGATAACTTAGTTTTATCTGTCTCCGAACGACCTACTTCGCGCATCCTCGCGAGGTTTTGCTGAGCTCACTTCGCGCAGATCCTATTCAGTTTCGACGAATAGTTCCCACTCGCTATATTATTGACTTTCAGATGCAAGGTGAGTTAAAGTGGCTTCAACTTTCAGACTTCAAATTTAAGAATATTCTTCCCAAAAAAATTTGGATTAGTTAATAGTTTAGTTTAAATCTTCATTAATAAATAATTATTAAGGCAAATAAATTAATCGTTTTGTATTTTCTGCACAGTTGGGAAATGCAACATGTATTGCTGATGCCTCCACGTGTTCGACTCTCAGTCTGTCGGCCAGTACACGGACTGACGATATCCCGAAGTATTCCATTCGTCGTGGTCACACGAATTATATTTCTCCGAGACAATAATTATTACAAGTTTCTTGTCAAAAAAGCGGTTACAAACTTCGTACGGCCACATGGAGGAGAATAAAGTAGTATATGTTCCAAAAGCAAGTAAGGGACCATCCCATAAATTCCGTTCAAGGGTCCTAAGGCAGTGGCGGATTTATTATTTAGACAGACCAGGGAAAATTCATGGGCGTGCGTCTAGAACAAAAAATTAAAATGTTAGCTCCTTGTTATTATATTAACCGAATTGATATTTAATAGAATACAAAAAAGTTATTGAACAAATGCGTACTATTATCAAATCTGAGAAATTATTTTTAAACCATTGTGAATAAATGGTAATATTAGAATAACTCAAAATTCGAGATTAATAATAACTATTGATGAGACTGCCTCCTCATGGTCTATCTGTATTTATACTAACTACGTCACCATATGTGTAATAATACAGCAGCTGCTATCTAATTTAATTAATATAACACGCCTATCCGAAGATTTCTTTAACCCACCATACATGAGAAAATTCATTAACTACTAGAAAATGAGGGGTGTCAAGAGGCCATGCGGTGTAATTTAAGTGACCCCTGACATTGGCTTCCAAACAATTCACCAACATAATACGAACTCGTAAATTTGAACTTAAATAAACTCTTAATTTTTTTATAACAGTAAAATAAATAATAGCTAGACTTACTAAATGCACTTGAAATGTATTAAATAATATACAATATTGAAAATATGAAATACTCAATTTTCAATTTTTTTATTATATCTAAAACTTTTCTGTATTTGAATGTGGGGGGTCTCCAAAGAGAATCCCGCCCGGGCCTCATTAGGTACGCTACTACTTCTATCATGCCAAATGCACGTCGGAGTCCAAAACCAATTTGAAGAGCATTTTAATCAAATCTCTACCCTTTCCAACGACTTTTTCGCACTTTCATCGAGTGAAAAAAAGAAAGAAGAAAATTTGGAGTGTCGTACTTGACGTTTCAAATGGAGAAAAATGTGGAAAGTAATTTCTTTACAATACTTTTGTGTTATTCCAGATAGGAAGAACGCTTCACTTAGTTCAGAACCGTTTACGTAGATCAATCGGGAGCAAGCAACTCCGAGGAGCGGCAGGTCAAACAGCATCTCTGAGAAGTCGTCAGCAATAGTGGTATCGTCTTACTATTGCGTCTTTGACATGCTCAGAATTTCATTCCAGATTTCAAGATGTGTCGCGACTTGCAGAAAATTTAAAGGATTTTGGAACTTATTGTTCTGTTGATATTAATTCCGTAACCCATGAACTCCAGATGGAAATAATAGGCTTGCAGTGCGATACTGAATAAAAAGACAATTCTAAATGATAAACAATTTTTGCGAATTTTATAAACGTTTTCCGCAAAAGTGATTTCCCAAACTTCACCGACGTGCGGGTCGGATTCTCTGTTTGTTTGATTCACCATATAAATGTGAGAGATATTTTTTGCTCACGAAGACGTCTAAAATAGACTTAGAACTCCTTTTCCGATTATAATTTAAAATGTGTTTTGGTACTATGTTACACTCAATCTTTTACACCAACCATTCAAGACCTATTGAAAAAAAAAACGAAGTAATGAAGCAAAGCAACTAAAATATATAGCAGCTTACTTTTCTAATAAACGTTCTGGGTGTGTTTGATTCTCTTTTATTAATTGCCAAATGTATTTTCTCTGTTATATGATACAAGTTGTCAGAAATTCTTTTAAGATATTTATGAATCTAAGTTGCTTAATTGTATTATTTTTCAGTTTTAAATTGTAGAGTGAAAGTTGTTTTTCGTAAAAGAAAAATCAAGTGAAAATATCACGTTGGAGTGAATAAAACTAAGTAACATGACGGAGTGTCAAAATCCCATCACTAATTCGATAACGAATGCATGTAATTCGCCCATGTTCGCTAACTGATTTGTATTGTTGTATTTATAAATGGGAAATGTAGCGTGCTATTGAAGCTTATCTACATGGAGCGATAGGAGTTAGGAGTTGGGTTGAGGTCATTGTTGATAGGTGGACAGCTTAGCTGGGTTTACCAACAACTTGGCCCACTTGGAGGGGTTAGTAGGAGTAGTTAGTAATAGCAAGAGTTATTGGTACTAGGAGGAGCTGGATAGAAGAAGGAAGGTTGTCTTTTCAGTAATCACAGGTATATGAACTGGATCATTAATGAGAAAAGCTACAAATTTTCTGGCCCCATCGGGAATCGAACCCGGGATGAAGCGACAACACTACCACCTGCGCCACCGCTGGGGCACCGAACCGTCCTGACTTAGTTAATGAATCAAGGCATCTCGAAAGTATAGTTACTTTCGCGGCTAACAATGGACATGCCCGAATCGTGCATCCTGCTTGCATCATAGATGTTTCCTTCACTTGCTACACTCTCCCGGTGGAGTGGGGAACTCGCGCGGAGCAATGACGTATTTACTAGCATAAAGGTTTTTTGCATCAATAAATAATGACAGAATGACAAAATCTTTTATTGCTAGTAATGAATATCAATCTGTCTACATCACACCAATTCCTCCAATGACGTATTTGTTCGGTGTTAGTGGACACTCAGAGCAATAAATGAACACGCTATTAGATTTATTCTCTTTATAATATATTTTGAACTAGGACGAATTAATTAGGTTTACATTAATTCATATAGATATATAACTTTGCCGAAACTATACAATATGGTAGCCTAACACTAATTGCCAACTTCTGAGAATTTAAGTATTATCCGAATAAATATTAGTAGTCGTTACAAAAGCGACTATTTGCTGTAAACTAATACAAGTTAATAACACAACAAACTAAGGCACAACGTAATTTTCGTTCCACAAGCTCGATGCAGAAGGAACAGGATAGTGCCACAAGAGCGCGTGAATTGAATTGGTGTCCGAGGTTGGCAATGAATTTAGGTTTTCAGAAATTCGAATGCTCTGCCAGCATAACGCGAGGTACAAATATTATTACTGTTGTGGACGATGGTGAAGTAAAAAGGTTGGCTACAATGAGTACAAGCTCTGTACCAAGGCAGTTAGACTGAAAATAAATATATAAGATATTGTCAAGAGAGCTGTTATAAACTGCCTATGACTACGTTGAGGATAATGAAGTAATTTACTGCGACTAATATGCAACAAACTAATAAACACTGTGCGTTTCCGTTCGTGTTTTTTTTTGTTAAGTTGAACTTTTGGAGGCAAAGTAAGATGACTTCGAGTATAATCTCCTCTTTCTCGGATTCCGTCGATTGTGTTAAGACGTACTATCGACAAGAGTCGAGGAATCGCCGTAGTTTTGTGACGAAGCGTAATGTGGAAAGATGATGCAGGATTGGTGAATGGGGATGCAATGAATGCGAGTGGCAGCGTGTCAGGTGGGAACAAACGGCACTAAACGCTACGATGCCAAACAGGTTTAATGAAGGCATTCATCGTTAGTCACCCGGACTCCGAGTCTTCACCTCTTTGCCGCCGCCGCCGCCGGCGCTCTCAGTTCGTGACCGGACGCGGCAGAGCCCCTTAGCTTCCACTGTGCGTTGCGAGTGATTAGACGCCCTTGTCATAGCAGAATCTCAGCACCTCCGACGGAAATGAATTTGCATAATTCATAACCATTACCTTAATTATTTCTGTAGATTATTGTGCGACTTGAGCACCATAACGAGGGTTTTGCAAAGGATATTGCTAAACGGTAGAAAACGCATCCAATTTATCCGGAGCTTTGTTTCTTAGGCCTAGGTTTGTGTCTCTCTTGTTTCGACTCTAGGAGACACATTACGATTATCTATAGAGTGGTATAACTATCGTGTTATTTTAATAATTATAGAGTTATTCTATTTATGTTTTCCGATAAAATAAATAATCTAGAAACTGTTCTATAAATTACATACCTTCATTCCTCTTTGCATGTTTCATTGAAAACTATCATTGGCATATACTTACGGATACAAGAAATATACGAAACGAACTATTAATTGAAGAGCATATTTGAGCTAATTTTTGGACAACACTGTATATTAGAAGAGGCTTTCCTTTCCTTTTGCGACTTCTAGACATTAATAATTTCTTCTGACGTCTTTTAAAACATGTTTTTTTACTCAAGTCAATGTTTTATCCTTGTACGAGATAACTTGAGGGAAATTATATGAATATGCATTTCTGCAAATCAATATGGGAGCATGTTTCTTTCCGCAATAACGTCTCTATTTTTATAACTATTTCTATTTATATAAAACATATTCGTTTCTACCTTATATTGATATATTTGATTGCGGAATCGATAACTAGTGTCACATAATTAAACAATAAAGAAGAATAAATCTCCAGTTTTTATAGAACTCCAAGAATATTGAAATCTGTGTGTTTCGGTTTTTCTAGTATTCCATCGAACATCAGTTCAATGGCGGAAACTTCAATTAAGTTCAATACTTTGACTAGGGGCGTGCTTTGTTGTTTTTATTTGTTGTATTTTCATATCGTGTAAGATAGAATTCGTTTACACATTGCTTTAAAACTAAATATAGATGACGACGAAACAATATTATTTTTACTGTTAACGTCACCCTTGTCATTAACAACCAAAGTACACTGGTTCGTATATTGGCAACTTGTAGACCTGGAATGTCAACGGGAGCGCGTACGGGCTACAGAGCACGGTATGCTCGGGTAGAGCACGTCGCGCCTGATCTCACACCTTGCTTGTTAAGGTGGGACCAGCACTCCAAGCTAGTCAAATCACTGAGACGTATAATTGATTTCATTATTTTTATTCTAATTGTTTCAAAACACAACAATATGAATAATACTGATAAAAGAACATGATTTAATTTATATCTATCAGTTAATAATATAGTACAAACAATATTCAGAAACTCGTTTGAAATGTACAAGACCATGTAAAAACATGGCGGCCGATCACAACGGTTTCGTGATTTATTCATCTCACTTTGGAAAAAGTGAAATATTTTTCTCGTCCGGTAAAAGTGATGTAAAGGATACTAAAGAAATTTACTAGTACAAATCAAAATTATCTTCTATCACTTTCGTGATTAAAAAGTTGGTCTTATTTTGTAAATAAACACCATCACTTATAATTGCAATTATTTCATTTAAATGACCGGTGAGGTATGTTTTTCAAGTTGAAATCACAATAATAACACGTTACTCTGTTTGTTTAAGATATTTTAGTGATTTAATTCTATCTACGCTAGCACTGCCCTTAAGGCAGACTGCAACAAAAGTTGACCACAAGGTATCATAGAGGGACAGACGGGTGGAGCGGGAAATTTCAGACCGAGTAAACCTCTGATTTTCTGTGTGATGAACGCAGAGGTGGTGCACTGTGTTTGTTATGTGTGAAACTTTTGGTAACTAAGAAGAGTAGTATTGAACGGTATTACCATGTGTTGGACAAAAAATGGTAATAGTTATTTATTAGTGTCTTTTAATGATTTTCGTTTCCATTGTATAATTCTGTATTTCTATTACTGGTTTTGTTAAACCTAAAACTGAAATATATTTCTTTGACTTTAGAAATTTTCTTTCAGACGACCATAATCTCGTTAGTTTCAAGAAGAATAAATAAAAGATGTGTTGTCTTGTGATAGTTCGTTCGCCAGCTTATCTGACTGGCATCATCAGACTAAAATAAAATACAATATTTTTTAAATTTTATCTCCATTCATTGTTGATTAATTCTGTTGCTTTTTTTTCAAAACATTTTTTTTTAAATTTTCCTACTTTAATTAAGTTTAATGTCAAATCAAGTAATTTAATAATATTAACAATTATTTTTTTTGCTTTATATCCTTAACACATTTTTATATAATTGTATAGTTTTTTTATTTTAGATTGATTATACTAGCTAAGGTGGCAAAAGTACTATCACAGAATAAACTAGTGGTGCAAAGCCATTGCACATACTTAAGCATTAAAACCTTCTATTAGGAGAGGGTCGATTTTAACAAGTTATTCTATATTTCGGTCGTCTTCAATTTACCCAATTTAAAAAGTTTACTTTATAAATATTTTACTAACATTTATATAAAAGAATCTCTATTATACAAATTCTGATCTTCCGTTTTTGGGGGAGATAAGACCAGTAAGATTTATATTCTATTTCAAAAGATGTATTTATTAATAAATATAAAGATAAATAGGATATTATTAAAGTGAGAACAAAGCCAGCAGACCATCAATATTCTTATATAATTTAATTAAAAACAAAAGTTAATTTTTTTGCTATCTGAAATTGCAAAATTATATTAATAAACTTTAATCGTATCTATTATTAATTTCGGTGATAAACAGGTGATACTGTTTGTTTTATTTACCTCCTGTTATTTCGTAACGCTCCTTGTATATGTCGTCAAAGAATTCTGTTTGTGTTAAAATATATCGTTTACAATAATATTATTTTTAACGATTGAAACTGCTACAAAGCATTGAATTAAAAAAGTCATGAAACAAAAAGATTTATCACACATTACCTTCAAGAAAAAAACATAACCAAGTTAATTCTTAAAACGATAAGTAATAATATAAAATATTATCCTCACGCATCAAACAATTGCGCACGAATATTAAATATGACACACAGCATGCACCTGATAACAAGAAAATCCGTCAAAAGGAGCAGTGGACACATCTGATACGTAAGCTTACGCAGCAAAATGAAGCAGCGTCACCGGATGTGAGATTACGACTCGTGCGTAGAGGTTCACGATACCAAGAGAAACATAAGATGCAGGCATGTTTTACACCTCTGTAGGCTACATTCTTATAATATAAATTGTACTTTATAATTTATAATGTAAATGTACTGGTTGATAAAGAAATAATTTTAAACAATATTAACTCGTAATTGGTATCTATGTGTTTCAGATTGTTTATTCGTACAAGATTTAGAACGTTTTCTCAGTCTGAAGTGAACGATGGGAAATTCCTTCGAAGCATGTTGGAGTTTCAGTCCTGCGTCTTTCACGTTAAAAATGGAGAGCCAATTTTGATGTAATGAAGCCAATAAAGAGGAAGTTTCAGAAGAACAATTTGAACTCCACGGGACGAAACCATAGTAATTGCTCAGATATTATTACATACTGCGATGCGTGATTTTCTTTTCGACTTATGTAGAGGACGACAAATTTCATGGGCAGAGTTGAATTATCCTTTACATTCTTACCTTTTCTCTTGGTCTAGACCAGAGCTGTTCACGCTAGCTCTCTCCGGACCCCCAATGGTTTGCTCTGGCTCGCAGTCGAAGAAATATTAATCTGACGTCACACAGTGGGATGAATTCCATGCATTCGTTATCGAAGTAGTGGTGAGATTTGAACACTCTTGTCACATTTGTTACATTGGAGTGAATGAAACTGAATGATATTTTCGTATTATATTCTACATAGAAAATACGACTTTAATTCTCCAATAATTAAACAAAACTGAAAATACCCACAAAAAAAACAACAACAAAACCAGAATAATACTATTTTAAAAAAATCACAAATAACTTAACAATTTCTTATATCTAGTATTTTATAAAAGAAATAATAAATTTGGCAATTACAGTAAGAATAATCAAACTATCCATAAAGTTTATTAGAGAAATAATGTGCCATATATTTTAACTGCACTTTTTATATTTCAATAACAATTTCAATATAATTTTTGCAGATGTTTCTGAATCCGCCTCTACCTTAGAGCCCCTGATCGGAATTGATGGGATGGTCCCTTGCTTGCTTCCGGAGAGGAAACTAGTTTATTGTCCTCCACGTGGTCATACGCAGTTTGTACAGTTTTTTGACAATAAAATTTATTATTATTATTAGAATCCTATTTACAGCTATCTTATTACTTCCCAATGGATTTTTCTACAACGCTTAGTAGTGTTTCGCATTTATCAGGTTTTTACTTGCGTTTGTTTGACGGAAACATTTTTTGTTTTTCTAGCCCGGCTGGCAATAAGAGATGGGATATCCCTGAGAGGACCCAAGTGTCGTTCTGTTTTGTTTTTTTTGCGGCGACCGAGGCGCGGCATGTAGTGGGACCGTGAATCGATCCCAGAAGTCAGCTTGGGGATTCTCTTGGTGTTAGGCAACAGCTGCGGGGAACTCCCAAGGGTACTTGGGAGATCAAAGATGAATTTTTATAAATATGGTTTCTATAGAACATGTAATGAAGATCAGTGGCGGATCTATGGCGTACTTTGTAAAAGTGTTGACAGATATTACGCTCACTAAATTTACATGTTGTAGGCAAACGTTAAACAAATTTGTATTATAGTTTCGGCATATTACATGCAGTGGCTTAAGCGAATCGCAACGCTAGGAGTGTTCCATGTAGACTAAACTTTGCAAGACTTCAATGAGTGATGCAGCGCAACCTCATTACCAATAGCACTACTCACGGTTAGCCTCCAATGATATTAACGCGTTGTGAGGAGGCGGTAGGCGACGTCTTTCTTTATTGGACCTCTACCTGCTTGACAGAGGATGAGACGGTCTTGAGACGTTCGAAATTTGTCTTTTCTACATGCTTCATGTCATATATAGATAAAATGTGGATTTCTATTCATTTATGGAATGCCATTTTTCCTTCCATACGTTCTATAGTCTCTATGTACGTTTGTTATGTAAAACCGAGTAAGAAGTAACCTCTTTCAAACAGTTGTTTTACAGAATATATTCTAAACACATATCTTGACTGGGATTTCATTTTATAAGTTTCGCGTATTTTTGTTGTTAGTTCAATATGTCTTAATTAAAAATATTTTTTCATGAATTATTTGATTTGCTTATTTATAAAATTATGATTTGGTCAATAAATACGTATCCCTTAATATGTAATTGCCACTTTAAACAATTAATACATTTGGTCACTATTTAATATTGTTAATTATTCATTCGATGAGTTGGTGTATTTTATTTCAAGATAATATTTATAAAATTTGTGTTGTAAAACCATGATTTTCAAACAGAAATGATCCCTCCCTGGTTAGCCCGCTCACACTCCTTGATTACGGTCTACTAAACTGGATTTATGTTGAATCGACGAATGAAGGAATAATAGAAAAGAAAAATTATTCACGGCCAGACTATTGATTCCAGGAAGCGTGAAAAAATGTTTATCTGAAATATCATTGTGGATTCCTCCTCGATATAATGAGAGCATATTCTAAGAAAAACAATTATTTTTGTGCACGTTATGGTCACTACATGAACGAGTAGCTCCACCACTACTATGAATAGGGGGGGTATTTTTGAACAAAGAAAACTTCATTGTTTATGATTTCTTCAAACAAAAATTTTTGTCTATAAAATATGGGGGTAAGACCTTAAAATACATGCGAAAATTGGTTCACATGAATTCGAAATTACTTCTGCTTCCCTCCATTTTCCATTCACACCCAACAAATTTTGGAAACACCCTCTCCCGAATTTATTTTATGTGATGGAAAATTAAAATATGTTCTGAAACTAACGTGTGTAGTTCCGGACTGTGCTGACAGAGCTGAAGTCACCCAGTTCTCCTGAGCATTCCGCTGGAATGTAGAAATGGAAAACTGCAGTTGCTGAATAAGGCATTTTCGTCTGGGAACACTGGTCATCCTATTCGTGCCTGCGGCCGGAGATAAGCCAAGGATTAAAGCACGGAGCTGCGATGCGCCACACAAACGCGTTCCTTCTCTTCTTCTGCTGCAGATTCTCATCTGGCTGTGCAAAGGTGTGTGCTGAGATTTTCAGAAAGCGTCAAATGAAAGGGAAACAATTGTTCAGTTATCTTGGGTTACACATTAATTATTTTAATATATGCCGATCTTTTCTTGGTTATAATATGTTATTGTTTTTTAAGCAATTTATATAATAACACGAATTACTCCAAATACGGTTACGAATATCATCCGAACTTTTCAAATATTTATAATACTTGGATCATTTTTTTATTTAATTTATGAACGGAAATCCTACTGAAATTTATCAATATTAATTTTAAGTCTACCTGTTTATTCCATATGATTCACAAACGAAAGGAAAATGGTGAATAATTTCCTTCTGGACATTTTATAATTAACTTCTTTTTTGTTTTGTTTTTGTTTCCTAACTATAGCTATTAGATAATGCAAGTCTACAGTACTCACTACGAAAGAAAAGTAATGAGAGTCGAGGAACCAAAGTCAGTATTGCGAGATTGTCCTCTCTTCCTCTGTAGACACGTGATAGCCCAGGGAAAATAGAAAAAGGCAAGGTTCGGGAAAAAAAAACATATAGAGATGAAATTTGGGAAGAACTTTAAGATCATCATTTCAAATTAAATATCAAAAATCCCCATCGATCTCACATGTGCAAAAATCGTATTCAAGTTCAAAGATTCCGAAAAAACAGTTATTTGCAAAAATAATTTCTTCAATATATAGGTTTTATCGTAAAAATAGTTCTTATAAATTATATAGATTATAAAATTGTCTCCAAAAAAGGTTATTAAATCCTTTTTTTCCTTCGAAGTATCATTTGCGAACCAGGGTGGTTTAAAAACCGAATAATACTGCGTTCCACCCACAATGCACTTACGCACCTACGGACTAACACTCAGCAAACTCATTTTGCACTTTTCCTTTTTTCTGTAGGTGCGTACTTATAGTACTTGTATTGTAAACATCAAGATGACTTTGTTTTGTAATTAATTATTAATTTTTAGACTTTGCATATCTTTTAGTGAAAAATGTAATATACTCGTAGTTGATGATTGTGATTATAATACACTTCCAAACACAATTTCAAAAGAAAATATTGATAGAAAGGGACAACAAATAAGAAACAATAAAGAAGAAAAGGAAATAAATAAAAAATGCACACCTTCCGGTTTCTATGAAAAATTGAATGAAAAGGAGCATAGTGTTCAATGTATAAACTCAAAGTCTTGTAAGTTAACCCAAAATAATGCAATATGGCTACCTGACCGAATGTAAGTAATATTCGAATAAATATTAATAGTAGTCACAGAATCGACTATTCAAGTGAGTAACACATCAAAGACAGAAGTAATATTCGTTTCACACTCTCGATGAAGAGAGAACAGAATAGCGTCGTAAGTGCAAGTGAGTTGAATTGGTGACATATTTAAGTTTATTCAAATTCGAATGTTTGCCATTATAACGGGAGGTTTACTTATCATTACTCATATGGTCGATGACAAAGTACAAACGTTGGCTACACTGTGTACAAACCGTGTACTAACATCAAGCCAGTTAGACTGGCAATAAATAAATTCATAATTTATTGTCAAGATATCAGTTACAAACTGTCTATGACTATGTTGGCGACAATAAACTAATGTACTGTTACTTCTCTACAATAAACTAATGAACACAGTGGCTTCCCGTTTATAGCTTTTTTAGGTTAAATTTTCACTGATTTAAGTAACATGATTTAGTGTATTTTTGACGAATAAGGGCTTTGGGTCATGTACGGACAACACGGAATTGACTAAAGCTTTTTCGCCCCGAATGTATGAAAAATTCAGGTTACACGCGTGAGAATAACCGAAGGAAGTATTTTGAACTATTGGTATCAATTCCTCCGGAAACTTGTAGAGCATTTGTTTCATTTTGAATCGTACTGCGTTCGGCTTCTCCAACCACAGCCACGGATGGGATCGTCTTCACTGGGGTGAAGCGCAAGATCGTCGCTCGTCCCCTCGCCACCCCCACTCAGCACGCTCTCACACAGTGGTTTATACTTTCGGATTTTTACGAAATAAAATCTGGACGACCGTGTTTCTCTGGGTTGAAAATTNTCTCAGGGTTGAAAATTACGTGTGTGTATTTTGGTAAACTTAACTATTTCAGGAAAATGATGACTTTGTATTGTCACTATCGTCGCACTATGGTCTAGAAACAGTGGTGGATCCAAGGGCACGTACCCCTCCCAAAAGAGTTAGAAATAGTAATAATAAAAAGATGTTTTTTTACTTCGAAAAAACAAAACAACAACGGTATGTCCATTAGTAAGACCTAAGTAAAGATTTGGGGAAAATACGAATTATTTCAAAAAAGTTATTTTTAAAGCATTTCAAAAAAAGTAATTCTAAAAGTAATTCTTAAATTGCAATTTCAAGAAGCCAATTAAAAAAATTTTTGGCACAGGGACCCACACACGGTGGTATCTTTTTGGGCCCCTCCCAAAATCAAATCCTGGATTCGCCCCTGTCTAGAAACGGTTAAGAGCGGCCAATGGTTATTCTTTTTACCCACTGAAAGTCAATATTGTGCTTATTCTCTAAAGACCGAGGATTAATTACGTGAAAAAAACAACAATCTTGCGCTACGTATTAATATTTAGAAACAAATTACTATTTTTATACAGACAATCTGTATCTATCTGTATTTTCAAATATAAACATACCAAGTTAATATTGAATCACATTGATTAATTTTTTTTTAGATTTCTAAAGTTTTTTTACAAAAAAAGTCAAAAGCAATCCAAAATTTATAATAAGGTCCAAATTTCTTAAAATTTTATAATTCTGGATTTTCTTATAAATAGAGCTCTTCAAACAAAGATTTCTTATAAATAGTTTATTTGAAAAATCAACAAAATTTATGTTGGATCCAAGATTGAGGTAACAAAATGTCATATTTTCGAATTATACTGAAACTCTCGAGATTAGTTTGTTCGTTTGTTTCTGTCTTTCTTTATTACACAATATATCCTTAACCCCATGCATCCAACCAAGTCATTTCAGGGATTTGTCCTGATTTATTACCTTGTGGCTCACTTCAAAATATATTTCCCTTACCCCAAAATGGGGAGGCACCCGTCACGAGGTAGGTGTAATCTGCTCACAAGTTTACTTTAAAATATTTCTTATACTACATATTTTATTACAGAACATTTAAAATATTTTGTTTCTGTCTCTTGTCGACCCGAGTTCCCTTCTCTCCCGTATTTACGAAATGTAAAGCATTCATCTAGATATTCCCTTTTGTCAATGTGGAGGGTCTGGCGTTCCAAGCTCATGGACATGGACATCCCTAAGAACATGTTCTCGAGTATAAACGTAGGCTTCCGCGGCCGGAGTCAGTATGAACTTGTCTGTCCGGGACAAACCGCGTCTTAGTCCGGGTCAAACTACTAACGTTTCGGCCATCATGCTGTGACCTTCAGGGCAATGTCAGAGTCGTACAGATCTAAGTCGCTGTCAAGAGAGCAGAGTACGATAGTGACTTAGATCTGTACGACTCTGACAAACCGCGTCTTAGTAGATACAACTACTAACGTTTCGGCAATCATGCTGTGACCTTCTTCAGGGCAATGTCAGAGTCGTACAGATCTAAGTCGCTGTCAAGAGAGCAGAGTACGATAGTGACTTAGATCTGTACGACTCTGACAAACCGCGTCTTAGTAGATACAACTACTAACGTTTCGGCAATCATGCTGTGACCTTCTTCAGGGCAATGTCAGAGTCGTACAGATCTAAGTCGCTGTCAAGAGAGCAGAGTACGATAGTGACTTAGGTCTGTACGACTCTGACATTACCCTGAAGAAAGTCACTGCACGATGGCCGAAACGTTAGTAGTTGTATCTACTAAGACGCGGTTTGTCCCGGACAGACAAGTTCATATCTTCTCGAGTTTTATCAACATCGCATTACTTTTGTTTTTTATTCTATGGAGATATGCATGAAACTTTACGTGACCAGAAAATCTTGTGCTTGTGTCACACAAAATCCGTTTTCTTACGAGCACCATTTCGTTCTACCTTTCGTCTATGTAATAGCCAATTATATTAATTTTGCTTGTATCTATCTTTTGTATTGTCTATCGTGTTTAGTTATTGTGCTTCAATGAGTGTACCAATGATGAATTGACATAGAGTTTAATTTACTGTAAACGCTTTGAATAAAAATACAACATAACCCTTTGTAAGATATTATTTCACTCACATTCTCCTTACCCTTGAGCAAAATCTTGGCTGGCTACGTTCCTGCCCCCACATATAAACCGCACACAAATGTGTTTGGGTGCTGTGTTTAAGATTGCGTGAACATATTTGATATTGAAGTTGCATTAAATAAGAACAGCTATTAATTATATTAATGTGATTAAATTGAAGTATCTTTACTATTGACAATATTCTCATCTTCTGTCCTAGAAATATTATAATATTTTATATAACCTTGTAAGAGATCGAATCGTGGTGAGTTAAAATACAAAATTTATCTTCTTAATGTTATCGAAATTTTTGTCATCATATTCTTTTAGTGCCATGGGTGGATCTCACCCCTGCCTAGGTAAGCTACTGCAAAGTTTTATTTTTCTTTCTCATTTTTAGTTGTAATTCCGAAGACTTGTCGGAAACCCAGACGTCATTTGACGTGGTACACAAGGGAAATTTGGTTACACAGACGAAACCAGCGAATCATATACATTATCACACAAATATTTTAATTAGTTTCTGAATATTTATCCACTCAAATCGTGATGTAATTAGATGCAATCCGTGGTGTATCCCATTGCCGTCCATGGGTACAACACAGATGAAAACGCCCATGCGTTACCCGGGATTCGAACCCAGATCCTTTGGCTTCAGCGAAGACCTTCTTCTCAAATCGACTGAACCCCCGGAGCGATGTGCGTATTTCAGGAAACACTAATTTATTTATAATATTATTCATTGAGGATTGGTCAACGGTAATGAAAGAAATAAAATATGTATTAACTCCCTGAAGTTTCGAGATGTTATAAAACTCGTCTCTTACTTCCATCATCTCCTGCAGTCCATTTTGAGGAGGAGGAGCAGATTGTGGGAGAGGTAAGAGATTTGTTTTATGTCATTCGAAACTTCGGGGAGTTAATAGATTGTATTTCATCCTTGTCCACCAAATCTCAAGAAATAATAGTATTAATATACGATACACGTATGGTAATAAATAAATACTTTATTGTCAAAAAAGCAGTTGCAAACTACGTGGGAGATTATAAACTCAGTTAATCTCCGGAAACAAGTTCGGGACCATCCCATAAATTCCGATCAACGGCCCAAGGGCAGTGGCAGATTTAATAGTTTAAAAAAATAATCAAATACGCGGTGTTATCAATTTACTATGTGATCAAGAAATATATTCGACTTATTTATTCGTATTTTCCGTGACATAAATGAGATTCATGTAGGTATGTGATGTTTGTTAATAATATGCTAATGTTAGAATGAGCATATAATTTGAAAATCTTTGTAATTGAGTTAATGAATTTTATGATATACATAATGACGTGACATATTGTCAATAATATATTTTAGAACTGTTTTATTATTATTCTCAAATTATTTTGTACTATCTTGTAATTTTATCTTAAAATGCAAATTCCTAGTGACCCTGAAGATGATGCTCAACAGCGGCGAAACGTTGACTATATAACAGTGAAAATTAGTAAAGTGTTACTTCTGGGTTCTATGACTTTTATTTTGTTGTTTGCTATGAATCAAGTCTGAATAGCTGTCAAGATGTAGTGATTGTCTATAATAGTATGCGCACACCCGCAGTGGCGGATCTAGACCGTAATCAATATATTTTATAAATATTATTATAAGTGATATTGTAATTATTATTGTAACTATTATTATAAATATTATAGCGATTTAGTACTTTAATATAATATATAAATTCATCAAATAGATAATTAACAATTCATTATATAGTGACCAAATTTATTAATTGTTTAAAATGGCAAATACATATTAAAGGATAAAGATACATTTTATCAATTTCAATAGTATATGTTGAAAGTTCAGGTCCAATGGTCATTTAGCTATAGCCCCCACTCTAGATCTGCCTCCGCATACCTGGTGTCCTCTAAAATGAGGTATATGATTAGCGACCGAAGTTCCCGCCATCGTCCTACTGTGCGCCACGTTGCTGCCACGCTGCCGCCTCCGTCGTTGCCGCGCCATCTCATCGCCGCTGCTCACCGCACGCAGCCGTTTGCCAGCCAGTACGCCGACGGCCGCGCTCGGGAACGGAGAGCTTGCGAGCGTCGCCTCGCCGCTCGGACACGCGAGATTGTTGTGCACTCGCCGCCGTTGCGAACTGTGAGGGGGTGTTGTTGTGATTGGGATTTCACGTGTTGTGATTCGAATATAGAAATTTTTTTATGGTGTGTTCGCAAGATGTGGTTTAGGTGGTGTTTCTGTATTCGGTTCACACTTTGATTCCGAACGGAATTCGAGTGATAAATAATGGATTCTTCTGGATTCGTAAGCATCGGTCGCTCCTTCTTTTAAATATTGAGTGTTCTTTCCTTTAAATACTATTCACCGATTATTTTTCCTCTCTTTTTTTGTTTTCGACAAGTATATCATTATAACAAGATCAAGAGATCTTTGAATTTTTGCTCTACTATCACTACTCCTTGAAAAAGTCTGATCAGATTCACGATTCATTCTTGAATCGAGAATTTCGTGTGTCTTAACAGTGAACGATTCTTTCGAAAATATAAATACTCATTTTATCGTGCTAAAATATCCCGATAACTTCTGATTCCGATTCGTCATAGTTTGTGTGATATTACGCAACTACTTTTATTGATACACTTCAGGATTCATCGTTTCGTGCACTCAAATTTATTTCGAGAGAGAGAGAGAGCGGCTCAGCATTGGATTGTGCCTGTCTTTCGGTCACTGCCCCGCTCCACCAGAACATCCTTGCGGGGCCTCGTCTGACTCCCGACTAGTATTTCCCGCAGCCTTTCAGCGGTTGATTTCGAGCTTCCAAACGTCGGGAAGAGGATAAGAAGGATGTCATAAGTGACTTTCAAGATTTCTAAGTGTTAACAACTCGACAATGTTTTCCAGTCTACTATTTCGCGAGTACGCGTTCGCCCACGAGAGTGCCTTTGGAGGTTATGTGTTTGAATAAGAGTCTTTCGAGTGCTGTGATGGTTCTCGAGTGTTGAAAAGTGCGATTGGAAGTGCTGTTGATTTTATTGCAGTGCTCAGATCGGTGAAGTATTGAAGAGATAAAGCGTACAGCGGAGCGTGTGGTTGTTTGTTGGCTGAGTTCCTGCTTCTACAGATGTGACCTACACCTGCGATATGGTAAGGATTCTGTTCTGTTATCGGTAATTCAACTGTTCCGCATTGTAAGAAAAATATTGATCGTAAAAGAAACTAATTACCGTCCTTGGACCACCGTGGCGTTATATCATTAAACCATTACAGGTTTTCATTTTTATATGATACCAGTGGTGTCATGGTATCGGAACGCCGTTATGGGACTGTTTTTTTAAATATTTTTTATAAATATATATTTACATAAGAGTTTATTTTACAGAAATGATGAAGTTCTGATGGCGAAAATCGACTCCAAAGGGCTTTAAAACACAAACATTAGCACATAAGTTTTAAAAATTTGAAGGGAGTAGGGGGGAGACCCCATTTCGTTGGGGAGTGAGGGTAATTCAGCGTTCCGGCACTGTTAAATTCACCATGACACCTCTTTATTAATTCATAAAATACAGTGTATATATCGTAAGGGTTGATAGCGGAAACTGAACCTATTGAGTATGCCCATGGTATTTTAAATATATACTTATAATGATACTCTAATCCTCGTGAGTATTAACCTAAAAGATATTTATTTCTTATTACGAATCCCATAGTCCCATATATGTGGTCCAGGATGTGTAGTTGCGGATCCAAGATTCTATTTACAATGGGGCTTACATAACCGGGGAATCCGGAAAATTTGGTTCAAAATGATACAATTTAAAGTAATTTATGATCATGTTAGAATGTATTTTACTGCGGACTCGAATAATGAACATTCGTACCAAACATATTTTCCCTTGCGAAATTCAATAAAAAAATCCATTTGTTTTGGGAAGAGCATTAACTCGGATGACCCCGTCTCCGTAAATCCTCCAATACATGTGATAACACGGTCAATTTCACAAAATACGAAATATGCACGATCAACACTTACTTATTATTATTGACGTACGAAAGAAATATAAACATTGACATCGGAAATGTCTGGGGCAGGATGGAGATACCTCCCCACTCCTAGAAGTTTTCCTAGCACTGATGAAGAGTGACACACCGTAGGAAGGAGGGGTTGATTACAATTTGTCGGACATAATGAATGCAAGTGATATAATGAACGGACTGTATGTCAAGGGCGATGCACAGAATATTTTCCAATAATGAAATAAAAAATAAATTAATTAAAAACATGAGACATTAATGGCAATTAAATTTCCCGGGTGTTAGTCATAAATATGGACAAGGAATTTATCTACTTAACCCAACTTACATTTTCTTAGTTCGTAATATATAATTGAAAATGTTAGTAATATCTAATAAAGATATATCACTGCTATGTGACAATATCACTGCTACTCCAGTATTTCATCCAATTACCGTCCACAATCCCCGCCCACTTAGTGCTCCACGAGCTTGACGTGCTCCACGAGCTCCAGAAACGGTTAGGGTTTTGTGTCATGTTTCGTCGCATTTATTGCAGGGATGAGATGTATAATATTCAATGTATATACTTCTCCTTTTGGTAGGTCAAGGTCTTTCCCCTCCCCTTCTGCCCAGAAGCATGGCTACGCCCTGTGGTATGTAATTTGAGTGAACAGTAGTTTTTCGCATGCGTGCAAAATAAGACGGCACGTGAGGTACCACAACTTTAATTATTTTCCACCACCATGTCACATTATCCCGGTTTCTTTTGACATAGTCATAAAACTTTTGTCATATCTAAATTCAAGTCGGGTACTATCAAAAGATCGATTTCAAGGTGTATCGGAGCTTATTCCACGTATTGTGGCTAAAATATGTGCAAACAATTATAACAAACATGTAGTAACCTTTACCTCCAGATTTGAGAACATATTTCGGAGAAGATATTTTCAGAAAGAGTATTGTGTTTTCAAGAACATTGGCGGTTCAAAACCATAAAGAGTAGTTGAAGGGGTAGGGGAGTTCTGTTTTTTAATGTAATTTGGAACTTCTTAATTTTTATAAATATACCCTTTCGTAAGAAATATTTAGCAATCGTAGCATAAATATGTAATTATGCTTTATACAACTTTACCAATTAAATTCGTTATGGGAATTTTTAGCAAGGAGGGTTATGTTAGGTAAGTAGATCTTTTTGCTGGGGACGTTATCGATGGCTAAGGTCAAATATAATAATAAAATGAGTTGCTTCAATTTCCCTTTCACTCAAAAGTACAATTCACAAAATCGTATTATAAAATTATTCATTCGTTAACAATTTTAGGCGATCGCACCGCGAGGGAGTGTTGGTCATAAGGTTTATTTTTTATATTTCTCGCTTTGAAACCCTGGAACGCGGCGGAACCCGAAAGAAGTATTCACCTACAATAGTTTGCAATTCTGTCGTGAAAACCACGAAGAATCTTATATATTTTGTTGTTGTGAATGACGCTGTTAAATGTTCAGCATCAAGTAAATGTACAATGCGATCGAGAGAAGGAAATTTAAAAACTGATCTGCCTCTTCCGCCCTCACACATACTAGAATGAATTTTTACATTCAGTAAATAATTTTCGGTATGTAATCGATAGATTAAAAAGTGAATTAACACGTGTATTCATTTGTTCCGTGAGCTAGAGATACTTTTGTTTCTACTATTAATGTTTTTGCTGATTGACATTCCAGAAGCGTTCGTTACAAAATAAGACAAAGGGGAAAAAACTTTGATTAGACTCGAAAAAAGGAAAGAGAATAACAAAACGTTCGGGCACTGTGATTGGACTAGATAGGATGGTTCCTTGCTTGCCCCCGAAAAGCAAAGTAGGTTTTTGTCTTCGACGCAGTCATGAGCACATTTACCTGCGTATTTATTTATGTAATAACTTATTTATTTATGTAGTTATTACATAATTCTCTGGTTCATCTCTGAACAGCTTTTTCATGTCGAATATTTGTTGAGTAAAATATTAAGAATTTTCGTTATCGGGGGATGATTATACCATATCTTTATGCGAGGTCCTTTTTTTTAATTCTTAATATTTGATGTTCTGAAATACACAAACATATTTACAATAATAGTGTAAGATTACGCCGTCTCCATCGTTGTCAAATCTCTCTCGTCTTCACATTCCCGCCCACCCCTTTACGCTCCATATACATCATCTTCATCTCCTCAGCTCCACCTTGACCTTTCTTATTTTGTCTTTCTCCTTCTCAATCCCCTTGGCATTCAGGCTGTCGGCGGTCATCGGCCCGTTCCCACCGTTGCCTTCTTTCTCCTCGTTCTTCATCAGCGTCCCGTTCTCCTCCAGTCTTCCTTCTCCTGTCGTCACAGTCTCTCCCTATCCCCCCTCTCCTTCACTCGCTGCAGAGCCGAATCCTCGTTAGCATGCCCGTCACTCACCTGTGGAGTGCCTTCTTCCGCGGAACAGGCCTGCGTTCCGCTTCGCGAGCAAATGTATCTTTAATTGTAATGAACTCAGGCTTGTTAATCCGTTTTACTATCGCTGGTTTATCTATAACTTCCTGCTAATTGTTGACACATCAATATTAAAGACTACATAGTTTCCCTGATTAATTATAGTTGAAAGTTCACTATTCTGAAGACGTTGGGTGTTCATTTATTTTAAAAAAATAGTTCGTGGAGTACAATGGTAAGTCACTAGAGTACTGATTCATACATAAAAATAAACTGTACTTAATCATACTCGTTCATAAACGTAGCAGTACTAATGAACAGAAAACACTTAAAGTATTCCTAAAACTGTTATATCATCCCACACCACAATGGCGACTGTTCATTAGTCTTTCTGCATGAATGAGGGTTTTGATTCATTTTTGCTTCTTTACTAACATCTGAGCGATGGAACATAGATAGGTTAACTTCCTATTGTGGTTTGAGGAATGGAATATTAAATAATTTGCCAATCAACATTTTAGTACTATACGTGCTTTCTGGTGCTAATCTGATTTTTTTGTGATATCAGAACATTCTTCTCAATTAGCTAACTTCCAAGTAGTGTGTGGTAAACTTTTCTGTACAATGACTAGAACGCAAACGCCTTATGGATTTTATGTTGGATGATGTACCGACCTTACCAGGATCATGTATCGGAGACATGTTAGCGTTTAAACCACTGTAATGGTTGGCTCGAGTTGTCGAGGCCTCTTTTACTTGTCTTATGAAGAACATCTATACTGGAATTAAAAACAACTGCTTCTTTTAACTCCTTATCTGATGTAATTTCAAAATGAATCTTATGTTCCATTCTCTTCTCAAGCCTAAGGAACACGTCTGTAGAAAAATTGAAGTGTGAAGTGGTATCAAGAGTAAAAATACTTTATCTATTATAATCCATACTAATATATGCGTAACGCGAAAGCGTGTCTGTCTGCTACCTGATCACGACTAAAAACTACTGAAAATATCGTGATGAAATTTAGCTCCTGAGATAGTTAAGATGTCCAGGATAGACCAACGTTTATTTTAAACATGTGTTTCAATAATGATATAAATGGTTTAGGACAATAAATGTCAATAAAAAATTATAGTTATATTCGCTTACGCTGCCTAAACGATTAGAGATAGGTGCCAACTATGAATGGCAATTTTGTTTGCCTCAAAGAGTTCTACCAAAAAGTCTGCGACAGCATATGTTTATCTACAAAGTTTAACCTAAATTGTGGATAAAACGTTATTAAAATACTTCAATTTAAGAGTAATTTAAGATTACAAAAAAACAAAACAGTTATCATCAAATTGAATATTTTTTTGTGTATTTAAAAAAGATAAAAAAACATCTTTAAATCGTAAAATTTCGACGAATAGTTTACAAACACATAATTTACATTTTAGTTTACAATAGTTTACATTTTACAGGAATTTTAATGAAATGGTGCAGCCGCGTCGTGCCTCGGAAGCGAAAATTTGATCGTCGCGACTCACGCGAGATGGTGTAGTGTATGCAGTCAAGTTTTCTATTATTATGAACTTTAAAAATTAGGATGCTGTACATGTTTTTAGAAACCAGTAAGTAAATTTATTTTGATCTTACAACATAGATATATTTTATTTTTTCTTGAGTAAAAGAAGATTAGTCCGAGGCAACTCCGAGTAATCAACTAGTACTTATACATATAACTACATTCATTATGGACGTTCACTTTAGATATCTTAAAAGCTGATAATGGTAACGAAGGGCAGATTTCACTGATCCTAAGGGCTATCATTTGACGTGTTAAAATTATTTTATCTTTTTCAGCTGGAGATATATTGATCCTTTTTTATTTTTTGAATGGAATTATGCACTTGACAGCACTGTTTTTGAGCTCGAGAAATATTGAACATGTATACAATTTATTTTTTCATCTGAAGTGTTCCATCTCGAAAAATAGTGCCATTTCCTTCGTCTTGATTCCTCATTTTTTTAAATTTTAGCGTAAATGAAGGTAATTTAAATTGGGAGACAAATTATTGAATTTTTCTTGATTTGTGGTAGGGGTGGGGGGTTGAGAGAGGTCCCTTCAACACGAATTCCATTGCGGCAGTTTTTTTAAAAATATTTCGTTGTCCCAAAATAGAAAAACTCACTCGGTATAATATATTAATTAATTAATTAATTTTGTAGCATTTCTTTTTTTTCTTTTTTTTAATTTTTAGTCTTCGCTGTAGGCCCTGGTTGCGAACATTCCCCTTGTTACGTTGTTATTGAATTGCATTGACGATGGGAGGGTGAGAAGGAGACAGAACTTAAGCTGCTTCCCACTGGCACTCGTTTAACTCATCAGTCACGTCTATCGCCTGCGATCTACAGGTCACGCGCGTTTTCCTGTGCGTCCCTTATCGTCAACTCCGCTTGTTGAATCTAATTATAATGTGAGAAACATGACTCGTTATATCATGCGATTATTTGATTCTTTCTTATTGTGACGATCCGGAACACGGCTCGCGTTACACATTTAAGGTTATCGTAAAGAGATGCAGATTACGCTTTTGAGCAAGCAACAAGGTCCAGTTTCATCTCGCAGGTTGTGATGTTTGGAGACGTAGCGAACCATGAAGAGCTGTGTGGACTGGAATGTGCTGCAAGTTACGCAGGGAATAGTTTCGTCCGATAAAAGTAGATCATGGTTTAAGATATTGTTTGGNGATCTTTCAGGTTTTTAAATCCCCCCTCCCCCGGCCACCCGTGTCACGCTTCGTCACGTTATACCAAACCCCTCCCAAACGTGACGTCACAAAACCACCTGCCCCTTTCCATCATATAGAATGAAAAACTGTAATTAAAGGAGAAAATGTAATTATTTGAATACTTAAGAAAAAGCAATTATTTATAGGTCGAAGGTGTTGCTAGGAGAAAATGGTAACTAAGGGACCATAAAACTTTTGCTATCATTGTTTTTTTTTTCAATTTTCTGCATTTATGATATGCCCAATGAAACATTACGCTTTTGAAAATACCCCCGGCCCTTCTCGTCACGAACCGTCACGTTTCGCCATCCACTCCCATCCCCCGAAGACCGAATGAACGATCCTTTTTGTGTGTGTGGGGGGGGGGATTCTTATAAAATGCTCTCGTTAAGTAATACGGTGTTGCCTTGGCAGGTGGCGAGGCTAGCTTTTGGGATCTCCTTTTCTTTTCTTCGCTGCCACCAGGCCGTACTTCTTAGCAAGAATAATGAAATGTATCGTGTGTACAAACACTGTATTTACATAGATTCGTCCTTTACTTTCTCTTCCACAAAATACGAACAAAAAATACGGTGAAGTGTGAGATGTGTTAGGAAACACATGATGAATTCAAATCAGGGGGAAGGATTAGAGTAAATTCTGCAGTTTGTGACTTTCACATTTGCTAGCTACTTCCTGGGAGTCATTTGGATTTGATCCGTCTTCATTTAGTTCTTAGGAAATATTTTCAAAATTTATCAAAGTTAAAACGTAACAATAGTAATTACAATCGACCGTGTAATTACTAATGAGCAAGAAGTCCTTGGACGGCAAGAACTCACAACGCTGGACTATCTTACTCCCATATTTAGTGCTCTCGTTAGACGTACATTGCATTCAGATTGGGCGATGCACTCATACCTACGTCGACGTTTACTTGACATACGTCCGTCTCGGTTTTTTTTTTTTTTTAGCATTTCCTCCCACCAGACATCCGTTCCCTCGGTACCATGAGGTGCACACATCCGTTGTTTTCCCATTAGTAGTAGGAGTTTTTTTTTCTTTATTTGAACCATTTCGTCTGTTGAGGTCGACCATTATTTACATTAATCATGACCGTTTTAATTTTTGGTGTGCAAATTTTCAATAATTAGTACTAAAATCCTTTGTTAAGCAGACAGTAGTTGTACCTATGTATTACAGTGGCAGTTAAAAATCGAGAGTCAAAATTTTCTGCTCGCCCTACTTAAATCGCTTCAGAATTGAAAAAAAATGGTAAAAAAATTTCAGTCGATTGGATTTGCCAGAGTCAACGAGACGTTATCATGTAAACGGAATTTAACATAGATAACGATAATTTCAAGATGTATGAAAGTAACATGTATGAAGAAAGTCATTTTTTGTAAAGTTTTGACTTAAAATATACAGACTATAATTTAATAGGAATCCAGTGTCAAAGATCAGTTTTAAATATGGACAACTGTTCGATAAAAATATCGTTTCTCGACGACAGTTGTCAAAGTGATTCCTACCCCAGATAATTCATATAGCTTGCAGTGGTAGACAAAGGGGATCGGTGGTAGATTTTCGTGGGGTTGTTCTGTTTCCAATGGCTTTGATTCCACTATAGATTTCCTTCTTCATCAGAATTAGAATTTTTATGGCACATTTTCTCTTGGGGTAAATTCAAACTCTTCGGAATGATACCATGGTGTGAAATTGTACCTGTAGATGAGAAAGGAAACATTATTTTAGCACCTAATTTCCCTTTTTCTCCCAACTGTGCCCATAATCATCCTTTTCCCTTTTTACTGCAGTTATTTAATAATCCTCTAGAACGGATCTTAATAATCTTCTTGAGCGCAAGATATATAAATCTCTTAGATTGCGGTGAACCTCACCGCCAGGTAACAGATTAATCACGTTACGTCGAATGAAAATGGTAGACGGGACCGGGATTCGAATCCCGGTCCCGTCTACCATTTTCATTCGACGTAACGTGATTAATCTGTTACCTGGCGGTGAGGTTCACCGCAATCTAAGAGATTTATATATCTTGCGCTCAAGAAGATTATTAAGATCCGTTCTAGAGGATTATTAAATAACTGCAGTAAAAAGGGAAAAGGATGATTATGGGCACAGTTGGGAGAAAAAGGGAAATTAGGTGCTAAAATAATGTTTCCTTTCTCATCTACAGGTACAATTTCACACCATGGTATCATTCCGAAGAGTTTGAATTTACCCCAAGAGAAAATGTGCCATAAAAATTCTAATTCTGATGAAGAAGGAAATCTATAGTGGAATCAAAGCCATTGGAAACAAAACAACCCCNTTGTCCCTTCCTCCCCCTCCCTTATTTTAGCACCTTTTTTTCTCCTTTTCTTCAAATAAAGTCTTCACCCATAATTCCTAGCCCTGCTCATCTTAATTCTTGCTCACATTCATTCATCACCGACCTGGGAGGAAAAAAATAGGAAGAAATTCCGGCATCCTTGCAGTAAAAGTAGTTGAAAAATCATACAAGCATTATTTTATCCTCCGTCGAAGACCGCTTGAATACGGGAAAGGAATTAAATTGTATGAGAATTTTTTATGACAGAATTTTAGATTTGATACGAGCATTCAGTATTCGGAAGAAAAAAACTGTAGATGATATGTGAAGTGCTGTGGAGGATTTAGGTGGTAGCGCGCCTCCCACACTTCAAATCCCACAAAAAAGGTTGAAAAAATAAAATCCTCGAAAAAATATTATGTTTGTTGTTTTGACCTATTACTAACATTTGGCAGTAATATTATTTATTTCATGTCTTATGGCGAGGTTCGGGTCATTTTGCCCGCTCTTCTACCTAACCTTGATTTAGATGAGAAAATCAGAGGAAGAAGGGTTGGGGCTGGTATCGAACCCACATTTGTCTGTAGGTGAGGGAAACCCGAGCTGACAACCTCACCTCGTTCAGTCGAGCAGGGTGGGAATTCGCGCTCTACCTTTCAGTGGTAGCCAGGAAGCGAAGATTCTGCCACTAAACCGCCGCTTTCGGTTGTCCTTCCAGAATTGTAAATTTCATCGTTTTGCACCAAATTCTAGTACTGCGATGGTGCCGGAATGCCATGTTTCGGCGCTCTTTTGCGACTCATATATGTTTTTTATACATTTACATAAGTTTATTTTTATGCGACGTTAAAAGAAAATGAATTTAAGAAACTAATTTCAAGTTGAATATGGCAACCTTGAGACCTGTGCCAAGCTTGAGAGGAGTGAGGTTGTTTTTACTTCAATGCCAATTGATTTTGGCGTGTTCTCTGCGAAATGGTAAAAATTGTAGGCTACGTTTTCTCATAACTATCAGCACAAAAATGTGCCAATTTTAAGGATTCCAATATTATTTTTACATACAATAATTATAATTTTATTTGGATAGTCAAGAGAGCCACATCAAATATAAGTTGTAATGAATATTCACTACACAAAAAAATAATTAGGTTAGTAATATTTTCAATGGATCAAATATAAATTTATCTTTTTTAGATTACAGAAATGGTGAAGTTCTCATGCCGAAAATCCTCTACGGAAGGTGTTAAAATGTACAAATTAGCACTTCAATTTTTTTTTTAATTTCCGGGAAGGGGAGCAGGTCTCCCTTTTGTTGGAAAGTATGGGAAGTTTCAGCGTTCCGGCTCTGCTAAATTCACCGTGGCCCCGCTNTTTCAGCGTTCCGGCTCTGCTAAATTCACCGTGGCCCCGCTGTCAATTCCCCAATTTTTTTCGTACTTCGAGAACTCTGCATGTAAAATAGAATCCTGTATTCGCTTCTGGCAAAGTGCAACTGCTACGTGAGAGCGCGGAGACCGAATAGTTTGCTCTGCGTGGGCCGCATCTTTCGTCACCTACCAACCGAACGACCTCCTTCGTTCGTTAACCTCTGCGGCCTTTGCTCTTCGAGGAAACACTTCGGATTCGCGTCTCCAGGAGCTTCTTTCCATCTGTTTCTACTACAGTAGAACCCCTCTTAACAAGTCTGGGCGGAACCGAGACTTGCTGGTTAATCCTTGGTTCCCTAGAAAAAAATTGATTTTCGTTCAAAAAGAGCCTGCAGTTGTATCAGAATTAATGAGCGAATCAGACGTCATTGCAATTTTATTGTACTGAATGTATATAAACGGACCAGAAAAATAAACGTATATAAACTTAATGAGTGTACGTACATACTAGGGTGGCCGTTAAAAAACGAAAGTTCGAATTTCATCCAATATCTCCGCCCCCGGCGGATCGGGTTAAGATTTAAAAAAAAGTGAGGTGGTCATAAGCCGTACCACTGAGGGGTTGAAATTTAAATAGGATTTAACATGGGAAAGTATACTGTAACATTCTTGTTATGCAAATATTTGACGTGAAACTGTGTACCCTACAGGACTCGCGATCGCTGACCACGAATCCGATGTTTCAAGAAAAAGTCGTTTTAATTTTGGCAACTGCCAATTGACTGTCATTTTGATTAAAAATGAGGTCTAAAATTTAGGAAAAGGTGATGTCATTTTATTTTAAAATGAAAATGTTTCAGTTCTTTCTATTTTAAAACTACAGTATTTCCTGTTATTTCACATACTAGATTTGGCATAGATTCGAGTACCCGATGAATTCACATTTCTAATGTCTTTGCATTAAGCTATTAAATTTTAATCCCACTCGAACGCGGTAATATATACTCTTTGGTTTAAGATAATGTAAGGTAATCGACCAAAATTCTTCAGTGTGTGCTCATTCAATGCAACCATGTATTGCTTTCAAACGTAATACGTGTGTCAAAATTCATGAAACCTTTTCGTTTAAACTGTTATAGTCATTTTTTTTATAACGGTGTTAATTAATGCGTGACGTCATTATAGTGACATGTGTTTCCAGAACTCTCGCATATACGGACTAAGTGAGTTACGGACCTTGCCCAGTTTTTGTGATAAACGCACCAAATGCCCGGAGGAGCTCCAGTAGAAAACACCATTGGAAGTCTTTAAATCCGACGCTCAGCTTTTTCTCCTGTTCCGCCTTCTCGCCCCGGCGGATGCGCGTAGAATGCGATGTGTACGCACGCGCCTTCTTCTCTTCATCCTCCTCTTCTGAGCATTTGCTTCGTTGCGTTAATTATACTTTTTACTTTCAACGAAAATTCCGCTTTCCAGAATTGCAGTGGGTTATATCGCCTCCAAGTGTTGGAGAATATACATGTCAAGTGGGATGTGAATACGTGTTTGTGGAATCCAAAGTTACCTGTGGGCAGTGGCGGATCCATTCCCAGAGGGATCTGGGAAGCATTTATGATTGAAAATCATGGTTTTACAACAAAAAATTTATTAATATTATCTTTGAAATAAAACACATCGACTCATCAAATAAATAATCAACAATTAACAATATTAAAAAGTAACCAAATGTATTGTTTAAAGTGGCAAAGTATGTTGAGAGTTCAGGTCCAATGGAGGGGGTGATATAGCCCCCTTAGATCCACCACTGCCACTGAGGATAAAATGGAGGGGATTTAAAAAGTTTTGGGGGACCCAAGTTCACACGAATGGGGAAATCAATTTTTGAACTGGTTGAAGGATGTTCAAATTATTAGGTTGAATGCAGTAGGGACATACACACACACCTTTTTTTGCGCTCCTTAAATCCAACTTGTGTCCTTCTCCATTCCCCAATAGATATAGGGAGGGAGAAAGAAAGTACATTTTTTACGTTGTATAACAATAGAACAATTAAGGAAATCTGAGGAGACGTGAGGATGTAAGGAAGTGGTACACGTGAAGTGACGTTGGGATAGCGTAAGCTTTGGTGTAGCATAAACGTGGATCGGCGTTGTTCGTTGCATTGTGGAGCCAAGCAGACAATGAGGACGGGCAAAGCAGACGGGGAGGATGCAGTCGGGTCTCGGCTCCTTGTGGATCGTAATGGGAGACGGCAGGTGAGCGTTAAAGGTTGCGTTAGCGGCACAAACGGAAGCAAAACAAACAAGGCGGGCGGATGACAGTGGGAGTGGGGGGTTGCGGGGGAGAAGTGATGATGAGAGGAGGACGAGGGAGGGGAAGAGACCGGCTGGTCCAGTTTCTGGAACGTGCGTCGGGCGCCCGAGGAGGAGGCGACGTTGCAGTGACGGGATTCGAACGGGATTCTGGTCACGCGAGCGCGGGAAGGCGGCGGAGAGATACTACAGCGAAGAAAGAAGAGACAAAGGAGAGAGAAAAGAATAAAACGTAGAATTCAGAGAATTTTATGTATCATATGTTAGCTTTGCATGTTTTAACTATTAGCCATGCTTTTTGTGCAGAGGAGAGATCCGGGATTTTTCTGAGGTACGAGAAGAGAATGTATCCGCACGAATGGGAAACTGGGTGTCGTGTGTGGTGCACAACGAAATTCTCGTTTGCTGTAAACCTACAATTACAGGAAATTTAAACTACTAAGTAAAATAGAAAAAAAAGTCATCTTGAAGTAGTAATATTGTCTATTGAATGTGAAAATAAGATATAGCATCAGACTGAGAGGGAAGGGGGAGTGTTCTTTTAATCCCTCCCTCCCTGTGGATCCGTTCTTTTGAGAAAAAATGAATTCTAAACCGGTAAACGAATTCGTTCAAGCTTTTTTTTCTTTCAAATTACCTGGTTCAAGAGTAAGTATCATCTAATCCCGAAGACGGGTATAGAATTAGAATACCTGGAAGCAAATCATTCTGTTGAATCTTTCTTAGATAAAAATAAATATGTTTGACGTGGAACATTAAATTTCCAAGTGCGTGGGGTCTTACGCTGGGCTACAAATATTTTTGAGAGGTTGTGATCTCAGCCAAGCCTTGGTGATGACTTATTGCAGAACTATTGAGTACTTGACATCTGAAGGCTTCGACACGTGGCAGTAATTGTAGATGGTGGAGACGAAGCCAGTAGTAGATGAAATTCACTGTGGAGACGTAGTGGGAAGAATCATGCGACTCCAATGCCCCGAGAAAGACAAAACACTTGAGTCTGAACTGCGTTAGCTGTAAACATAGGCGTTGAATTAACTGTGGTGGTCAAGATGAAAATTATTGGCGTATCAGTGAAATAGTGGAATCGCAAGAAGGACGAGTCGGNAAACATAGGCGCTGAATTAACTGTGGTGGTCAAGATGAAAATTATTGGCGTATCAGTGAAATAGTGGAATCGCAAGAAGGACGAGTCGGTTTCTTCGTTATAGTTCCGTGATATTCTAAGTACTCGTGAAAATATTATATTGTAACCATAATCTGTTGTAGATGTCTCTAGTAACGGACAGTAAAATAATAACAATACCAATAGAGGCTGCTTATTTTTATCTTGAATTGTGTTTGCGTATAATGAATATTTACACCTTCGTTCATTGTTAACTCGTGAGAAAGCAGCTATAAACCCAGCAGAAAATAAATTATTTTTTCAATCTATTAAATGTGCGCGATGCGCATGAACCAGGACATACGCGATCTTGAGATAAATGCTCTGTACATGAACACATCTTTTTTTAATTCAACCTTCTTTAAAATCGTTTTTCTATTTTATGCATTATGAACACTTTTTATAGCTTTATTCTTTATTGTTCTTCCATTGCACCTTTCCGAAATACACGCTAGCAGAATAAATAATTATGACTTTCATTACAACGGACAATCTTTAGCGCTAAAAATGCCGTTACAATTAGGTTCTACGTTAATTAGCTTAGAACAGCGATCGCTAAAAGGTGTCCGTGAGAAAATTCTGGTAGGCTGCAGAAAAATCTGTATATTTAGTTGCAATTTTTTATCTGTTCAAGAGACTAGTTTCGTGTGGCATAAATATTAGTTTATTTTCTTCTAATAACATTTGATAGACTGATAAAGAATAGTAAAATTAACTTTTCTTACAAATTTAACCCGTGTGCAATCAGGTGTTGAACAAGATCCACAAAACAATCTCTTATTATTTTCAATGTCATCTTATTACATCTTGTTACATAAATTGAATTAATATGATTGATTACATAAGTATTTAATTGAAATTTCTATGACCTTTATTTGAATTGCGTATTCATTTTTCTAAAAATCATTTGGTGGACCACGTAATTTATAACGACGAATTTAACGGTCAGTGTTGTCCAGAAGATTACTTAGAATACATTTTAAATATTATTATTTTTATTTCGTGGAACAAAATATATTAATTGAATTCGAGGATACCAGGGATTTCGGCGCGATGAGTTGGTTCGTTGTTGCGGATAACTACAGCGACGGAGGTCACAGAAAAGAAATGGGTAGCGATAGTAGTTGCGGGGAATGGATGTAGAGGGAGGGGCAAAGAGACTAACTCTAGCGGCGTGGGCGGGAAGGGCGGTTGCGACAAAGGCCGTGCCGACAGGGCGGAGACGCGCTCCTTTGTTCTTAGCTATGTGCTTAAGTGGAGAATTCGCAAGACGTTCAGTATCAGTCCATCGAAAATTGCCTGCGAGAGCCATATTATTATCTTGTTATTTGTTGAGAGGCCGCGGAGCTACATCATACCGGTTTCTCTGTAATACTAAGAAGGAGGATGCTGGCAGAGAGAGACGAGAGAGAGGGCTGGCTCATACCTCGTCCAGGCGAGTGCCGTGCTTACCTCGTTAATTTATTAAGCTCTTCTTTCCTGTTGGTGGTGGGTGGAGTTTACGTGCTTTATTACCTACCACAACCTTCGTGAAATTCCATTTTCCTTTATCTACTGCTCCTCACTTCTCTCAAATTTCTCTCGTTTTCGTAACGGCTCGTTTAGTTCCTTTCACATCAATGGAATAAGGGCGTAAAAAACATTTAATGAATTTCACTTTTTAACCACTTTTTAAAAAAACAATATTAGTTGACGTCATTAGTCAATTCCAGTTGACGTTGCTATGTATGAATTTTCACTATCTTCTGCTACTAACTTACAACTCATAGTAATGAACGACTTTGACATAATACAATGACAAGTCACGTATGTCAAACACATTACCTCAGTTTCAAGAAATATTTCATCACTTAAATTAAGTAAGCTTTTCCTATAGCCATTTTATGAATGTTGAATATAAAATGCTGAGATATATAAATTTTACCCTTTAAATTTACATTAAAAAATTGACTTTTGCATTATTTATATTATAAAGAGATAGACGATCTAAAGACTCACAGATGATAGTAGCAACCAGTTTAGTTTTCCTGCAAGCCACAATTATTTTATTACGAGTTCTTTATGAATTTTTTTTATTTGTGTGAATGCTTATATCAGTATTTTTCGTATTGTTTCTTCGGAATTTAAGAACATGCATCTAATGCAGATCTTTTCTATAAGAAAACATATTATTAAAATAGTTAATTCGACCTTTTTTGTTTTAAGCATACAGTTATTTCGTTTTGAAACCTCAAATTAAATACACGTAACACATATTAAAATTTATTGTTGTGATAAATGCACTCGTAAAACACATGTCAAAAAAATTGTTAAAATCATATTAGAACTGTAATAATTTTTTTTTGTACACTACGTTTCGTCTTTCTGTTAAAGACATCTTCAGGCGTGTTACGTAAAAATTCCATCAAGAACATACTGTTATAAAACATTATTAAAAAGTTTGCGTAGTTAAGCTATATTAGAATTTTGATAAATTTTATAATTATTTCATTCAATACTGTTTATTAGGATGTGTAACTTGAATAAACGGGATGTAATAATTACATTAACCCATACAAAAAGAAAGGTGTAACTTTTCCTGAACGAATCATTTAAGCGTAACAGTATCTGTACAGTGCTCGCAACGAAAAAGAAACTAATGAGGGAGAAGTATAAAGCCCACATGAAACTCGAAATGTCAGCAATGCGAAATTTCCGACTCTTCGGGTTCAGACACGCGGACGTTTTACTCATGGCAGCAGAATCTTCGTCAGTTTACGATCAGATGCTGCCGTCTACATCAGCCGATTCGTAGAACCGGCAGTAATACGTTTCCCAACTCTGATGAGTTGAGCACTTGAACCCTAACCTTTGACCTCCCTGACACTTCCTTAAGCTTTTTCACGAATTTTAACGACCTTGTGTGGGTGCCGAGGAATGCCCTCTGGAATGTACAGTAGACCTGATTCCACCGCAGACATATGAGAACACAGGGCTTTCGCTCCATTGATTACATATCGTTAGTTTTATTTCGCTGCACGGACTACTATATTGTCGATTTCAGTTAGAAGTAAAAAATCCTGGCGTAAAGCGTCACTGTAAGTCAAGGAGGTTCGAATTTCCGTGCGTGCCGTTGCTTCTCAGCCGCCTCTGAAATAACTGAAGAAAGAGTCCCTCACGTTCTGTGAGAGGCAGAAGAACCATACTCGTGCCCCACGGTCGCAGCCGTACATGTCTCAGTCCTCACATTGAATCTCCGCACCGCTTCTGTCTCCTCCGTATATGCTTCCAGATGCTAGAGTTATCTCTATAAATATCACTACTTGACTGCCTGTTGCTTTGTAAGCGTGAAAGTATAGTTTTTTGTAAGCTATTCTTTTAAACTCGAAAATGATGTATGAAAGAAAAATCTTAACCGAATACAGTAGAACCCGCTTAACCGGTCAGGTCGAGACCATGACCCTGATCGGTTATACTTTCGGCCTCTTGATCCATGAAAACGGTGTTTTCGTTGAAAAGGAGCCTATACAATTTCATCAGGTTATTACGAATGTCATTTTATTGTACTGTAAGTACATATATTTATACATAAACTAACACACCTCACGTCGCGACACCCCGTTTTACCGTACAGGTTCTTTGCTGAAAAAAAGCCCGTCAAACAATTAATGTTTGAGTCATTACCTGCCAGCTATTATACGCTGAAAGAGAGAGAGAGAGAGAAGCAATTGTTCCACGGGTTTGGCCGGTTAATCCGGGGACCGGTTGAGTCCGAGGCCGGTTAAGAGGGGTTCTGTTACATCGAAAAATCACTGGGTAGTGCTCATGTACCTGCCTTAGTAAACATGTGTGACGAATTCTGAAGCTCAAAACTCCGTAATTAACACCGAAAACAACTTAAAATTAAATATCAACCACATACTTTTTGGTCTATCCATCTTTGCGGTATGCGGTGGACCCACAGACACAATGTATAGATTGTTGTATTGTTAAAATATTCATCTTCCTAAGGTGTCTATTTAAAAATTCATATTTAAAGGACATGAATCGCAAAAATATGTGTAATTAAGTATAATAAGGCGGTACATTAAAAAATCTATCGGAGTCCCCTTGCGCCTGGGGGTTTCAGAATACCCCTGTCGTCAGTGATGTAAACGCCCCCTAGTAACGAATTCTAGTGAAGCTTACAGATTGTCTGAGGGATATTTCGTACTTGGCAAATGCCGTAAATTTGGGGAGAAGAAATGAACACATTGGAATTTGGATTGTTTCTTCCAAATTTCTGTGCGATTTGAAGTCTTAGAAGTAGGGAAATTCTGAAGGTAAGCTTACAGTGGTAAACAAATTTCTGATGTCAGACAAATATTGATCAAAATTATACTGTATCATATGCATTGTATAGTTAATAGATTTAGGTGCTGTAAATGACCTTTGATAATAATTAGATTCTGGTAAAGGAATGTTGACTTTGTTTCATCGTTTTACTGTATCATATGTTTTTTCAGTTCTCCAAAAATGACGTGCTCTTATCTAGTTATACACTGTTCGCGTTTCCTATTTTTCTTTTGTGACATAATAATTTTGTTATTTCATAATTTGTTTTACTTTCCATTCATTTACCTTTTCTGAACCAATATTAAGTATCATACCGTAAATAATTGTTCATGAGTATTCTTCTTTCCTTTCCATAGACCTCGCAGTCCTATAAGATGTATGTTAACTGAAAATCATCCATATGAATGTATATGTACGATGATGTAGAGGTAAGGAAATTTATATAAAGCATAATTTATAGACGGGTTCATTTTGAAGACATTTTTGCATATCCATTGAGTGTTTTAAAGTTCATATTGCACTCACATAAAGGACATCTTTGACAGGTTAGTTCAGAGTTCGTACACTCTCGAGTGAGGTATGAGATATGATTTATTTTACTGATGAATATTAATATAATAAACAGTTCACATGTTTTCATCTGTTGAATGTGTTTTCTTTGTGTTCGTTCCTTCATTTCTTTGCTCTCTTTCGATTTCTTTCCTTGCGACTGTTGTATGATTTCCCTGTCTTCAATAGCCATCGTTCTAACTTTCTTAGTCCCTGTCGTAGAGGTTTGTGAGGACTTTTGTGTGATTAAGTCCATTCACAGTTTGCCATACAGATGTTCTAAGTTCCGCAANTGAATGTGTTTTCTTTGTGTTCGTTCCTTCATTTCTTTGCTCTCTTTCGATTTCTTTCCTTGCGACTGTTGTATGATTTCCCTGTCTTGAATAGCCATCGTTCTAACTTTCTTAGTCCCTGTCGTAGAGGTTTGTGAGGACTTTCGTGTGATTAAGTCCATTCACAGTTTGCCATACAGATGTTCTAAGTTCCGCAAATATCTCTTATGCCAAATATCATTTTCGTACATTATAGGTACGTCTTCCCTCTTCATCCTTTTCAAAAATAGACCCCTTCCCACTCCGCGCTGAGCAAATTTTAAGACCAATTGTTTTCTCCCCATCTTCTCATATGCAGATCCCATTCTTTTATCTCCATAATACGTTGCTATATCGCCATGCCCCGATGGTATTACCATAATTTTTCTTTTGGGCATATTCTGCGAAAAGAACTGTTGGTATCATATTGTATGTAATCCGTCCTTTTTCTCCCACTGATTCTGCCATGCTTCTAAAAGAGTGGCAGTTTCGTTCGTGTTCCATCCCTTCTGCTTGCCTGTTACTATAACTTTATTTATTTTGTTTTTATTTCATTTGTAGATCTTTCTAACACTGTTCCTCAGCACATATTACGAGGGTTTAAACACGTCTTATTGGTTATTTCTTCTCTTAATAGTTTCACTTTTCCCTTTTTATTTGATCTTTTCTCTTAATTTTGTTCAAGTATTATGTTTGCTTCACCTTCCCATTTACCTCTTTGATGTTTTCTTGAGGCCTCACGCATTAGCCACCCCCCCTAAAATAGTCATTCTTGCCACGCACCGGACCAACATAGACTCCGTCGAAATCAAGGGTGTCTCATACTTGTCTATATCGTGTACAATTTTGGGAGTTGAATACACATTACGTCTACCTATTGCCAACCACTTCCTCGTTCTTCACCGTTAATCGTATAGAATACTCTCCTCTGTATCAGTCGCATTAGGAGTCAGCGTGGCTCAGTGGGTTGAACGCTGAGCTGCTGGCTGGATGGCGGGGGTTCAAACCCAGGTGAGGTGAGGATTTTCATCACACCTCAACATCCAGACTGGCTTCCAGGCCTACTCAGCCTGCTGTAAAATGAGTATCAGGGTCTATCCTGGGGTCAAACCGGTCGGAGCAAGATGCTGACCACATCTCTTCCTTCTAGTATCGAGGTTAAGTAATTGCGGAGCTCTACTCTCCTCGAATCCCATAGACCTTCGGGGCCTGTTGTGGGATA